>VWPW01020726.1:318085-398921 GCA_013389825.1 Crypturellus undulatus
CTCCCGCTCCCGCCGGGGCCGGGAACCGCCTCTTCCCCCGCCTCGCGGCGGGCCCGCGCCCCGGCGCCGCGGCACTAGGAGGAGGAGGAGGAGGAGGAAAAGGAGGAAGGTACCTGGGAGGTCACCATGATGCTGGAGTCGATGAGGAAACTCATGGCGGTAGCCGGCCGCTCGCCCGCACCGCTTCCGGGTCCGGGAAGCCTTGACGTCACCGTCCGGCCCGCCCCTGGGGGAGGGGCGGGGACGGTAACCCTCTGGCGGCCGTTGGGAATAACGGTAACGGCCTGGCGGCGGGGGCGGCTGGTGGCGGCGGGGTCCTGTGCGGTTCCCCTGACCGTGTCGTTGCTGATCTGAGGGCGGTGGAGCGTAGCGTGGTCTCCTGCTCCCCTGCGCTCACCCCTTTTCCCCTCAGAGGAGCGAAGCCTGCTGAAGGGGCCACCTTCGGGAGGCTGTGGCCGGTTGGCCGCGCCCTGGCAGTGGGTTATAGAGAAAGGGTTAAATGCCAAAGGCAGAATAACAGGGAGAGGCCCAGTCGCTGGGATTTACTGCAGTGGGCAGCTTGCTCAGTGGGGACACTGGAGGAAACCTGGACCGTTTTCCTGGCTGCTGTCAAAGCTCTTGACAGATGGCACATATGTGGCTGTTAAACGCGTGTAGACAAACAAGAGGCCAAGGGAAGGGGAGTCACCGCCAGCCAGGGGAAAGGAGCTGACCAGCTAAAGACACAAACAGCATTTGGCCATTTTCCCAGTGTTTTGACCAGAGGAGTCGGGCGCAGGGCAACCACCCTGGATGCATTTTGCCACGTAGGGCAGGGAGGTCTGCTGAGCTGCAGCCAGCGACCTGTCTCCGGTGCCCTTTCCAGCCTCCTTCTGTGTCACCAAGCCAGGCTGGTGAGGCCCTTCGGGCCAGGCGACAATAACATGTCAAGGAAGAGGGCCAAAAGGGATGTAAAAGCTCAAACAGGGAATTTCCTGAAGCTTATCAGTGTAAGACCCAATCCTTCATGTCCCAATCATGCACTCATTTGAACTTAATAGTGTCTATATCTGTTACTCTTAAAAACACGCCTAATCTTTGCCTCTCAAGACTATCTATATTTGGAATAATAACATGGGTAGAGAGAGAATGAGGTGGGGTTATTCCTGAGTGTTACAAAGCACAAAACACTTGTTGACTGAAAATCAGGAACCTTTATTCATTACAACTCATTTCACTAGGAAAACGATTCTATATTTGGTTGTGTGGAGTCACCAGATTAGTCCTGCAGTCTCTCTGATTGTTTGGCTTTCAGGCTTGTCAATCTTCTTGTTTTGACTTTTTTTTCCTTGTCTGTGGCATTGCAAAGAGTTAAAAAAAATCATTCAGCTCCCATGGGGAAATGAATTGAGGGAGTAAATTATTTTAGCTCATCTGGGGCATTTTTTGTAACTTTTGCTATTGGTGGTTATTAATGTACAGTTGAGATCAGAGCTTCCCTGTACTTCCCATTATCTACTTCTAACTAAAAATTGATTTTTCCTAAAGTGAGGAGATGGTTGTGTTTGGAGGGATTTGTGGGGCACAGTTATGTCCAGGTAGGTTACAGGGTGACATTGGTTGATGGCTTGTATTTTTACAGCAGAAATTGTCAGGAAAATGTTTAAGAGTTGAACTGTACAAAGCCAAATTCTGCTCTCATTTACACCCTGGCAACTCTGCTCACTTCAACACAAGGCACAAAACCAGGGCAGAGTTTGGCCACAGCCATTTAAACTTTCTACTTTGCATTTGTTTATTAATGGGCTTGAAAGATGCTTGAAAGATGAAAGATGTAGGTGACTAATCCCTGAGCCCTTCGAGAAACATGCAGGGAAGAAGATGATTCTTACCAAAAGACCTCTCATTCAGTCCTCTACCTATCCTCCTGCCATACCACCTGACTTTTCCTTCAGGGAGGACAAAAGGTTTAAATAGAATATGGGAAATTTATTCCATATTGTTATTCCTTAGAAAGTCACTAGTGTGCGTAGGGAGAAAGGTACGTGGCACTTCACAAGGATAAAGGCAACTCCTCAGTTTTAAGAGGTACAGTTTCACTAAGATGAAGGTGGAGAGGAGAGGAAGAAAGGCTGTTCAGTACCTTGGCAGTTTTTCTGCTTGTTCTATATTTTATTCTTTCACATATTAAAGGGTAAATGTGGCTTTTTTTCTGTAGTGGGAGCTAAATTAAAATCTTCCAAGTAAAGCGGAAAGGTGGAGCATATTGAATTTAAACAGTGTGTCAGCCAAGAGAATATTTAGAGACAGTGTAGGTTTCCAGAAGGTGCCACAGGACATATTCATGACAAATAGGTTTAGCTGGCAGCTGGCCACTCATTTCCTTTGTGTTTTTCTCCGGAGATTTTCATAAACAGGAGGTCTGAAGCTGGGAGTAACTCAACATCATTCTGATTTCTGAATTTCCTTTGAATGTATTTGTTGTGAATTCTGGAGCATGTCACTAGCAGTAAGTGAATTCCTTTCTGGGGTTGACTCTAGCTTTGCATTGGACTGTCAGAAAAATATGCTGTGCAAACTTATCTGAACATCTTTGCCTGGAAAACTCTTCATATATTTAGTCTGGAAGATTTGAAAAAAAAGAAAAAAAAAAGCCTTGTTCATGCTAGTTCTGCTCGTACGCACATTAAATCTAAATTACTTTGAAGTTGCTGACATTCTTAAAATCCAGAACTACTGAATTTGGTAAAAGCTAGGGTTTAAGTCATGGCTCAGGTTGGCTTGCCTTGCCATCACAATGAGGTACTCAGCTGATGAGCTTCCCAGCTTCAGCTTTTGACAGGAGTCTGCCATCATTTGAGCTGGCTGTTACCTGGGCATCCTGATGCTCTCCGGCAGGGAACCTGCTCAGCAGCCACCTGTAATCCAGTATTTTCCTGTATGCTCCTTTGTAACTGTCTCTCATTGATCTGGTGACCCTTCAATCCAACTATCCACTGAAAATTTAGGAGCTACACTGTGTGGAATAGGGTTCACAGCTGCCTTGTCCATTTAGCATGTCTACATAAATTCCATGTTGGGCCAACTTCAAAGTTATTTGTAGCCTACTCCCTGTATTCTCCAAGCAATATAACCCTTCTTCCTAGAGAAAACAATACATGATTTATTTTGTTGGATCATACTAGATGACATCTAGTAAGGTTTTGTCTTTGTCTTCTTAAGAATCTTCACACTCTTCTCAAACATTCAGTCAGCAGCTCTGTGATCACCGCTTCTGTTCAGCCTGTTTCAATACAGATCAGCAAGCTTTAAAATACAGTTTCGAGTGGGTTTTTCCTTTTTTTTTTTTTTCAGAACATTAAAATGCAGCCCTCCATACTTTCAGTGTGTTTAAAAACACAGTTTATACCAAAATTAATAGGAGCTGTTACTTTGTTCTGATTTCCTGTATTAACAACCATGACTCTTTTTTTTTTTTTTTTCAATTTATACTGGTCGTTCTGAACCATGTGCATAACACAGAGTTCTTGCGGAAGCTATATATTGGCCTGTGCTGCAATGCCTGGTTAGTTGGCAGTGTGTCCTGCTGAGACAGTCTTAAGTAGCCTTTAGCAGAGCATCCCAGAGAAGCATAAAGTGCCTCACACCAGCTGTTTCTCAGTGCAGTGGCTGCACTGAGCTCTCAGTTTCCTGTAGGACACCTGGGGCTGGAAGGAGCCATCTGGTCCAAGCCCAGCTTGGAGCAGGGCAAATTTCAAAGAAGTGAGACCAGGGCATCCACGACTTCCAGAAAAGACCCCACTTTGCCTCTAAGCAGCTGCCTCACTGCAAGCCACTCTTCGCATGAAGTGTTTTTTCACCTTGCATCTAATCGGAATTTCCCCTGCTGCCAACGTGTTCAACGTCGCTCCCACGTTGCTGTGCACCACTGCTCAGTCTGCCTCCAGCTTCCCCAGAGCTCCCCACTAGGTCTCCTTTTGTCCATCAAGCTGCCAGGAGAAAAGCTTGAATTGTTGGCACAGGCATGAGTTTTGCCCGTTATACTCAAACAGGAACATGCTGAAGCAGTTGGCAGGGGAAGAACTGCGAGCCAAGCTGTATCTTGATAAGTCAACACACGTTTTTTTGCCATGGTTACTACTCAACTCTATAACCACAGTGTGAGCAAAAAGCCCTTCCTGAACCATGTTAAAAGGTGTAGCACACGCAGAACCTGAGAAATGGTACTGCTCTTCTGTTTGGTAAGAAAATTGATGCTAGTACTCGAACAAGTCCCCTGATTTTGGTCTGCTTATCCGACCCTTGCCCTCAGGAAATCTGGCAGCATATACTGTTTTATCACAACTGCCTCTGGCTTGTGGTCTATTTCCCATGGGTGCTTATGTCTTTGCTAAACAAAACCATGCCTAGGCCAGGATTACTCTCAGTTGTCAGACTGAAAAGCCAGTTTCTATACAAAACAGCAAACTACCACTTTTTTTTTCACCATTGTGTGACACCGGCTGCTCTTTAAATACAAAGCTGCTCAGTCAGCGAGTTACTCGGTGGCAGGAGAGAGTGGACTTTCCTCCCTCAGCAAGTAGATTTCATACCCACGAAAACCTGGAGAGCAGAAGTCCCCCTCAAATCTACCCTCTGCAATGGGAGTACAAATTTGTACAGTGTTGCATTTCAGTACTAAGAGATTGATAGTTTCTCTATCACTTACTGGAAATACTCAGTATAAAAAGATCATTTGTGTTTTGTGGATTTTATGGACTTTTTTTTTTTTTTTCGACGAGTCATAAGTGATCGCAAACTCCTTCTTCCATGGACTCTGAAAAATGCACTCAGGAGTTTGCATCAGATGGTTTAAAACTGAGGATCAGATATATCAGGCCTTGTACAACACCTCCCCCAGATGCCTGCAAGGTCCTTGAAACTGCTAAAGCTCCATGACCTTGTGCCCCCCACCCTCCACAAAATGGGTCTTTTAAGCTCAAACACAGCTGCCAGAGGGGTGCTGGGGATGGGTACCAGGGGCAGGTAACCACACGTTCATGTCTGCTTTAGGAAAGGCTAGAGTGGGAGGGTGGAGAGGAGAAGGCTAACATCTTCCTTCAAGGCAAGTCTGCTTCTGCGTTGTCCATGCAATGCACTGTTCACATTTTGAAACTGCCCTTCTGGTCAAGGACTCATATATTAACCAAGTGAGGAGTTCTGCCAGGAAATAACAAGGATACCATGCATTTCAGTAGTGCTTTTCATCAGATCATTCCTACTTACTTTACAAACAGAATTAATGAAACCTCACAACATCCCTGTGAGGTAGGTGGAAATTCTTACACCCAGTGTACAGGTGGAGAAAACAGGCACTGATAGATAAAGTGATTATCACAGCAAGTCAGTAGCAGAGCTGGAAATAAATCTAAGGTTATTATTCTAGAGCATTCTAGTGCTCTAGACACTAGAGAACACCAACTCCCACATGCTATTGTAAGCTAAGACACTACTTTTTTCTTCTATGCTCACCTGCACTGGTGAGGTTGACACTTGCATCTTATACCCCTTGCAGAGCACCCTGTGATCTGTTAACAAACTGCAGAGGGAAGCCAAGCGGTAGGCATGCTTTTACGCAAGCCCGACACGGTGCTCGTTCAATGGCTTCCCGCTTCCCAGTAAGTTAACGTTCCCTACTCTTTACATGTATTTCCAGGTTTTGCTTAATCATTTGTTAATTTGAATCATACACTGAATCCACCGCTCTGAGGCTGTTGCACAACTTCACTAGCAATTTCTCCAATAAATGATTAAATTCATCTCACTGCGGGGGAAAGAAAACACATTTACATGCTTTCACGTCCAGAAATAGCAATAATCCTTTGCTCATCTATAGGGCCTTCCATCCAAGGACCTCCTACAAACACAATATATTGAGCCTCACATTATCTTTGTGAGGTAGAAAATTATTCCCAATTTAACAAGAAGGAAGAGTGATTTGCTGACAGTCCCAGAGTGTATTCATTGTAGAGATGAGGCTACACGCCAGAAGACCTGAGTATGAGTCCCCTGCTTGGTTGGCCAAGAAGCACTGCCCTGATTCAGTGACTCCTGCTTGGTGGCTAGGAGTCATTAGCAACCTGAAAACTGCCCGGGAAAATAAAAAATAAGAAAAACCAACAAGCCATTGACTGAATGCAGGAGGAAAACATTGGCCTATTGCATTGTTGTCCTGACCTGGGGAAGAAATGAGCTTTGCTTTGGCAGCTGGGAAAGACCTACACCGTGTCCCTCGAATAGATTGCACAAAGTGTGTTTAACTGAGGCAACTCCGGTGTAAGAGAATGAATTTTCTCATGATTAAAGACATATACCTCTGATGAACAAGCAGTCACTGTTAAGAGGCCTGATGATCTAATGAGGATAGGCATGTCAGAGGTCAAGAACATGGATAGTTATTAAACACTTCATATGTAAAAGGACCTGTCAAATAATTACAAGTAAATAAAGTGGATGAGCAATTCATCAAGTCCAGTGTATTAATAGCTGGCAGGGTCAGATCCTCTGAAGAGGATGGAAGATACCTGATATTGAACAGATACAGAACATTTACCTACAGGGAAATGCTTCTTACTGCCTTCAACTTTTGGGTTGTTTTATGCCTAGGACTATTAAAGCTTTCTTACATCTTTTTCTGTGAAGAAAATAAAAACATCCTATCTAATGTAAACATGGCGATTTTGCTACTTTCTTGAATTCTAGTAGAGTCTTGGGTACAACAGATTCACTTCCTGCTGAAAAATATGCTCCTTCCTCAGTTTTATTTTCCCAGTCCACTTGTGTGTTGTTTTCCCACCTTGCATTTGTGTTCACTGTTGTCCTTTGCTATATTATGAGAATGGATAACTGATAGCCTCCAAAATCCATCATCTCTGCATGATCCTTTGCATATGACGCCTGTTACACTCCCTCTCAAAACTGAGCGGGTACTTTCCAGTCTTCCTTCATGAGGATGTCTCTCTTAACAACTTAACTACTTTTGTTAAGGGAGAAAAGATAATATTAGCTCAGGCTACAAACCTTGGGAAAAAACACAGGCCCAAGAGGAGCAAAAAGATTAATAGTATAAAAATATATGGCGCTGCTATGATGCTGAAGAATCCCAATGCACCCTACAAACTTTCTACATATGTACAGGCCACTTCACTTGGCAGCGAAGCGCAGCCACCTCTGTGCTACAACAGGTAGCTGTGTAACAAGGCACAGAAAACGGGCCCACCAAACTGCCTGGATCAGTAAGTGACAGAACTGCTTGTCCTCAGGGGTGTCTAGGCTGGAACTTAGGACAGCCGGACCTACGGTTTGAGCCCAAGCCCACCGAAATCAGTCTCAGAGGCCCTTTGACTTCAGTGGATTTCCAGTCAGCCTTGCTACAATGGAAGACTGCAGGGGGTCTTTGCTAGCTAATGGCAGGATAGGTTTTATGCCTTATGCTAAAGATTTCTGTCTTTCTGACCTGGATTAGAGCCTGCCCTGGGAACAATGGAATGGGCTGCAGCCCAGCAGAAGGAATTTGCTGAGCTGGTAGGGTCCGAGGTCTGCAAAGTAGAGCCGATGAGAGTGCATACCTGCACTTTTCTGGCATGAGGCTCTTTTTTGCAGGGGCGACATAACTGCTAACTTAAAACTTTTAAATGCATTGCTGTACTGTAGACAAACAATGCTGCTTTAGCCCTAAAATTAGAAATCCACAGATATTGAAACATTTGCAAGACATGTCTTTAAAAATGATTGCTCCTTTTTTTTTTTTTAATCAAAATGACTTTGCTGAGGCTCTGAGACTTTTGTACTGACCTGTTGGCACAAAATACCTAAATGATCTTTTGAAAGGCCTTGTTTTATTCATTAGAGACTTTTGGCATTTAATAGCAAAGTGGACCACTGGTTGGCTCCTGCCTTTCAGATTAAAAACAAAGGATATGGAAAAAAAAAAAAAACAACTATTATCATACTAGGTTTTACAAATTTGGAAAATCTGTTTGTCTTTCATTATTATTATCATTTAGTGGTTTAAACAGTCACATTGTTAGCCAGACCTGTGGTTTAGGTTCACAGGTGCCTTCAGGACTGTGTACCTGAAATTTGCTGAGTACCTGTAACTCTGGGAGCGCGAGGAACTGAGCACTTGTCAGGTTCATGCCCTGGAGGCTCATGTTTGCTTTCATGCTCGGAGGCTGGGCCTGTTCCTCCTCTCAGAGAAGCCCTCCCAGGCTTGGTTCAGTAAATCAGGTTCCAGATCTTTAAGTCACATAACAAAAAGTAAAAAATATCACTTGGATTTATTCTTTCCAGTGCTGGGAAACAGGCAGAGGGCTGGATGTCCCTCCTAGGACAAATAATCCATCTGTGGGCATCTGCTAAATCCTGGGAGAGAGTTAGTGTTAACCTTGCCCACTCTCAGTGTCCCTTGAAGACCAGAAATACTTTTGACAAGGGGAAGATACATGACTCAAATTGGGGACATTTTTGCCCTTAATTTTCTGAATAGAGGGGCAAAAAGTGCTTAGTATTTTAGTGTGGTAATGCTAAACACAGAATTCGCTTTGCAAGTTAAATAACTGCAATTCCATGCCAGCATGAAGGGAAGATCTGCCCAATGAGCCATAGGCGAAAACAGAAAAAGAAATCCCAGACACATGTATCTATCAGCCTTCCCCACAGCTGGCTCAAGTGTCAAATCTTCCCCACATCCCTAGAGAAACATGGAACATCATAAAATTTCCAGGAAGTATGTTCACAGTGGTGACATTTGGATTTCACTGCTGCTTTAGTTTTTAAAAGACATAAGTTACATGTACAATGTAGATGTTACCATAAGGAGTGAGTTGGCGTTTGGAAATAGGGAATACATTCCTTTTCAAGTGGGCATTCAGGGCAAATAGGGCACAGTTAGGTCAAGATAGTACCTTTTCAGCTGAGAATCTCAAGAGGAAATAATATTCAAATGACCATTTTAGCACTTTGCTTAAAACCATATTTTGATTCTTTCTCTACCTCTCCTTTTCCTCCTTCTCCTTTCACGTACTGCCCATATCCCGCAGCCTCATACAGTCAAATCGTCTGACCTGGCCCGGCTGCTGGCTTTACTTAACCTGCTGAGAGGTCTCATATCAGTGGCAAGTTCAGCAGGTGCTGAAGGCCCCTCCACTTCATCGCCTACCGCCTCCTCCTCTGCTTTCTTCACCCCTGGCTCTTCCTGAGGTGCCGGCTGCTCCTCTTCCTGCTCTTCCTCCTCCTCTGCTCTCACCTTCTCCTCTTCTGGCTCCTTCGCTTGTGCGTATGATGGTAACCTTTCATCAAATGCCCTAGAGAGATCTTCCAACGGCCCCATCCCGATCTTCTCCTCAAACTCATTGAAGGCTGATGGCAGGGGGCTGGGCTCTACTCCCACTTCTGTGAGTGGGAAATAGTGGGACACTGGCTTCTCCTCCTCCAACAGCTTGTAGCCTTTGGTCTTCGGGATGGAGGGAACTGTGATGGCATGGAGGGGTTTCTCTGGCACCTCCCTCAGCTCCTCTGCTGGCCTTCTCAGAGCTCTCCGAATCCTTTTCATGATTAAGTGACTTATCTCCACCAGGTTGAGGAATAGGGACACAGCAGCCACCACCAGCATGAACATAATGAAGATGGTCTTCTCCGTAGGTCTGGACACAAAGCAGTCCACAAGATTGGGGCAGGGCCAACGCCCGCAGCGGTAGAGGGGGAGAATCCGGAAGCCGTACAGAAAGTACTGGCCTACAATGAATCCCACCTCAAAGAGGGTTTTGAAAATGATGTGCAAGATGTAGGTTCTCAGGAGGGTCCCCTCCAGGCGAAACTTCTTGGTCCCATCAGGGTTGTTGCCTTTGTTTTGATTTGGAGCTAGGGGCAGCTTCTCTTCATCCACTTCGGCTTGCTGACGCCTCTCAGCTTCCTCCTTCTCCTTTCTTTTCTCCTCCATGCGGACGTGGTGTACCGCATGTCCAAAGTACACAAGGGAAGGTGTGGATACAAAAATGATCTGCAGGACCCAGAGTCGGATGTGGGAGATGGGAAAGGCCTCATCATAGCAGACATTCTCGCAACCAGGTTGCTGGGTGTTGCACACAAAGTCTGACTGTTCATCTCCCCACACTAGTTCAGCAGCTGTTCCCAGGATCAGGATGCGGAAGATGAAGAGCACTGTGAGCCAGACTCTCCCGATGACCGTGGATTGCTCATTCACCTGCTCTAAAATGTTCCCCAAGAAACTCCAGTCACCCATTTCTCACTGTCTAAGGGAAGAGAAAAGAAAGAGAATGACCACAAATTATGCTAAATTAAAAAGACTTGTGGTTACCCCACTGCTATCTGTTTTTGCTTTCAACTAGTAAGTATTTCCCTAATACGCTTTGAAAACAGAAGGCTGCTTCCTTGTTTACCTGATCATTGTGATTTATTAGCAGGAAAAGTGCTGGGAGGCCAGAGCAAACTGCTTGCTAAATTCTTTCCTTCCTGGCTCAAAATGGACAATTACTTTTCAGCCAGGGAGTATATTTAACTCCCTTTTCAGGTAGGAGTCGTCCGTGTTCTCTTTTAGGCTGGGCTGTGTGAGACTGCTTGGGTTTTATGCATATAAAAACACTTGCCAGAAGCGCAGCTTTATCAGCAGGCAGCTGATGTGATTAGAAGAAAAAGAGGGAAGCTTTCAAGCATCTGAGCTCTTCAGCAGAACTGCACGAGTCAAACTGATCGTCTCAAATTTGTGTCCATGTTGCAGCTACACAAACTTAAATTCCCTGAACATTGTACATATGGGGTTTGTGTTGGAAATCCTTATATCTGTTAGGTAAGAACAGCAATAACAACATCATTGCTGTTACTAATACTGTACAAGATTAATAAATAACTATGATGTTTAATAATTTCATTATATAATATGCATTAGTGTATGATATAATTATTTAATGTTATTGGGACTCTTTTTTTGTATCCTGTCCAGAAATCAGATGCCTTGGTTATACTGCAGCCAACTTGGAAAGGGATACAAAGATCTCTAATTGGGGCATAAAATATGATTTTCTCTCTGTAAAATGTCACTGCTTTTGTCTCAAGCGGTCACTGAGCTGGAAGCCAGCTGCAGGTATCTTATGAGAAAGCTAAAAAGAAGTACAGTATCGAGTACTGCAGGTAAAACATTATAATCCTGGTCATTTCTGCATGCTAAGAAATTATTCCTAGGCTAGGACTTCATCCTGCTTATCCCAGGCTTCTCGCTGAATAATTTTGAGCAACGGAAAATCTATGACTGAGGGAAGTAAAACAGAAACCTATATGGAATGGACTGATCTAATGTACAGCACTCTGAAACTTCTGAGGATTACAGAGTTTTATAGCAGTCTACAGTTATCAATTTGAGGACAATAACAAGTGAAACAGGGAATGTTATTCATAAAATGGCCGTTCACAGGATAGAAGTTCATCTCTTAGATACTACCTCCATCAATAGTTTTCTGTATGCAGCCACACCTACACCTGAACAAGAATGTACAGTCATCATTTTGGAAATCTTAATATCTCAACTTCCCTCCTTCTCCAGATAGTACTGGGATATATTTGTAATGCCATATGTTATGACACGCCAACGCATATCAATTTGTTTCAATTACTGTGTGAACACATTCACACATATACAAATATACAAAATATTGAGAGAGTTCTATGACTGGGGATTTTGTCAAATTTTGTATCAAAAATCCCCATGATACCTTTTTTCTAAAACAAGATGGACCTGTTATTCTTGTCTTTAAGCACTGTAAAATTTTAACTCTAGGCCTCCCATGCTAAAAACTGAAGAACAGAACACAACCCTTCAGATTGCACACACACCTGGCATACGTAAGCAGCAAACATATAATATAATCACCAAAGAAAATTGCTACTTTCTCAGTCATTAAAGTTTTGTAAAGAAGTGTGTTTATGTCAGCACTTACATTAACAAGTCTAGCAGAAGATTATGCTGTTTACATACATTATCTAAGCTGATTTAAACATTCTCTTTCTGCAAATTCATGAAGCAAAGCACACCAGACAATTACTAATCATGTCCAACTCCTTACAAAATGTAACTATATCCAATATAAGCTTCACTGTCCTCCAGGCACTGCAGTTAGCTCAGTCCCTTTCTTTCTTTGTGTAGCACACAGATATCCACAGCTGGGTGACACTGTAGACATGATAAACCTTATCAAACAAAAAACTCACTGTAACAGAAGAGGAGAAATGTTCCCTGTCTAATTCCATCACAGGTCTCACTTGCAGTTTGCTACATTTGGCTAAACTCCTCTTGAGATCATTTCTGAACTAGTCACATCTTTCGGAAGTCTGCCACGACCGGTCCCTATATTTCATGCAAGTGGTTCAAGATTGTTCAACTGGTTCAACTGCAAATAACAATTTTGGGTGGGCTAGAGATGAGCAGTATGACAATTTCTAGTGCCTTGGACCCCGCCAACAGTCAATCAGCCCCTGAAGTCTCAAAATGGAGAAAGGGATGAATTTAGGCAGTCACCTTTTCCTTGAAATTGCCCACCATGAGGAAAGAAGCATCCGACTGCCTAAGCCCACTCTGAGTCAATGAGCTTGTGATATTATCTCACGTGGGCTTACTGCAACCCCCCACCCTGCAGCTCCAGACATTGCTATCTGAGCACCCTACCAGCAAAAGAGACTACAGATTAAGGATGTTGAGCAAGCAACTTGCCACTGGGAAAGGCTCCACCGAAGAAACGTGTCCCCCTCCTCTCTTGGCACTCTGCAGTGGAGAGTGAACTTTTGTCTCTCTTCTTCCCTACCCTAAAAGTCCCAATCTTGTCGCACGACTGAGCAGATATGACTGAATTGGCTCTGATGGTGGGTTTTAGTTGCCCTGCAATATTTAAGCTCCGAGCCAGACGGCTTTATGAAGTGAGTGACAGTTAGTGACGTGGGGAACAATAGCGAGAGAAAAAATAGAGAAAGAGAGACAGAGACATAGAGAGGAGAATGCATTGAACATGAAAAAGCAGAGCGGCGAGAGGGATAGGCGACAGGCAGTAAAAACTTAGTACATGCACAAATGGGAGTTTGCACAGTTAAGCAGGGACTGAAGCATCTCTGCAATTCTGCTACAGTTCAGAACAGCTCTACATGTGTCTCCACTCGCTGATCTTTAGATGTGACAGGTGAAAAGGGAGTGCCCACACCTTTGAGGGTGGCAGAACTAATTAAACTCATTTTTTACCCTACACCCAGTTTTTGCAGGTAAGTCATATTGCTGATTTCCAACACAGGCATTCACTGAGGTACCGCATCAGTATTTGGCATTAGCAAATATGGCAAGCTGCTCTTTAGCATATTTTGCTGTGGGGGATTAAAAAAAAAAAAACAAAAAAAAACAAAAAAAAAAAAGACCAGTGGAAGAAAAAGATTATCACTCAGTATTAATAAAAGCTGAGAAATACCAATTTATAGCCTTGCGTTTCAATGTCCTCTTATTCCCGTTTTATTTTTTTTTCCCAGATGCATTCTTTGCAGACATATGCATCAAAAATGTCTAAAACAAACTGTTTTCTTAAGGAGCAGAGCCAAATTCCTTCAGCCCAGCAAACAGGAATGTTACCTCAGGCACTACCCCTACCCCCAGCCACCTGCAAAAATGCTAGAAAGCAGGAGAGAAAAACTCGGTAATGCTTCCTGCATCCTACTGCAGCCACACGCACTGCCCAGTGAGTTTTGGTCATGCGACAAAGAATACCACTCCGTTCTTGAGGTGCCATCTCTGCAGCTTTGCAGTATGAATTGCTCTGAGCGTGCTCTTGGGGCACAGCTCTGGAGAAGCCGGGGATTATTGGGAAGCACGGTGTGCTCAGCAGAGATATGGCTATGGCGATGAGCAAGAAAGTAGCTCTCCTCCTTTACACGGACTCACCTCTGAACCTGTTTCCCCCAAATGGCATTGGGAGTACACTGTTTCTTAAAAGAGATATTATTATATTAGGACCTCAACATATCTCGTAGTCTCAAAATAACAGTTTCAGACTCTGTTCTCTGTTTCTGGGCATTTGTGCCAAAACAAATTGAGGGCCATATTTTATCAGTCGTCTTCCCAAACGGCATTTATAAGCTGAGATGCATAGTCCTAAAGACCAAAGTGCAACAGGAGGCAAAGAGGATGGTTTTCTGATTGGATTTCAAAAGAGTTAAAGGGTAAGTGAGGGATGGAAAAGAATCACAGATTGCAAGAGAGATCGGTATGAAGACACAAAAGAAAAATCAATCTCTGTGTATGCAGTTGGGATACCTTATTTTCAACACCTGAATAAATTGCTTTCTTAGTAGAGAAGTAGTAGAGGTCTTCACATGAAGTTTTGCAGATTGTGATACATAAAACATGAGAAGAGACTTCTTGGCAAGAGGATACACAAAGTAAGAGATTAAGATCCCAAGAAGTCCCAAGAACATGAAGTGAATAAGAGGCACAATTTGATCAATACAGAGTAAGAATTGTAAGGAAGAGTAAGGAATTTCTTAGTGGCTTCCTTTTGTTATTTACTACTGAAATGAACTATAATTAGTACAGGAGCTGCAGGCTGTCATTGCCACCCTTACCACCTCTGAGAAGCAGTAAGAGATAGAAGACCATATGATACCACCAGGAGTTAATACCTTTGAAGAGCATCTGCAAGCCACTGTGTCACAGAGGCCAAATGGTTCAGATGTTAAATAGCCCATCCCCCTTCAGACTGAAACTGTCTTTCTAGAAAACCTATCTCTGACTGAATCTGCATTACTCTTTCTGGGCCCTATCTCTCTAATAAAACGAGTAAACCCCCAAATTCCACATGTAAAGCACATGGCTCTACTCCATCTCTAAATTACATCCAACTACTTCAGGCATATATCACATTATCCTTCTACCTGCCATTTGCAAACATCATTCCAAATATTAAACAATTTCCAGGAAGCTGGAGAAAAACCCACCTTGCAGGATGTGGCCAATGCAGATTCAAGTCACTACCTTTGGGTATAGGATGCCTTCTTCTGAATGACCAGTGTGACTTTTCTTTTTTCTATCACTGGTGTGCAGGGCGTTTAGCATGGGGCAGAGCAGGTTTACTGGACATCCCTGCTTTGAGGAAAATCACACAGTCGCTTTAACTGGATTCCTAAAACAACAGCACCACTGAACTCGAGGTCAGATGCTCCATCTTACTAGGGCTACCTTGTCCTGCAGGAGGCTAGAAATTGACCTAAATGGAGACAAAAGTGAGACAAAAAAGAGGAATTCCTCTTGTGATGGAACTACATAGGAAAGTGGTTAGTAGTTAAAGGGCTGCTTTTCATAATGTGAAAAGAGTGGCTGTGAAAGAAAAGAGTAGGGACCATAAAGCCAAAGGTCTGAAAGACCAGACCTCATGCTCAGCAAAGGCATGTAAGGAAACTGCAGCATTGATGGTACTGCCCTGATACCAACGAACACTTCTAACCTCCATAGCTGGCCAGGCATTTCTGCTCTCTGTAGGTAACTTATAGAAGTGTTGAGCACTCCCATCTCTAAGGTCAGTGCTAGAAATAGCTGCAGCTAGTGAGAATAACACTATTACTAGGATTTTTTTCTTTCCTTCAAAAGAAGCATGAACATCTCCTGTGTTTTGGAAATGGTTTCTTCTTCAGGAAGAACTCTGCTTCATTCATTCTTTAATAGCTGCTTTGATTCAGGTTACTGAGCTCCCCTCTTCTGGTAGTGCCAGGCCTGTAAAGTCTCCACTGCAACTCAGCCTTTGGCTCATAGACTACGAGGCCACTTAGGAAATGTGGGATTTTTCATTCCAAGAGGATTTCTAATGCAGACATGATGTCAGGGCAAGGCCGGGCCATGCTATTGAACAGCTCTGTTCATGCATGATGGTAGATTGTGCAATTATATAGTGCACAACCCTGGATAAGGGTACCTCTCACTCAAACAAAGTTATCTTCTCTTGATCTGCTTAGCTAGAAAGTGGCACGTTTCCTGTTCTTGTGCTGAACACACAGACCTTTCACTCCCGCGGGAAGCTAAACACTGGATATATTCTGCCTCTCCTCAAGAAACTGGGCATTAGCTTTGTCTAATGCTCTTACCTGCTAGAGACTACCCAACTTAGCAGACACCTGCTTTATAGCAATGTCTCTGTGCACATGTGCTAAAGCAACCCATCAGTCAGATCACCAATGTGAAAGCCTCCAAGCTTGAATCTTCTCTCTGCCACCTACTGGCCTCAGAAATCATTTGAATGTGGCCAGTACTAGGTAAATCCGTAGGCTGAATAGGCCATATCCAGGCAAGACTGGTAAATGTCTCAGTCCCCATCTTACGGACAGAGCTCTGAGATGATTCCAGGACTTGCCCAAAGCGCAGCATCTCTTCAGAACCCTCAGGAAACTAGGGTATTTATATTGCAAGGCAATACATTTTGTAGAAAACTGCAACCTTTGCAACCTTTTTTTTTTTTTTTGTAGAAATCAGAATTAGAGAGAGATGGAAAGATTAAAAAAATCAAGGAGAGAAACTTGGCAAGTGTCCTGAACAGGAAGGTTTGGACAGGAACACAAGAGAAGAGGTGAAGGTGGAGCTGAGTTTTGCCAAGCCTCAAGTAGGGAATAAGTACTTATAGGAAACACATTTTTAATTTAAGGGATGGAACAAAACTAGACAATGAATAAAGATAAGCAGGTCAAAAGTGGAATGTCTTTCAATATCTATTTAACTTAAATGAAGTTCTTCTCTGAAAATTACTATTATAAGAGGACCTGGGGAATTACAGTCCAGTCAGACTAACTGTGATACCTAGAAAGATACTGGAACCAATTATGAAACAATCAATTTATAAGTAGCTAAAGGACAATAATGTGATAAGAAACATCCAGCAGGGATTTGCAAAGAATAAATCCTGTCAAACCAGGCCAATTTCCTTCTTTGACTAACAGGCCTGGTAGATGAGGAAGAAATTGTAGATATAAAATACCTTGACTTTAGTAAGCACTTTATAAGGAAAGAAAATACCTAGATCACAGACTCCCAGAGCAGCGAGCAGCTGAAGTCACCATGCAGGCGCTACACTGGTGGAAGTATCACAGTCAGGGAAGTTATCAGGGCTTCACTTTTCCAGCTGGCAGGATCATTTTCCCTACATTCTGGGTCCAGAGTGTATTTCCTTGAATGATTTGGGCAACAGAATAGAGGACAAAACTCAAAGGATGACAGATCCATTGGAAGGGCTGACACCCTTTCTAATGGTGGGAGGTCAGAACTGAGATGAATTTGAGACATTGGGGAGTTGGTTTGCCCTTAGCTGAGGGTACAGTTGAGAAAGGTGACTAGGTAGACACCAAATACCCATGTCCAAGTTAGATCATAAGAATGAAGGCAGCAGCAGAAACAGAGAAAGAACTGTGGTGGGAATGAGTCAGTTAAGTGAGACTCCTGCAGAAAAAGAAATCTCAGAAAATAAGATCTCATTCTGAGATGCTTTAAGGGGAGTTTTACGTACAAGAGAAAGGAAGCAATTATTCTGTGCATTTACTTGATGCTGCTGAGCTCTCAGCAGGAACAGAGTGTCCGGTTCCAGGCACTGCATTCTACAGCAGATATAGACAAATTGGAGAGAGTCCAAAGGAGAAAAATAAAATGATAAGAGATACAAAAAGCATGACTTATAAGGAATGAATAAAATAACTGGATTTGTTTTTTCTAGTTAAAAAAAAAAAAGACATCAGGAGGGAAGGCTTGATAACAGCCTTGCAGCACATAAACATTTGTTTCAATGGAGGAAGAGTAAGCACTTGTCCTCTGCTTTCACCAGAGGTAGAAGAAGAAATAATCAGCTTAATTTGCAATAAAGATGATATAGTTAAACATTAAAAAAACACTTTGCAGCAGTAAGTATAGCAAAGCACTGAAACATACTGCTTGGGGAGGCTGTAGAATCACAGGAGGTTTTTATGAAGAGGTAAACAAGCATCTGTTAAGGATGATCTTACCTCATAAGTGGGGAAGCAATCTGGGGGGCCTCCTGAGGTCTTTGGCCCTACACTTTTATGAATTTTTGGCATTTGTCTCACAAAAATTACTTCAGTTAAAAAAAAAAAAAAGTCAAACCACCAACCCTGAAACCTTAGCCAGAACAGTTTGGGTTGTCTGCACTACCCAGAGCAAGGCTGAGCTGCAGAGACAGCAGCTCAGATCTGGAGGCAGGGTCGCTGTGTCAGCACAGTGTTCCCCTCCAGCTCTGTCTCCTCTCCGGAGTGGGTCCAACTAGCCAGGGCGACACGAAGCGCACCCGCGCGCGGCTGCTCCCTGTGCCGGTGTCAGCCCGTGCCAGGTTAGCAGGGATCTCCGCAGGGCCAGGCCAGGCCAGGCCGTGCCGGGAGGGCTACACTCCGCGCAGCTCAGCGGGAGTCAGCGCTTTGCTCCTTGGCTGCAGTAACCAGCAATGGCTCTGAACATACGGACATAGATGTGTTTGCTCACCATAACCACGTTTCAACCAACTTGTTCTCTCACTGCAGTAACTGTAAGATTAATTGCCATGTGTTATTTAGAGTGTTCCGTCTGCACGTCGACGTTAAACATGACAAANACGGTAACTGTAAGATTAATTGGCATGTGTTATTTAGAGTGTTCTGCACGTCGACGTTAAACATGACAAACAGACTGCGAGCAACCCGTGGCACTTTCGGTAGGAGCCTGTTTTGTCACTTATTTCAGCACTGACCTTTTCCAGAGATGCTGACCTTATCTGAGGTCAGAAGGAATAAGAGACACCCTCCTTGTCCCGGTACAATTGCTGGGGCAGCATCAGCAAAGCAAAGATAGGAAACAGCCTCTGCCAAGTGGTCTCTTGGGCTGCTGCAAGCTAAACCACTAGCGGGCGGCATTTTCTCATTTACCACAGCGCCAGACTACACTGAAGCACGGTAGGAGTGAGAAAGGAGAGGAGACAGTGAACCTTTGGTTGCACCTACACCGCCTATCTCTTCCCTGGCCCCTCATTACTTAAACTTCTGCAGGTGCAAATCTAAAGCAAAGCAACACAGGAATTTTGTGGTGATTCAGTAATATCTATGTAATTAATTAAGTAATAACCTGAGTAGGATTTTTTTTATAATACTTCTATAGTGCTTAAGTAGATGGAGTTAAACCAACATGAAAATCACTTTTTTGTCAGTTGATTTTACTTACAGACTCAGTATAAACTTTATTGACAAAAGCAATCTTTTTGCCTGCATAAGCTGTATTTTCATTTTGATCTACTTCCCTAACACTGAACATACTCCCTTTGTATATCACATGAACCGTATGACCCCCTATTTAATAACAGCATGCTTAATAATAAAAACTGAACTAAACTTGCAAAGAATGTCTAAGGAATGGAGATCAATTTTCAAATGCCTGAAAAGTGTGAGAGCAATCTGGGTGCAATGCTACTGGAACAGCAGCACGAGCGGTGCTAGACTGCTCTGATTGCTTCGACTCCTGACTTCGGGCATCAGCATCATTTCACTTACAATTTGACCGGGCTATTTCTAGAAATGTAAACCTCTACAGCACTGTCCTTGTGCCAATGCAGATGTTATTTATAAAAAAAAGCGTTCAGGAAAAGAGCCCAGCGTTTCTGAGCAAGGTATAGCACATGCATTATGGAGCCATTGTGTACAATAAGGCTTTTCCCCATATGCCCTTACTCATACCTGTCCTCTTCTCTGTCCCCTTACTTAGGACCTACCACTTGGCCAAGCATGGATGTGCGCTATGGATGCTGGAGACCATCATCACAGACGGGATCTCAGAATACCTACAAGCTGCATTCTTCGCTGGTTCATGGACTCAGCTTCGTCTCTACGTATTTTCCCGAGATTATGGCTTTCCCACTACCACCAAGATCCTCTTGGAGATGGATTAATTGCCATCACTGCTATCAGGAATTGCAAGGTATCAGACCAGACAGGGAACATGTTGTTTACAGCCAATCTGGACTATGTTAAGTGGATTTAGGGAATGGAGTGACAAGCACCTGATAATACTTCTGGTAATAATTAATTGCTCCATGCCTACCAGTAAAAGAGGAGCTAATAATATTTCCCAACCTCTTGAAGAGATTTCTATGTGTCTACTTTATCAAGGTTTTCCATGCAATCTCTTAAGGTCCTCAAGCACAAGGAGCTAGAAAGGACAAAGCTGCTGAATGACCAAAACAAGTGGTTATGTCTGGAGACTTCCTGTGTTACTCCACTGCCGATGTGGCTCCTTGCCTGCCAGTTTCTGCCAGGCTCATTCTCTATTCCTTTTTTTTTTTTTCTTCTTCTGGGCTCTGCCTTCTTCTAGCACTGTGAAGGCCAGCCTTGCTGAGTGGTAGGCTCAGGGCTCTCAGGAGCATTGTCACCACCCACTCTCCACCTTTATCTCCCTGCCTTCGTTTACACACTCCAGAATGGAGTGGTGGAGGTGCCCCGTGTGTACAAGGTGTGGAGGGGACCTGGGGGAGCTGGTAAGTGGCACAGGTTGCTGATGCAAACAGCAGAGTGGAGCACTATCTCTGTTCTCCGATCCTGAGACACACACATACCTGCCTGCACTTTGGCTGACCTCAGCTTCCCATTTCCCACAACAGAGCATGTTCCCAGCTTCTCTGGGGAGGACATCCGTGGGGACAGTTCCTGTTTCCCTGCCCTTTAAGTTATTTGCCTTCCTGAGCCTGATATGATTGTTTCTTTGGGCACAGTGCAAAGATGCCAGCAAGGAACGGAAGCCTCTCATGCCTCGGCAATTTATTAAGAAGAAAAGGAGGCTATTGAACTTGGAAGCTGTTGAGCTGGTCCTTCTCTTTTCCTGATCAAAAAGATAGCCCACTCACAGAAAATTCATCCATCCAAAGATCCTGGGCATTCCCTGAGAAAATCCAACCCTTACTAATAAACAGCAAGGTGGAGGGAGGCAGGGAGTATCTATGCATATATTCTCCATAGAATGGCAGAGAAATGTAGCTGGTGGTGCCAGGGGTTAGGGGCTTCCAGTTGGAAGAGACTTTCTGAGGGGTTATTTTCAGTTATTTTTCCTGGAGTTCTGTTACTGCTCAGTGAAAATGATATTCTTAACAGAGTATCTGTTCAAAGCTTTCTCAGCATCCTTGTAAAAGCAGCTGTAAGGCTCTTCTGTGCTCCCCTACACTAGGACCTGACAAAACATTCTGCAACTACTTGTATGGTGAGTCTTAATTTGGTACAGCAGATGACTATTACTGTTCTCCGCATCTAGCACTACGAGACCCTATTCTTGTCTGACTGATAAACATTGTTATGATAGACACAGTTATTGGTATAGATAGTTCTTCAGCAAAATACAGACAACTGTTTTAACAGCCTGCGTCTCTGCAGTGCCTGAAGATCTGAGGAGAGGACATGATCATTAATACCGCTGCTGGTCACCATCCTTCAAACCAGCGAGTAGCTGGTCTGTAGTTCTGCCGGGTATCAACTCCCTCAGCCAGCTTTGGGCATGTGCAGCTACAGCCCCAGCTCTTCTTCCTCGCAGAGCCTGCCCTCCTTTCCCGAAGCACAGTACAGAAGTCAAGGCCACTTCACTGCATCCCCTGTAGCTGTGTGCAGTTTTGGCATCCCTTTCCATTTTAAATTCATCAAGGCTTTGCCTGCCTGGGGGTCTGCAGCTGTAAGAAACGGGAGAACATGCTGGGATGGTTTGTATGACTGAATGTTAAAATCAATAACTATAGCCCTAGGAAAGACAGACCAAAGTGGGGTGAAAAGGTATTACCTCTTTGCTTGTTTGTTATTTTGAATTGTGATTTCCTCATTAACGTTAATAGTAGATGCTTGTTAGAGCAGATGCTGTAATAACTGCAGCGCTGGCTTGGGTCTTCTGCAGACAACTGGGCAACACTGAAATATGGGACCACTGATTATTCAAGCATTGGGCAAAAAATAAAGCCAAATCATTACTTAGTTTAACATCCACTGATGTTGCAGATTGAAAATAAGCCTTGGGGGTTTTAAAATGTTTTAAACAGTACCCTAATTTTTCCATTCTTAAAACAAAATGAATGAAAGTCTTACTTCACCTCATCCAGGTGTGGAAAGTGATGACAGAAATGAGAGGCTGGTGGCTGGTTAAGTATCACTGATCCTGAGTGAGTTAACTACATTCTTATATGAAAACAGAAAAAGTTCCAAAGTGGTAATACCACACTTAAAGCATGGTACTTAAAAAGGCCCATTTCCCAACCCTGAACAGAATTCTGGATTTAATCAACAGAGAGAAGGAATTTAAATATATCACTGAGAACTGTTTAAATGCATTTTACTGGGCACCAAAATACACAATTCCCTTAGTCAAGAAAGACTAATGCAATAATTGAAAAAAATGAAGTCAGGTTTAAGTGGGAAGAGGGAGAGGATTTAAATAAATACAGCACACATAACAAATAAAAGAAAGAAGCTGAATATAAATCAGAAGATAGAAAAAAAAAGAAAACTTATAATGGAAGTAAAAAGCAGGGGGATGAGGAATCAATACCTGACAAAGCTGATTTTTTTAGAAGAAAATTAAGAACAAAATGAGTCCTAATCACAGTATTGATCCATTATCAGATGGAAATGTTAGAATATTCAATAATAATGCAGACAAAGTAGACAAAAATCAATGAATACTTCTGTCCTACTTCTGGGAAAAAGTTGATGATGAAGGCATTGTTGATGACATGTCCATCCCTATAGCATTTGAGAAAAATTAAATAGCACCTACTAAAATTAGACATTTTAAATCAGCAGGAAAGGATAAATTGCACAGAAACTTTTTTTTTTTTTTTTTTTTTTTTTTTTTTAAGAAAGCTGAACAAGAGCTGTCTCCCCATTCACGCTGATTTTCTGTACCTCCTGAAGCAGTGGGGAAGTCCCAGCAAGGACGAAAAGCCATAGTCTGGCCTTGTATGAAGAGTGTGTAGAATGGCACAAGTATGTCACGACTGCAGTTACACACAGGTATCTACAGACCTGTGACAAGACCCCAGCACTGGGATAAATAATGAAATGGCTCATGGTGAAAGCAGGGAATAAAGAGCAGGAGGGGAGTTGAAGAGCAATGAACATGGGTGTGTGGAAAATGCATCCTGTTGAACAGTCTTGATGCTTTACTCTGAGACTGTTACACATTTACTTATTAAATATAATAAAGTTGGTACAGTATACATAAGATCCTGGAAGGCACATTCCCTGCTACTGCATGACATTTTGATTACAGAACTTCCTTGACATAAGATTAAGATAGCAATCATTAATGGTCTATAAATGGCCTATCAGACAGGTCCCAAAATGCAACTGAGAAGTAGAATTGATTGTTATGTTTAGAGGACGTTTGTACCAAGGTCCTGCAGGGCTTTGGTCTTTGGTCTCACATTGTTTTTAGTCAATAACTGGGAAGAAAACATCAACCTTTTTGCAAATGTCACAAAGCCCAGGAGAGGGATAAATAATGAAAAAGGCAGACTACTGATCCGGAGTGCTCCAGATGGCCCAGCGAGCTGGGCGCGCAGCGAGGGGTTGCTTAGCCCAGGAAAGGCCGTGTGGCCCACGGCCCCGGCGGGGCCAGGCTGCTGAGCGCTCTGGGGAAGCCGGTGCCTGACTCTGCAGAGGGCTCTGCCTTCAAGGGGCTGAGGTGATCCTTGAAGGAATGTTCAGCGGCGAGGTGTACATGTGTATCACCTCAACCCTGCCTGGTTTATTCTCCATACAGCCCTCCTGCTGTCAAAATCTCCCTGTTCTCTCTTCTCCATGACCCTTAACCCAGGGGTTTATTAAAAGTGCTTTTCTTCTGATTCATGCTGTTTTCAAATGATAAATCTAATACTCCAACTTCTGGCATGAATGAAGACTGTCTTTTCACGCAGTGCTGATCATCTGAGGTCACAGAACAACACATGTTCTGCTAGTGTGTAATTTTAAGGGCCTTATTCTGCTCCACTCTAGTCAAGCTCCCAGAAATAACCTATGAGGTAGCCCAGAAAGCAGTCTCATCAGTGGAGGTGTGAAGCATTACCCCATAGATTTTTGCCCATACATTTCAAAAGGCTCTTGTCTGAGAATGATGCCTCCCAGTTCTAGAAAGATAGTGCCTGCCTTGCTCCCCTAAAAGGGAAGCAGTCTGAAGGAGACAGAATCATGTGTGAAGCAACCAGGAAGTCAGAAGACTGGAATTATTGAAAAACTGAATGAGAAGAGCAAGACAAGCTCAGAGCAAAAACCTGAGCAAGGAACAGACACTGTCAAAGCACAAACTGGATGTGCCAAAAGGCATCTCACAGACAGATTGAATGTAAGCCTTTCCTCCTTCAAGCTTGATACAGAACGTGCTCCACAAAGTACCCACATGCATTTCCATCAAAGAATATCGTGTATCAGCATCTAGGCTGTCTATAGCTGATTTGTATCCATTTCAGCATGATGCTGCCAGTAACCTAATGTTATGTTTTCTGTGTACTAGAGTACAAACTCAGATCTCACCAAGCTCTCAGTGGGTCTACAGAGAGGCAAAGTGTAAATGTCTTGCAAAGACTTACGAACAACAAGCTACTGATCTCTGATTCACACGCCAAGAACTAACGAAATTACAAAGACACTCTTGCAAATCCTCTAGGGGGCTATTCACTACATAAGTTGTCATGTATGTTGAGGTCCACAAGACTCTCCAGCAAGTAGATCCTTAGGGTTGGAAGAGACCTTTAGAGATCATCTAGTTCAAATGTTGTTACATATTTCCCAGCATTTTCTGAAGGGTTTTTGTTTGTTTGTTTTTAGTCTAACTGGAAAACAACACTTGGATTGACAGGTCTCCCTGATATCAAAGGCTCTGGTCTGCAGGGAATCTCAGTTGTCAAAGGCTGGAACCATTTAATTTTCCAAAATCAATCCAATGCTGCTACATTTTGAATACATAATCAATCCTGCCAAAGGACAGAAAACAAGGCATTGTCCTAGGAAACCTCTATAGTCAGAAAAGTAAGAACTGTAAAGGAATTAAGTGTGTTGATTTCTGACCTTCTTGTCAAGAATGGATCCAGAAAGCAAAATGGAGTCTGGGCAAAACAGCAACCAAAGAGCAGTAAAAAAGAGCAGTAAAAATCTTAGTCACACAACAAGAGACCAAAATAGCAGAAGCTGACTTTCTGTGAGTGCAGGGAGGAGAGTAGGCTCAGGCTGGAACTTCCAGAGGCAGCACTGACCCTGCTAGTCCCCCAGAGGGACGATAAAATTTTGATCAACTCTCATGGGAGGAGATCTGTGACAATGCCAAGTGCTCCTGATGATCTGAGCCTAACTTTCCCTTTTAGGCAAGATATTTTACAGAGGCAAAAGTAAACACAGTTGCACATGGACCACATCCCTGGCCTATGGAACCAAGTGCCTCAGAACTGGGCCTGAACCTCAAGGCGTTGCAATTTACACAAGAATACTTGTGGCTTCCAACAACTGTTCGTGTGTTACAGAGAGGGGAATGGGCTTCACGGAAAGGGTTTCTATCCAACCAGCTTAGTCTTTGCACAGTAGGTACTGAGCATTCCTTCCGAGTCATTAACTGAGCTATTTTGCGCAGCAATAAGCCTAGATAAGAAAACAGCCAAGAGCTGCTCAGATTGCCAGAGAGCGGTGGGTGGAGCAGAGGTCCCTGCTTCAGTTTCAGACAAAATTATTCACTTTTACTCCTGGGCACAGATAGCCGCTCCACTGGCATGGGTTATCAAAATCCTGTGCCATTGGAAACAAACCAAGGCAATGGACCTTCACACGACTCTGGTGAGAACCATCAAAATCAAATGCTCCGAGGACTGGCGCAAGTCCCCAGTGGCCAGCCTGCGCGAACGCAAGCAGCCTGGCCGTGTGCTGGCTCACAGTGATAACATTGTGTGCCGAGATTGGCACGCACTCCAGGTGAAATCATGGGCGGAAAAGCTTCCCGCCCCGCACGGCCTCAGCGGTCACACTTGTGGCTACTCACCGGCTCTCCCCGAGACGCCACCCAGCTCTCTCCCACATTCAAGGGGAGATTTTGTCCTGCTTGGTTTTATTCTATTCTGTGATAGAGGACCAGCTCACAAGTGGCCATTGTGTTTTCTTAGGAAGTGCCCTTAGAGAAAGCACTTGATCCCCCTGGCTCTGTATCAAGGCCCAGAACCTTGTCTGGTGCATATTATTGCCCCAATCTCCATCTGCAACAGCTTTCGTCTTTCACACTCTTCTCAGACATTTCTGATGGTAACATTGCCCGACCGACTTCTCCCCAACACACTTTTGGCTTTTTTGGCTTCAAAGTTTGCGGGAGGGAAGATGCTGGCATTATGAGAATATACTCTTTCAGAACAAAATTTAAAAAAAAAATCTCCATTGGGAGAAAAAAAACAATTCTCGCTTGGCTCAGAAATGCAGAAGAAAAACTATTTGATGTTTAATGTTTAAAATATATGAGAAAGCCTTGGATGATGGCATGCAAAGGAATGCCTTGCTTTAAGAAGAATTAAAGCAAGGCAAGCAGAGCAGACAAGTGACCATTAATACTTCTTATCACTGAACATCTCAGTGGATGCCAATGAAGCCTCCTTGGGTTTAGGCTATCAGTGCAGCATTACCCAATAAAAGCTGGACCAAACCTAAGGCACTCTGATTCTAGCCCATGTCCCTTTCCCCCAGTAAATGGGCCTTGTTTTTTCCTGCTGAAGACTCTGTCTCCTGCCCTGCACAGCTCAAGGGAGACCCACAGGTGCTGCCGCAAGGGACAAGTAGGGCAGCGTCCTCAGTGCTGCCATCCCCCGCGACAGCAGCGCAGCGAGCCCAGTGCTGTGGCTCAGCCGGCTTCACCTCTTGTCATGGCTCCCAAATCTGACGCTCAACCCTGTAGGTCCTGACACCAAGCCGCCCCTGCAGACGAGTGCCAGAAGGAACTACGGTGACTGTCTGGACTTTGCAAAATTCGGGGCAGAAGACTTAGCAGAAATCCCCCTCATTCCTTGAGCTTTTTGACAAGAATCCAGCCACAGTTTAAAAGCTGCCTGTTTAGAATGCTTGGCAATTCTCAAAAAGTTTTTCCAATAATTAATTACATACAATATTAAAAAATAGTGCCATTTCTCACATGATCCTTTTTCCAGTTTCAAATTCCAGTTACTGGGTCTTGTTACACCTCAGCCTGCTAGACCAGCAAAGCCATTGTCAAGTCTCTTCCTTATGTAGGTATACTTAGGCTCTGAAAAAGAATAGCATTCAACTCTATCCTTTTCCTGCAACTCTTCAGCGTCTTTCATTGAAAAGCATGTTTCACATTCTTCAACAACTGCCAAGTCTTTTCCCTGAAACCTCTCCTATACAGGAACTACCAACAAAAGGACTGAACAGAGCATTTGGTAAATGACTCTATTGCTGCTAAAAAACACATGCACACAGACTCTCCGAAAGTTATTTATCCTGAACTTACTTACCCAAAAGTCACATAAGGTCCCCTTAGCATCCTCCTGGAATGAGCCACTGTAACTCCCACTTCTTCCCTGTCACTGTTTCCCAAGACAAGCTTGCCAACTGATAAGCACAGTCTCTATTCCTTATTCTTTGACACAAAACGTTGTACAGTAGACAGAGTTTTGCTTGGCCCCATCTTTCTGAGTGATCCATGCTGTAGCCGTGATGTCTTCTTTTTTATTATTTTTTGTTGTTGTTGCTTTCCTGATTTTTGAGTCATTCCTACTGATCAATAACAATTTCATTTTATTTCAGCTCATTGATGGTAGAGTTCAATAGCACAGAGCAAATGATCAGCTTCTTAGTGCTTATTCTCTCTTACAATTACACATCTCTATCTGGAAAGTGACAGGGTTTCTGTGAAATTCTAGTGTCTTCGTTGCAAGAAGAATAAAGAAATAGGTAAAAGCACTGTAACAGCAGTATCCCTTCCTAGCTTAGTCTCCCTCATTTAACTTGATTGTAAATGCTTTAAAGTGAAAGTTATCACTCGACTCTCAGGGCATAGGGCCTACCGCAAGCGAGCCTCTACCTTAGGAAAAGCTGCTCATAGGAACATGAGTATCCTGTACTCAAAGTGCCTGCAGTCCAGGCTACACACATGCTTTAACTTCACTCTCTGACAGAGGAGCTAGTCATAGTGCACATTAAAATGCGAGCTGAGCGTAATGCAAGAACAGCCTGCCTCCCCCGTCCCAGAGATTTGGTGTTGGCTATGAGTGACGCCTTGGAGGGCAGGTGGATCCCATGTCATCCAAGTGTTTGCCGGCCCCTGTATCAGACCACATGCCAGAGGGGAGGCTACCACACCCCAGGCTACCCGGGTTTGGGGTTTCCAGTGGGTGACAGGTGTGGTTACAGGATGAAACACTAGTCATTGGTGACAGTAAACACCAACCCTTGCAATGTGCTGCTGGATATTAAACCACTAGGACCCTTCACTTTAGCCCTCGATAGGGACCAGGAAACACATAGTAGTGTTTTACAAGCACTTCTAAGCCTCAACATCCTGCATACTCTGCTCCCCAAGATAGAGATGTGACATATGGTGACAGAGCCATGATGACTTTAATGCAGACAGGCTGTGCACTAAGAACAGCTTCAAAGGTGCGAGCAGAAACACAGCATCAGAGGGCTCTGCTGTCCCAGCTGCGCTGCCATTGCAATCAAACTAACAAGTGGATATAAACCAAGCATCTATGGCTATTGCACATGCACTTGCACTGTGATTCAAAAAGTAAAACAAATTCCTGCAGTCATATCTCCCTTCACATTATTTTGGGGAACACTGGCTTACTCAGAAAAATCTAATACTGAAGAATCAGACCATGGTGAAGACCACACCCCCAAAATGATTTTGACGTAGTTACATAAGGGGTAAATCTGACTATCATTGAGTTTCAAGAGGACAACAAGTCTTTAGAACTTTTCATTTGTATATGTGACCGAGACAAGGCTCTTAGCCTAGCTAGCCAAAAGAATGACATTTCTCCATTGCTTAAAGCACAGTCTATACTTCTCCCATGTCTCCCCAGTTGTTTTCCTTCTTCTTTCCACCTGCCGCATTTTTTTTTTTTATTATTTTTGGTTCCTCCCCTTTCTGTACCACTCTGGTTCAGCTTTTCTTGGCCATTCATTTCTTCTTCTTCCCCATATCCTTTTCTTCAATACCCATCTTCTTAGATCATCCATGCCAGTAGCACTGGGTCTCCTGTCCCCATCCGACTGAAGGTCTTCATTCCCCTCACAAAAGCATATTCCAGTAATATTTGACCTGTTTGGAAAAGTAGACACCTCCTTGTTACTGTTAGATTCTTATTGTTTCATACAGGAAGAGCCTGTTTATAGCCTTGAGCCTGCAAAGACTTCTGGAATTTGAAATACTTTCTCCTTCCATTTTCAGGGCAAACAGCTGAGAAGACCAGGAATCCTGCCTCCCCTCATGAATATCTTGGCCTTCCAGATACTGATCTTACCTTTAGATCCTGCAGCTAGCAAATGTGCTATCATATATCTCAGTGTTTACCCAGCCTACGCAACCTGATAGGCCACCTATATTGAAAAGGGTGATTAACATCTAAGAGTAGATGTGAGGTGACCTCCCTCATAGCTATGATACATTTTTGGAAGGGCAGACAAAGTCAGAAAGACTTATTAAACCCTTTGATCATTTAAGTTTCTGGTTACCAAATAACCATCAGCATCCTTTCCATACATCCATTTATTCTTAAACACATGAGCCCCGATCCCCATTTCTGCAACATTAGCATTTATGCCTAAGTCACATCTTCCTGACAGCTGCACCATCATACCTCAGCAGTCCCAGGAACCCACTAACAAGTGTTCACCATCTTGCAGCTGATGACCCAGCACATGTCTGGTTTACAGCACCCTTCTCCCACGTTCTGCAGAATCCTTATCCCTTGACTTGAGCAAGCAGTAGACTACAGTTTGAAAACTGTTTCTTCTAGGCCCCCAAAAAACTCATTCAAGAATTTACCTAACTGTATTTCATGCCTTCCTTTAGCTTATCTCATTCCCATCCAAGTTATTACATTCACATACACTGCTAAGCCATGTTCTCACATGGGCAAATTACCAGAGGGACACAAGAGAAGCAAAGCGCTACCTTCTCCATGCCCTCCCATGGCAGTTTATCCTAATATTATACACATCCCATTGCACTGCTGATGCCCTGAACATTCGGTTTATCATTATCATAGCTGTCAGATTTTAGAGTGAAGATGCTGGATGCCATTTCCCATCCTCCAAGAAAAGAAAAAAATAAAAGCTAGCCTTTGATATGGCAACAGTACTTATGCCAGCCCTGCATAGTGCAGTGACCAATCTAGTGTGCCTTCTCTGATCGTCAGTGCCTGATATCACCTGGGTTTTCAGTCAGAAAGGCAGAGGCACAACTTGCTTATGGAGACCAGGACACTTCAACGAGACCTAGGTATGTTACTAAAATGCAGACTTGGGGACATTACTGACAAAAACCACAGACTTTCAGGGTGAGGTGACATTAGTGGTACATCTTAGGGAATCTAGGTACTAACAAAGGTTGCCAGGTGGCATACTGGTACAGAAAAAAAAAAAAGTTTAACCATTTTGCAGGTGCCTAACCAGGTGCTGGGCAAATAGTCAGTATTTAATTCAAATGGAATTAGATTTTTTTTTTGTCTCCAAGGTATTGTATTCCAAATATGAACACAGTCAAGGGGAGATTTTGAAGTGCAGGAAAAGGGGAAAGGTAAAAGGTAGAGGGAATGAATGTAAAAGAAAATGCCAGTAACTGGTTAAAAAACATTCAGGAAGAAAGGAAGACATCAAGTACAAAAAGATAACAGCCAGCCATGAGACTGGAACAGAGTCCATGTAGTGAAGCTGAAACCTAATGGAAGAAGCCACCAGGAAGCCACAGAAGGAATATTAAGGTGAAAGATGACAAGGATAATTTAGTAGTATCTGGGAGGTAGCAGAGGAGCATGAGGTAGGAAGCTGGAGGCCGTAAGCAGGGCAAGAGGACTGCTGAGCTTTTTCAGTTAAAAGAAAAAAAGACAAAAAACAGGTTTTAGAAAGACTGGTGAGATTTAGCTAGTCCCTGTTTAAGATAGAATACAGTTACAGTAAAATATACACTAATCTGGATATCGCTGTCAGAGAGAACTGGGAATTGTCTGGGGGTGATGAATAGAGGTCTTGCGAAAAGATTGCACGTTGAATTCTAGGTGTTGGTAGTAGATGATGGAAGAATGGAGAAAAGGGGAAAAGCTGGAACAAAGAGATAGTAGCACGAGTTGGTCAGAAATAAACAAAACAAAAATCAGGAAGAAAACAATGGGAGAGAAAAGTTCAAAAGCACAGGAAGAGGGAAAAAAAATGTAGGAGAAAATAACAAACACCTAAAGGTGGGTGGAACAACACTAGATATTTTTGGTGAAAGCAACATTGCAATGGTGGAACTGAAAATTGTCTTCAAGGTATCCAAGCAAGAGTCAGAGAGGAAGAATATGCCAAAGATACATGAACCCAAAGAACAGAACAGTTTGCTCCAGCCAGCCAAGTCTGCCACATGTGGAACCAATTTCAGGGATGATTATAGCACTAGTGCTATATAAATGATATGGGATAGTACGAGTCAGTGGATAGCATAGTAGAGAGTAGAGCTCAAGAAAAGCCTATGCTGAGAGCTGCTAAAGCCTTCTTTTCTGAGCAGAGCTGGAAAAAGGAAACATTAAGTCAACAAAATTTAAACATTTCGTTGTAATTGATTTCACTGGAAGCACACTCTTTGTTGTTTCTGACAATTCCTTCCTCTAAGGCTCTTGTTTCAATTTTCATCATTTAAACTAGTTACACCGGTAAAATTGAAATCACATGCTCAAGCCATGAAAAAAGTGAATGTCTTTGGTCCTGAGTTATTTGATAAAATCTCTAAGATGATCCATTTTGATTTTTCACAAGCTTTTCTTAAGCAGAAAATTGTCATCTTGATTTTTCTCTCCAGTTCACAAAGAAGGACATTTTAGATCTATCATCTTCTAAAAACACATGTTTTTAAGCATCTGAATATTCCCATTCAAAATGAAAATGTGTGTAATGCAATTGACTGAAAATATGAACTCCGATTTTTTTTTCTCTTTTAGTAGCAAGATTCTTTGCATGAGTTTGGCACCAGTTATACATTCCAAAATGACTTACTTGCTCAATAGTTGCTTGTGGTGTTTTATATCCAGGGTTCCTGAATTCCTCCCATAGCAAGGAGTCCCCCAAGAGCATCACTGCAAGCTGTTTGCCTGTGGAAAAAAAAAAAAAAAAAATTGCAAAGTTGGTCCAGACCTTGCCAGAGAAGCAAATAGCAGTTACATATTCAAAAATAAATAAGCAAATAAATAAAAATACAACTGTCACACAACAGATTTAGTGATACTTAAGGTTTGCACAAGAACCAGCTCAGGTACTCAACACCCTGAGAGAGAGAAATCAGATAATTCTGGAAAGCAAGACGAACAACACAAAGTCTGTGCATTCCTTCCCGTTACCACGTTCTCTATAACTAACTCTCAATACGCTGGAATCATTCCAATCTGCTTACATTTGCAACTCCACTATGTACAGAAAAGCAATAGCTATCCCAACTTCAGCAAACTCTTACACTAACACAAAATTTGTGCGCTGTCATGCCAATCATATCAGCAGATCAGGAACATCTGGTGTGCATACATCTAGGAAGTTATTCTGTCCTAGCCTTATTTCAAGTTAGAGTCATTTCTTTATTACCGTAGTCTGGGTCCGAGTCCCATACTGGTTGCTGGCTGCAGGCGACTCAGCCTCTTACGCCCTGCAACATTTTCTGCAGGGCTGCTGAGCAGATTACACCAGCGATGGCATTTTATCAGCACTGCTATGAGGTGAGTGCAGACACGATAAGGAAGTGTTAAAAGTCAACGAGGTGCCATTGACAAGGATTGAAGCTGGGCTCACGCTTCCCCACGGGTCATGTGTGCGCTGACGCTGTGCAGTCCAGTTGCCTTCTCACCAGCTGCTGCCTTGGCAGGCACCACATTTTGTCTTCCCGCTGCGGTATGTGACCTCCTGTCTGAACAGCCTCCTCACCTCTGCTGGAAATAAAGCAGCAGTCACAGCATCAGGTCTGTAGGGAATAAATCCTCTGTTAGGCACCCTCTGAAGCTTTTTTGATTAGTATTAAGGAGGGTTTGGGGTTTATTTGTTTGTTTGTTTGTTTTTTAAATTGTTCAAACCCGCTGATAGTTTAGCTCCTTCCCATTTCCATCCTCCCCACAAAAGAAGTCTACCTTGGAAAGATCTTGTCTCCACTGCAACTGCTTTCCCAGACAAACCACAGCACACGCTGCCAGGAGCCAGGGACTCCTCCAGCAGCTGGCCTAGCTTTCGCCCATGGGGATTGACACCAGCCCATTCCTTGCCCAGCACATCCCTGAGCTCAAGCAAACAGCTGCAGCCCAAGGGCTTCATTAAGACCAAAAGTTTTCCCACCAGGTTCTCCCAGACTTTCAGAGGCAAATAAAGAATTTCATAAGAAATTCACTTTCACGGTACAGTTTTGCCACAGTCACACAACCAGCCAGGGAGACAAAGGCCTAACCATCCCCCAGAGCAATACATGCTGTTGGCCAAAATGTCCTGGCTCCACACTTCCCATGGTGACCAACAGAGATAGGCTAAGTAGCCACAGACTGCTGGCAGCAGAGCAACCTAAAGTACAGGGATCTGTTCAGCAAACCAACATAAGAGGGATCAGTGCACACACCAGGGAAGCTTCTACTTCACACCACTACCAGATATAGCACAGTGGTGGCCCAGTGGCTCACAACCCAGACAGGTGCTGCTAAGAACCTGTCAGCCACAGCAAATCCCCACAGCTGAAGCAGACCACCACCAATGTATTAATGTGTGGCAGGCAACTTATCATATGCTCTCTTCTCCCAGCTGATGCAAATGAAACCCTTACCTGCAGGGTGGTACAAGAGCCCAGGTCTGGAAGAAAATCTCTACTCACTTCTAAGGGTCCTGTCTGTGTGAGGCAGAGCATCCTGTATAGGTAGAACCAGGCAAGCTGTCTCTTACTGGTCCTCCAGCACCATTACTTTACTTTCATAAAGACGTAAGATGGGAGAGAGAGCTGCTGCTTCTTGGCATGTGTTGCTAAAAAGTACCCTCTGAGACATCACAGTGTTTTTTTCCTATCTTTGTACAGATGCTAGGGGCAAAATGCATCAAGCTTATTTTCTGGATTCAGATTTTTTCTTTTGACATTATTTTTAATGTGCCCCTATTCCCTACCAATGAGGGAAAAAAAATGAGATCCCTGACCCTAAAACAACAACAACAAAAAAGAGATCCCTGAACCAAAAAGTGAACGTGAGGCACGTGGAGGAAGGCAGGCACCCCCAGGTGCCCTCCCTGTATGGTAAGCCAATGCTGTGGCCTCGGCCTTGGGGACACCCGCGCGCTCCCCAGTGCCTCCCCAGGCCACCACCGCAGGAGCTGCGGCTGCTCGAGGTGGCTGCCGCCGCGCGGGCTCGTGGCCGGCAGGCCCTTGGGAATCAGACTGACAAAGTTCGTGGTGGCTGGAGGAGCAAAGGCAACACTGACCGGCAGGGACGTGGTGTTAGTCTGGCAACTAATTCTGCCGCCCATGAAGAAACCAAGGGAGTAGCTCTTCAAGACTCTTCAAGGGTTTTGGTCTGAGACCCAGAAAGCTCATGAGATGATTGTACAGTTTTGCAGGAATCCCACTGCTTCCTGGTTTTGTCTGGAACAGAAGCATCTTGTGTTTGGTCTTTCATAGTTTATCTGCTCGCAGCAGTGGACCAGAGCAGTTAGTCTGCCGGTCTGGCATGTTGCCCCCCAACATTCTCCCAAAGAGTCTCCTTACCTTGTGTGAGATTCAGGGCATTCAGGCTCCGCTTGGGGTGAAGGGCAGGTCAGTCCTTATCTCACATCTACACACACACAAATGTAGCCCTCACCAGTTCCCTTCCCAGGTCCCAGGGTTCCTGCCCCTGGCGGCACACTGGGAACCACATTTTCCCTCCCACAAATATTTCCTAGAGATCCTTCAACTATAAGAAAATTCCTGAGGGGATCTATGACTTTCTCCTTTGCAGCTTTTGGTACAGGGCTTGTGCCCAGGGAAGAGAGCTACAAGACCTCTGCTCCCAGCTGGCTAAAGAGAGGGCCAGGTAACTCTGATTTACAACAGAAGATCAAGAAATCCCACACTGGCCTGCAGGTACAGTGAGACTCAGAGATCACATAAAGCTGTGCCAGCCCCCTTTTTTGGGAAAACCTCCAGTTTTCAGTGCAACTGAGATGTATTCAAGAATGTGGACTATAGAATCTTGCACAGTTTGATTAAAGAAATACTGTTTTAGTCAATTTTCCAAAAGCCTGCTCACACACAAATTGTCTAGCAACCTGCTAGGGCTCCAAAATATATGGAGAAATTTTCTAGGCGCATGTCTGCATTCTTGCCTTTCCTTTTGACCATTTTAAGACCATATATATGTATAATATATATATAGGTGAAAAATAAACAAACAAAAAACAGTATTTCAGAGCTCTGAGGAGACATGACAGATTGGGATTCCTGCTTAGACCACTTCCAGCTTGTTCTAACTGTGACACATCCTAAACACAGCTCCAAGTGCAGACTAGCACATTACATCTGTATCCTTCTCTGCTAGTGGCTCCTCGAGGAGGCCGCCACCAGAACTGAGTAGGGATGGATGGGAAGGGAAGAGTGGGGCAGACGCAGGTGGTCCTGTGTGTTTTCTTGCCTTGAAGATAAAAGTTTACAAGAGCCAAATGAAAAATCTGCAACAATGCAGGAATTTTAAAGAGGCCCAAGCTGCCACCTGAGTCAGCGTCTAGGCAGGATATTGATTAGGGAGGCTATTCTTTACTCCTCTGCTATTGTTTAAGACCGGCCTCCCTCATGACAGCACCAAGCGTGGGAACACAGCAGCTTTGGTGTTAAAAAGTGCTTTTATCGCTGAGCTGGGTAGAGGGGTCTCTGGGAACCAGAGATGGTGTGTGCGATAGTCAGGGAAAGGCATTCAAACCTTTAGAGAACTTATTCTGAGACCAGTAAACAGCTCTGAGGCCCACTGACTCCGCACAGCACATCCGCAATCCTGCATTTCTTCTGAGCTGTGCTCAGGCTCCGCTGAGCCCAGAGAGGCACAGAAAGAAAACAGCTCCATTTGCTAAAATTTCCTGGGCTTTTCTTCAAGCACTACAGACATACATACAACCCAATACCTGCCGTGATATCAGCTCCTATAAGACATATTCAGGCTAGGGTTAAGCAAGCCAGACTGGCTTCTAGGAAAACACTGTAGCGCAGCGCAGAGAACAGGCTCCGTCCATGTCTTCATCCTGCTTCCTGGGCAGGCTGTGCAAGCCAGGCTGGGCTGTAACCTGCAATAGCTACCACGGCCAGCTGAGTGTAATTCTTCTCCATTTAGCAGAGTCAGGCAAATGTATGGTCAAATAAAATATTTTCCAGTTAAATTACCAATATGCTGGTAACTTACCATTCTGAAAAACACAAATCTTATCTAAACTGATTGACAGTTACCCAGTTTCCTTCTAGCTCAAGGTAGGAATGAAGCAAAATTTAGACTTCCTGATAACTTTCAGCACACTCAAAAGCAACATACTCCTCAACGCCTGAGCACATCAGATTTGACTCAGTAGAGGATAAAGAGTGACCACCAACCAGACTTTCAGACAAGCAAAATATTCCTGGATCCCCCCAAGGCTCTACAACTGGCACCTGACTTTTTATTCTTTGTAGGTCACCACCTTATATATACACTCGGGGGCTTTTGGTCTTATCTACCCTTAAGATAAAAAGAAAAATGAGACTCCTTCAGGCACTGACTTGACAAACATCAGTATGTGAATTCACCAAATGAATGCACACAGTGCTTTGCATAGCGTTGTGGATCTTCATATGTAGGACATGCACCGTGCAGATGCTGAATACTTATTCTAGCATCCAGAAACACTCTCTGTAACTTTGCTTCACGTCTGTCCGTGTCAGAATACTCACAATTTGATAATGTTGTCAGTGAACCAGCTTTTCTGCAGGCTTTCCTACTTCACTCTTTTCAAACATTTCTAATCTTCTCAGTTTAAAATAGTCCTAACTTACCTAAGGTTCTCCTCCTCCAATTTGTAACAAATGGACAACTAATCTAAACTGACTTAGACATGTTTTAATGGGTGATAGTCCTACTTCTACAATAACCAGGTTAGTTTTTCGGGGTTTGTTTGCTTGTTTGTTTTTCAAAGATGATGGACATCCTCTAATGTTACCTCAGGACTGCTTCAGTGCCAGCTTCTGCTGAGTTCCTACTCTAGAGCAAGGCATGCCCAGACTATGGGAGGATGCCCAGAGCCTGGCTTGCTCTGCCCATACAAGCACAGTGGGCAGTACAAGCTGGAACCACTTGGCACAGCAAACACAAACCCTAGCACTGGTATGCATGTCAATCCAGACATAAGCAAAACTCTCCTCCATGAGCTCAGGAACCTAGTGAAGATGTCGGTTAAATCCTTACTAGTCAGGAGGCCAAGAATAAATAATTTTATCCATTATTCCAGAATCCAGAAAACAAGCCAATAAATGTAGCAGGTTACAATTTAAAGTACGGCTTCTCTCTCTTTGAGCTCAGTGGCATGATCATATTTTCAACACTTTTCTGACCTTCTTCCTGTTCCAAGCTTTGCTTTGCTCTCAGACAGTGAAGGTACACGTATAATTTACAGGACAAAGGCACAGGCTCTGCTACTATCCTGCCATCAGCAATATTATTTACCTGTCAGCACGCTTCCCAGCAGCTTCTCCCCAGGTCACTTTCACCCTCCTGGGATGTCTCGGGGCCTGGGCTCACTAAGAACAGCTCCCAGTGGGCAGCATGGACAACAGGATTCTCTTTGGGGCATTAGGCTGGGAGCGTGGAGCCCTATGGACATAAGCTGTGCCAAGTCATTTGCCAGTGAACAGACTGGCACAGATCACTGTCCAGATCCACTGTCTTTTCCCCTACACTGATCAAACCAAAGAATCTCTGCCTGCAACATCAAGCCCTCATTTCCTTTTGAGGGACCACGTCTCCCTTGTCAGGGGAGCATTTTCCAGGAAGGGTTAACGTTATTCAGGAGGACCACAGCATTTTCCAGGAAGGGTTAACGTTATTCAGGAGTCTGGAGTACTTTAAAGTGGATGTGCTTCCTCTGGCAGTGCAGTGGCCTGTACTTCTCCCATGGTTTCCAGTTGTGACCACACTGCACAGTCTCCTGGCCATGTAAGGTTACTCCATCACATGAATCCAACTACCACCCACACAAGGCTTGATGTCTCAGACCAAGGGTTATGACTGTGCTCAACCACACCCTGGCACATTTAAAGCAAATGTCATTCTGTGAACCAATTCAACAACTATTCTCTAACCAGAAGAGGAACTCAGAGACAAATATGATCTATGCGGGACCTGGGGACAAGTTCCTCCATCAAAAAAGTCTCAACCATGACAAAATCTTCCAGAAGCAACCAAACCAATCAAGAAGGTAGGCACGCATTTTGGAGGCTCTTCTTCAGTGATAAAATCTTTCTGCTATGAGAATGATTGTTGTTACTCTTTTCTAATCAGAAAAACCCAAGCAAACAAAACAAAAAAGCTACTCCAATAGAATCCCACCTAAACGTATATATATACATATATACTATATATACACTATATATACATACATATATATATACACACACACATATATATATAAAACGTCCAAAAGACTCTTCTTCAAGGAGCAATCTGACCCCCAAATTAGGAAAGTTATTGAAGCCATGGCATCCCAATGTATAGTATTACTAGCCAGACAGAGACCTAGATGGATATACTTGTGTTAGCTTCAAATTTAGCCATATTCTTATCCCTATCCCAATCACTAGTATATATTTTAAATAACATTTCTGCTATAACACATTTTTTCACTTTATTAATCTATCATCTGTATTAAGACAGCCTAGCTAATTTAGTAATTTACTTTCCTCCTCTCACCAGTTCATGATCTGTATCAAAACCTCATCCTTAAGCCAAGGTCCCTTGACTTCCTAGTTAGCTTTATCTAAGCAACTTTTTGAAAAAGCCAATGAAAAAAATTCTTCTTTCACTGCTTCCCTTGAGGTATTGAAGAAATCCCATATACTGGTGTGATTATCCTGTATAGAAGCTGCACTGATCTCATCCTGTTATATAACAGGATAATATATAATAGCATATATTATTATATTATTATATTATAATATATAATAGCATAATTGAGATTGGAATCTGTAGCTCAGGAGGCTACAACCTCTTGTCTTTAACTTCATCAGCTGAGACCAGATTTCCTTTGTGACACCAGTTGCTCCAGCAGTTCATCTTTAATACCAGAGACAATTTAAGAGTCTAGTCTAAACTCTGGCAAAGCTTTGCACTTGAAAGCACAATTGCAGCCTGTTTTCAGGGAGGGCAATTTGAGGGCTGCTCTGTGTAATGCAGGAAGCCTCAAGCAGTCCCTAGAGTTCAGAGGGTCATAAAATAGCTTAAGGTAAATAAGTGATGGGTTTTCTCTGCAATTAACAACTCAATCCAGAAGGAGCTCTTCCGTACTAGCCACAGTTAATATGTCACCAACCGTTCCAGGAACCGGAAATGACCTGGCAGGTCATTTGTGGCTATCACCAGCTGGTTTCAGCAATTTAGGAGAAGAACAAAAGCTGAAGACCCAGGAACTGTGATCTTTGGAAGTATCTGGCAGTTCAGATGATATAAATGTTGGAATCACATTCAATTTCTTAAACTCCATCTTTTTCCTTTCTCATAGCTGAACTAGTTGCCCCTGGAAACAAAATATGGTTCAATCCTGAGACAGAATCAGCATTTTAGTCCACTTTTCAGAGAGGAAAATAATTCCTTTTAACCATATGAAGTGATTTCTCAAGGTGTCTTTTTTATGCAGAGATAATCACAATCTGGATCAAGGAGTGAAAATGGGAAGGATTGTTCAGTTGGAAAGAAACTTGTGTGGCCTGGATTTGAAAGATTTAACTAGAAGATTATCTTATACTTGCCCAGACCTGTTGGATAGGAATGGCAGAACTTCTCTCAAATGTTTTCAGGATGGGAATGTAGGAGGTGAAAGAAAAAACAACTCATGTGATTCATACAGGCCAGCTACAGTAGCTCCAGGAGAAATGACTTCAGGGTCTGCATTGAATCTTGGCACCTGAGGAGTTCTCCAGCTTCTAAGAATGATGTCATTAACAGTGCAAGCATCTACTCTCAAGGCAACACTTCCCATGTTTTCCAAATAATCTAGGCACTGCAGAGAGGAGTGCAAACTTTTCAAACCAGTAAGTGTAATGTTACCTCATTGTTTTCCTACATTTTCAGCATAATTCTAAGCTCATTAGATTTTCTCCTCAATTGCATGCATCAATCCTCCTCCAGCAAATCTGACCTCACTGATCATTATTAATAAAATTATTTACATTAGAAATGCTGACTCAAGAAGATGAGATATTTAAGAACTTTTTACCAGTTGTTAGTTGAGTGATTCTACATAATTTCATGAAGTATGCTGCAAAACCTCTTTCTTCCCTGCTATATTGAACTGTTACTTTCCCTGAAAAATTGGGTTCTTCACAAGGCTGTCCTGAAAGCATGGAAGACTGTGGGAACTGTAGACAACATCAAGGCTCCCCAGTTTCCTGTTCTCTGGTTCTTCTAAACACTCTTGCATGGATTTTAATCACTGCCATTCATATTCTGAAACGCTCTTTCAGTGGTTACATCCTATAGTGTCCCTGTTTTGGTGACAACATTCCTAAATACTGAGTGCACTGTCAAAAAAACAGTCTTGAGTTCCTTTTGATCTGAAAGAACTCATTTATTTTCCTTCTTCAGATATCGTTCACATGGGTATCACATGCAAAACCCACCTATCCTACTAGTATTCATTACTGAGACATCTCAGTTTCTCACATACGCAGAAAGCCACAAAATATCATCCCAGACCAGAAAAAAAAATCTCATGATTTCTGTAGTCATTTTTATCATTTCTCAGTCTGGTGGGGGCGGGGGGCGGTGTTGGGGAATATGAAAATGAGGTTTGTGTTTCCTCACCAATCAGCCAAACTCTGTATTTGAGTACACAATTGAAAGCTCAAAACCAATAATTTTATAGCTACCTCAGCGTGTTTCAAACAAGTTTAAAAATCTTGTTCACGATTTTAAGAAAAATAATGAATAACAGCAAACAAACACACGCCTGTCCAATATACTAACTAATCAGATTTTATAACAGGTTTCTGCAGAAGCTCATATAGGAATCTTAGCATAGTGCAAGCTCACTTTCATATCATCCGTCAATCACAAAATTCAAGAAATGGAAAAAACAGTGATCCACAAAGGAAACATATCAGTGAAGGCTGGCAAGTTTGCATATGATTTTCTTCTAGTTGTCCTATGATCAAACTTCATCTTTGCATCTGCTGGCATTAAAATTAAGAACTCACAATGTGCAAATGTCCCAGTGAGAATGAAATCCCTGGATTAGGGAGCATCTAATACTTAAGATCAGAGTAGAGCACATAGCATTATATATGACAAACAAGGGAGTAGAACTTAAATGAAATGGGAAGCTGACCCAGTGGGGAAGGCCCTATGCTAGATTACTGGCAGTACTGTAGTTAGTGCTCCGAGGATGGCCTAGCCCCCACTCCTCGCAGCTTTAAAAGTGAGAACAGCCTGTGTCCTTGTGAGGACAGCTTGTGGCCGCCGGGAGAGCCCTGCAGTGTCTGAGTGGGGTCTGCGCAGTCTCAGCTGGTTCTGCAGAGCAGCGATGGCCATCACTTCCTTCCCGATGTGGCTGTAGGTGACTAACAGTCACACCTGCTTCCTCTGCAGACTGCCACCTCTCCTGAGGAGTGGGGGCTGTTACAAAATGCTGAGCAGTCTGCCCTTTACCAGGAAACCCAGGTGTCCAGAAACACAATTAGGGAGACTTGAATTGACAAAGTCCTTCATCCTTCCAGAAAACAAAGATAGATGCAAACCCTTCCCGAGATTTAAACTTTTCTCTAGTTAATTCTCAGCGTGCCATGCTGAAAAGCGCAGGTGCTGAATGCAGCCCTACGTGTCTATTGCTTTTGTGCAGCCAAACAAGTTCCAGCACGAGCAGGAGGGCTGTTCACTTCCCTCACAACTCAAGTTGACCTCATGGCACACTTTGGATAAAGCTGCCTCTTTTAAAGCAACTTACCTGGGTGCCGTGTATCACAACATTGTTAGGAGATAGTCTAGCTTGCAAACTCCTGCCAATAAAAGAACTACAACTTCGTTCCATGTGTGCACATCCATGCCCAAAGCAGAGACATTTGGTCTTCTGATACAAAATATCATTCTCTTCTCCTTGGGCCAGCAGGGTCTTCTTACCCTCTCCATTTGCTATAATCTGCATTGTTCACAGAAGTCTTCAGAACTTCCAACCAAAAGTGGTATGAAGAGCCACTACTCTTAAGTTTGTGTAACTAGTTAAACTCTTAATTTAACCCAGAAGATCATGTTTTGGAAGGGTTTCAGGCCATCGCAAAAGAGAACAAACTGGCTGGAAGCAAAAAGGACCATCTCAGAATTCCTCCTTAATTCAGGCTGTTTTCTTTCAAGCCTTGTTCATGACTGTCCAAGCATGTATCTCTTTGTTTCCTCAAATGCTTTTACTGTTTCTACCTTTGCAGCTGACCCCCAGGGAAAGCTCTATTGGTCTTGGCCTCCAGAGCAAATTCAAGTCTAGATTTCTCATCTGCAGCACAGAATGCATGGAGCAGGTCTCAGGTCCTCCCACTGCACAAGCAAGCTAAGTTTCTTTATGCAGAGAAAGGTGTCTGATTCTTGTGGGTTTTCTACACCAGCAGCATTGCTAAGGCCATCTCTCTTCTAAACCCTCAAGCTTTAGAGCTGAGGGGTCCTGTAACACCACACCTATCTGACCCCACTCAGGGAAGCGCAGTATGCAGGTGCTGGCACTGGCACCCCATGGCTGGTGGTGCACATGGCATGGCAGTCAGGTAGGGTGAGAGGTCCCCCATCTCCTTTGCCTTCTGCCAGCTGGGACCCTCTGCTGTCTGCTTGGTAGTAAAAGTGGGAGCCGCAACAGTTTACAACATTTTCCAGTCTACTGCATTTGTACAGAGGGATCTTTACCCATGTGAATGGCCCCAAGCTATAACTATGTGAAGTTACTCACATGACCAAGTCATTGCAGGATCCCAGTCTCAGGAATTACTGAGAGTCCAACAGTGGTGAGCAGCTGTCAAAAAGACACAACATCATGTTTGGGGTGGAAATTCTACTTATGAGAACAAAGCATGAATTAAGAACGACACCAGTCCAGATGAGACAGATTCCGAGTTAGTACAAATAATGCATTTCAGACTGCCAGAACATCACCATGTGACTCACATGTGGTACCCTTTACACAGAGGCAGTTCAGAACCACACCAAATAACTACTGCCTGCCTGGGAATTCCCTTGGCAAAGATGGCCTGGTTAGTGATGTAGGATACTTACCCTTCAGGCTGCTAAGTGTCTCTGAAACCAGTACAACCCAAGCATGTCCTTAAAATTAAGTAAACACCTACAGATTGTAATGAATTAGGACGTTGTACTGTTCTGTGTACTTACCTGGCTTATTTGTTTAAACTACCAAGCTTAAGACCCAGTTTTATGGGCCCTTCCAGAGCTCATGCACTCACTTTGACCCTCTTATAAGCATTTAACCCAGATAAATTAAAAGGAAAAAATAAACCAAGATCTATTAACACCTGCTAATGCAAGATGCATTATTGTCCTAGGTGTCACACAACAGTGTAGTTTGGAAATAGTTAAACTAATGAGGAGGCAAAGAAAGAGAATTTTTGAGGTGAGCTCTTCCTTTTATCTGAAACAAAATTACTGAGTTGTTCAAATCCTTCTTGCACAGATGTGTGTGTGCTCAGTACCCCTTAGCATCTGATTTTTTAGAGACCATACTGCACCATTGACGGGAAAGGTGGGTTCTTCCTCTATGTTTCCTGGAAGCAGGATAAAAATTCTGTTAGCAGAGCGCCCTCTGAAAAAGGGTTCTGCATTAAGCAGAGTTTGTAAATGCTTCTCAGGTGCTTGTTTTGTTCTCTTCTTGGTACTTTGAAAATGATGAAGCTTCTTAGGAAGAGTCAGACAGCATGAACATTTTCCACGTGCAAGTCTAAGCTTGGCTGTCTGTTCTCCTCACTAGCTGCATGCCAGCAAGTATCCAGCGACTTTATGGCACCGCTACTTTGGGCTGGCTGAATGGAGAAGCAGGCTGCAGCTGCTTCTGAGGGATATAAATATTTTTAGAGTCTGGGGGCTCCGGCACTCCAATAGGATCGAGGACACCTGGGTTCTATTCCTGGCACTTTTGCAGAGCTCCTGTATTGTTCTGCTCCTTGCTGCAGCTCTAAATGAAGACCTTTTCCTGCCAAATGTGTAATCTCAGATGTGAGATTTCTATTTGAAAATTTGGGCCACATTAAAGAATTTGGGGTGGGGGGGCAGGATTGTGAATACAGGGCTGGGCATTAATTTGATAACAGAATCCCACCAAAGCCATTGCACTGGTGGAGAGCATGAATGGCTCACAGGACAACCTTACTTGCACCATTTACCAGCTAGCCATCTGCTCCCTTCAGATATTATTTAATGGCTTTCCTTTGTTTTCACTAAGGCCTAAACAGGAATGAAATTGTGAGTCTTGTCGCTGGCCCTTTTAAATAAATAGGTCTGCCATCGCTCTAATAAGTTTGACAAGTTGGTCCCAGGCCCTGAGCAGGAAGCTAATAAACTTTAAGTTGCTTTTCTATTGTTTTCCTAAAACAATTTAACTTCCTTTCTGATAGCCTCGAATTCCTTCATTAAAAATAGAGTAGCTGGGAGCCAGAGGAAGAGCTGAACTTGAGCCAAGTTGTGCTTACAATGCCGCCTGCGTAAGATCACACTTTTATCCTGATCCACGAAGACTCTTTAAAAGAATAGCAGGCGGACAGCTGCCAGTGCATATCAGGAGCAGCTTGGGAGCTAGTCTCCCCCCAGCATCGGTCCTTAAAGCTTGAGGGAATCTCCAGCCAGCGAGCCCGTGTCAGACCACAGTGGGAGGCTGAGATCCCATGTATGTGCTGAGGTTTCCTTATGCTGCCCAGCGTCCTCCCACAGACACAGATCTCTCCTGAGAGCCCAGCCAAGACCGTGCTGAGGACTCAGCATGCCTAAGGGTCTGTGCTAAACCTAGCCCTTCTGTGAGCTCCATCAGCTCCTCCTGCTACCTGTGCAGGCTCAGCAGAGAGAGGTAAAGCGTTGTCCTTTCTTTTCTTCTCATTTGGGAATACATATGTATATATATATGGGTGTATATGTCTGAGAGATATGTATGCTTGTATGTATGTATGTATGTATGTATGTGTGTTTGTACTTGCACATGTATAAATACTTGCGGGAAGTGGGAATTCATCTAGTTAGAAGTTTCATATTTATAAAAGAAAGTGAACGCCTGGTGACTAAGTTGGTGAGGGCTCCCTTCTTGAAAATGACTGGCTTGAGATAAATCCTTTGGGATCTCCACAGTTTGGTTCCTCTACCTATAAAACAAGGAGGTTTCTTACAGGACATGTAATTACATTATCATTTGCAAAGTATTTCTCAACTTCTCAGCGATCATGCAGAGTGGAGAGGTGGAAAGCAGTAGCTATGAGAGTACAGTGCTTTATTTCCAGTAAAGCTGACAACTAAGTTTTACATTGGGAAAGATGATCGTTTTTTCTCAGTGATATTTAATTTTTTTCCAGCTTTTCTTGCTGAAAACTGCAGGCAAATGGTATGGACACATGGTGACATTTTCATATTCTTTTCTTTTTGTTTTTTCTTTCCTCTTTTCTCTTTCTGTACTGCTTTAGCAGTCTGTGGCAATGAAAGACTGGAGAAAGGATGTCCATCTATAATGGAATGATTGGGAATGTTTTATTAAATAGGCACTGTGACTATACAGCTATTCCCCCTCACTAAGGGGCCTGTCATCACACGCTACTCATGTTTCTCTGGGGTCCAGCCTGTCTTTGGGAATTTGCCTCCTGCTGGAGGATACCTTCAAGCCATCTCCAAAAGCCTAATCTATAAAGAAGAACTTCCCTTTCCTTCTTTCTCTTTCAGTCATGTCCACACCAGGAGATTTTAGACAAAATGTTTCGCTACGAGAGTTAACACCCACTGGAAAATTAGAGCAGGCACTAGAAGTATCTGTCCAGCAGAGAAGAATACAAAAATCAGGTGTAGTTAGTGGAATGGTGTGGCCAGTTATCAGAAATGCACCTATAGGAAATTTCTACTTCAGCGATTGCTCTTTTTGCTTCCCTGAAATTTCCTATTGCAGTAAATCTGACATTGTCCCCACAGCCCTTTGCAATGCCAGGAAAGGACAAGACATTTTCACTTCAAACAGTCTCCTGAAGTTCTTCAATCCCAGAACAATTCCCCATATTTGAAACAGTCTTCCAACAAAGGCAGATGCTCCAAGAACATCTACTCTGTGTCTAGAAGCTCTATCTTATGTGAACTTTCATCTATACTACTGCATGAGTCGTGTTCCCTTTCTCTTTTTTTTTTTTTTTGGTAATGAATGAAGCCTCCATGAAATATCCATGGGATCAAAGCTGAAAAGCTCATCACACTGGTACTCTTCACAATTTATCTGGCTTCTGCATGAAAGGGAGTAGCTCTGATAAGGCAATGCAGAAAGTACAGGAAATAGAATTAAAAAGGGATCGCTCGGCTTATCAGGTTCAATCCATTTGAATAACAGGCAAGTACAACACAAATGGTCTTTTTAAAATTTACGAAGCTCTACCCTAAATCTCATTAGGTTTCTGCCCTCACTCCTGCTCCTGGAATGCTGTTCCAGCACCTCCTTCCCTGTTCTGTTGCTTAGAAACCTTCTGATTTCCAAACTAAATTCGTTCATGGCCAATTTATATCTATTTATTCTTGTGCCACATTGTCCTTTAGCTTAAGCAGCTCTTCTCTCTCCCTAGCACTTTCCCAACCCCCAATTCCTAAAAGTATTTATAGGCAGCAAATCTCTCGTCTCTTAACCTTTGTTCTGCCAGACTAAGTAACTAAGCTCCCTTCTAGTATTCACCCTGCAGGCACATCACACCATGTTTTAACTATGGTGGGTAGCTGCAGTAGTTCGGTACAAAATAATTAAGTGCATAAAAGCTTGCACAGGTACCTGAGCTGTTCTCACATCAGCTCAAATACCTCTGTGCAATATTTCAGTCACTTCTGTGGCTGATAAGTAAATACACTGTTCACCCTGCTGATCAACTTGTTGCCTTTCTTTACATCTGCTCCTGGCTGAATCTCTGTCGTGAGTCAAGTGAGTGGCACTGCACATGCTATTCTGGAGAAGTCTCACAGTGTCTTGGACAATGACATTAATCCTACTCCCTGCAACTGGAAATATTGAGACCCCACTTGCCTTTTTCACCCTCACATCGTATCAATGGTTCCTTCTCTTTTGACTTTCACCCATTACTTTCTCCTAGCAATTGAGGAATTCCCAGTTCCTACGAGAGGTCCCCATTCCTCTCCTAGTGCATGACTTTGCACTCTTCAATTTAACCTCACCTCAACTACTCCTGCCTAAAAGAGCCCTCAGTTTTAGTGCTGGAATCCACCTCTGTCCTGACCATAGCTCCCAGCTTTGTTCCATCAGCAGATGCATTAGCAGTGCCAAGGTAATTAACACAAATATTAAGAAAGATCAGTGCTAAGGGTAGTCCTTGAGCAGCCTCACAGATAACTTCCCTTCTGCCTGTTAGGGAACTAGTGTCTCAGTTCTGCCTGTCTCTTACCCACTTGAGGATTCCGCTAATAATCCCTGTCTTGTCCAGCTGAATGTTCTTCACTACTCAGTTTTTCTGGAACACCATATCAGATGTCTCACTAAACAGATAGATAAGAGCTGGTGTGTTTCTTTTACCTAGAAGATCAGGAATCTCACACCACAAAACCCATTTACCTTTGATCAAAACATGGTGCATTTTATCATATTTTTCTCTTACCTCCCTGTCTTTATTTCTCCTTTCGTTCAAAATCTTTTCTACAACATCACATACTGCTGAGAAACACAAGCTGCTCCAGATAAGCTTTCAGTTGTTCTTACCACAAAATCCCAGGATGGCTGAGGTTGGAAGGGCACTCTAGAGATCATTTAGTCCAAGCCCCTGCGCCAGCAGGGACACCTAGAGCATGTGGCACAGGGTGGCATCCAGGGCGGGTTTGGAAGATCTCCAGAGAAGGAGACTCCACAGCCTCTCTGGGCAGCCTGTGCCAGGGCTCTGTCACCCTCACAGTAAAGACGCTCTTCCTCACATGGAGGAAGCTGTGCTCTCTGTATTTCAACTTACACCCATTACCCCTTGTCCTATCACTGGCCACTACCGAGAAGAGCTTGGCCCCTTCCTCTTTACATCCTCCCCTCAGGTACTTATCCATGTTGATCAAATCTCCCCTCAGTCTTCTCTTCTCCAGGCTAAACAGGCCCAGTTCACTGAGTCTTTCCTCATATGATAGATGCTCCAGTCCCTTAATCATCTTCATCGCTCTACACTGGACCCTCTCTAGAATTTCCATTGATCCAGGCTGGGGTAGCATTCTCTTCCAGTCAAATTCAGCTCTCCTCAGTCAAATCATAAAAGATTTACATAGCAATCTTTAGGAAGAAGAGGAGAAATCCTTCTTCCCAGTTTACCAGCAGGCAAGATAGCTGTTTCTCTACATGTGGAACAGGAGACGCTGCCACATCAACTCTGTTTTCCCTTGAAGAGAGTGCAATGGTGAAGAGGAGGGAGGATGTGCAGGGGCTGTTTGAGACTGCTCTCCCAAGATACCACGTCTCCCCTCACCTTCATATCCTTCACATCCCAAACTGCCTTCACTCACTTTCCTGCAGTGCATCAAAATTGAAACGATTTCCTGAAAATAAAAAAGAGGCCTTAGTAGTTACCTTATGTACACGGTACAGGCACCTAACAGAAACCTTCTCCACCTATTCACTCAGCAGAACCAGACTGTATCAGTTGGATTCAGAGATTAACTCTGTCGAATAAAAAGTATTCTACTCTAGAACAATACTGGAGTAGGAAAAGCCCAGGAGTGAGCAAGGAAAATCAGAGCTGATCACCCTGAATGTACAGCAAATGTCAGCAAGGCCAGAAGGAGATATTACTTTTCAGATGGTCTACCCAGGTACTGCATTTCTATAGCATGACAAACGCTTCACAAGGCTTAACTTCTCTGTGAGCTAGCTCTGTACTAGCACGTACAGAGGAGTTTCCAAAGAAACTAACACGTTTCTTTGGATACTCCTCTGGTGAAGTCCTTGACAATATTACTGGCATCAAATCAATATGACTTAACATAGTAATGATTTATGGGAATTACTCCAAAAAGATCTAAAGAATACAGTGATATTCTTCCTATTAAATTTCATCATGGGTATACAGTTGGGGAGAGGAAAAACAACTCTAGAAACATTCCTATCTTCTCTCAAGATAGAAAGAAGTGGCAAATGATTATGGACTTCTCCATACTAGGAGTTTATGGAGCTGCTAGGAGAATTTACAGTGTACCTCATGTCCTGCACACTAATCAGTTAAGATTTTGCATGAGGGAGATTAGTCTTCTTGGAAAGGAGATGCATTCTTACTTCAGAGCAAGAGTGCCATACAGGACATGACTCCAGAGTGGCCTCTGAACAGCACTGTCGCTGTGTGAGCAGGCCTTCAATTTTCTGATTAAGTGTGGGGAAGGGCAGCATTAGTGGGAGAACAGTGATTAGACTAGGAGACTTGCCAGGCCTGTGTTTTAGTCTCAGGACCACAATGACTTCTTGCTCACCACTAGCTGCTGCATAGGGACTGCTGGCTGCTGTGCTCTGGATGAGAAGGATCTAGCCTAGCAAGGATTGCCAGAGGGACGTACACCAGACCTTGTGCATGGCAAGTCGGTTCTCAGGGTAGTGCAGTCTTCTGCATAAATCACACTCTCCTGACACTGGCTCTTTGAGACTAGCCTTTGTCCAAACCAGAATCTGCTCTCATCACTGGAGCCTGATGTTTAGCAGGAATCAGAATCCAGATTGACATGCATACATAAAATACAAGACAAGCATTTATCTAAATGCATTTTCAGAAGGGTTGAAACACTCATGCATCAGATAGTGTTGCGGAGAGGATAAGGCAGAAAACACCTTCCCGGATCAATGGTTTATTCTCTATTTATCCATAAGAGAGCCTGTGACACCTCCCTTGGAATCATCAAGTGTTCCCGGGACAAGGCTCCACCAGTGCTGCGCCCCTGGTCCAAGCCTACAGAGCAAGGCTTGCCTTACTTCTGGAGATATGCTGCTCCTTATGAATTCTGCTTTGGCTGGCTGAGCCTGAATAAGAGAATCAGTAAAACATTCTTAGGTGATGTCCTACATGAAACCTTCCTACACTCTGGCTGGGATGACTGCAGGGCAGCCCCCTCTCTTCTTGCTTAAGGACGGCTCAGACCATGGCATGTTATCTGGGGAGGAGGTGTGAGGAACAGCGGCAGTGGCAACTGGAAGGGATGGCACAAAGGCAGCAGTCAGTGCGGCGTGTCATCATGGGGAGAGCAGCGCAGAGAGAGACTGGGGCTGGGGAGGGCGAAAGGAGATCTGTAGTCTTTAGGAAACTAGGTTTGAAAATAGATTAAGCTGGAGGGGGAGGAAGAGACAAAAAAAAAAGTAAGTGAGGGAATAAGAGGAAGAAAGAGAAGCTGTGGGGAAGACAAAGTGACACAAAAAGGGGGTGGAGAAAAAGAGAGGAAGAGAGAGAGATCCATATTAAAGGAATAAAACCAAGCAACTGAGAAGAACAACAGTCCCACTCATCTATAAAAAGGAAAAGTGCTAAAGCAAGGAAAGAAGCCGTAAAGATACTGGAAATCAGGTAAGTAAGCATGAGGGGGAAACAACAGCACATCAGTAGGGAATCAAGTTGTAAGACTCAGGGGAAAATATCATGAGGGGATAGTACGACTTGGTGAGGCAGGAAAAGAAGGACAGCCAAAAGAAATATAAGAAATATACGTTTTCTTTTAATTTTTCTCCAAAACAATCCCACTGATAATCAGGTGGGCTTGGGGCACTTTAAAAATTAAAACCCTTTTGCTATGAGCAGCTACAGAACTAACAGAGGAGCGTTAGTTCTGAATATGCGTACCAGCACATTCCAGTGTACAGGGAAGCAGGATGAAAGCCCCAAATATCCTCAGACAGTCTCACATGCAAACTGCAGTTTCTGTTAGATTCAGTCTCAGCATGCAGTGCGGCTGCTCTGGGGAGAGCGGTGAAGGGAACTCTTACCCATGAGAGGCTTCCAGCATATAAACGCTTTATCCGGCATGTGTGTGAAGTGCCTGTTGCGAGGCGTGCAGAACGGCCACAGCTTCTTTTCCTTGAGAATGTTGTATCCCTGCTGCTTTGAGGCATGGAGCCTGGGAACGCAACTCAAATGTACAGACTTGCCGTGCTCGTGTCTCCCAGTCACACGCACCGTGCGTGCCGCGGGAGGAATGCCCTTCTCCTCCATCGTGACACTGCCCGGCAGGAAGACGCACAGAGCTAGAGGAAGAAACACCCTCTCCCGCTAGCGGCTTCTTAGCTTTTTATTTTAATTTCCAACTTTTTGTCCCATTTTTGTACCTGGAATAATTACTCAATTGCATTTCCATAATTTAATATTTCTAGCATGGTCACTGCGGGATTCAAAGAATTCTCCAGCTTGAGAATATAGTACTTTTATCTTCCCACCTGGAGAGGAGTTAAAGGAATGAGTGTAAGGGTTGTCTGCTAATGGACACTTCTGATCCAGTCTCAGATCTGTGGTGACCCCTTAATTTCCCAGAGGAGCACTTTATTGGTCATTTGTAGTAACTAATGACTTTTGTGGTCTTCTGATTTTAGTAACTCAGGTAAACTGCGGCATTATCTCTGAAGTACTGTAAAAGCAATCAGAGGATTATGTAAATAGTATTCCTGGACTAATCTCAAACAAGAAACTCTTGGACTGAATGAACTGTAATTGCTGAGCTTTTCCTCATCACTAAACTTGTCAGAAAACAAGCATTTCGTGAAGCAGTATATATGTCCTTACTGCTGCTTCTGTGACCCTCTCTTTGTGGCTAATGAGTTTTATGCATGTAATATATGTGAGTGTGCAGTCAGGATTGGGTTAGATTCTCAGTTTCTATAGTTGCACCAAAATTCAAGGAATTCTGCATTTGCTGCTCCCTGGAAAATCCATTCTGAGAAGAAAGCACAGCCTTTCTAACTATTGCCTCCTTTTTCTTAAAGGCAGAACTCTAGTTTAGAATTCCTGAGGATTCAGAGGATACTCATCACACACTGCTCACTTGGGAACTATGTTAAGTATTCCTACTACTATAAGCATTTGTTGGTTGTTGTTCTTTCTTTTTTTTTTATTCAGCAATATATTTTATCATACTTTAGTATTTAGAGCTTTCATTGGAAGAATTTGAAGCTTGACAGACCATTCTACCCCAGCCTATCTTCTCTTTTTGACCTTTGGAGAGATTTCACACATCCTGCACGTTTGTCCTTGTTTTCTGACTTATCTGGCAGCATTGAAAATAGATGAGAAGGAATGAGTAATTCAGCACTATACCCTGTCATTAGGGAGCATATTTCTGAGACTGCTCCACACTGCTCAGGTGCTGTTGTATGAGGCATGAGGACAGAGGCTTAAAATTAGAAATAGTTCCCAGGAGGCACCAGAGAAACTTCAAACTTTGGGCTAAGAATTCATATAGAAAAAAAAATCAATGTTATGGCTATTGATAAGGAATAGAAAGTTCTATGTCAACAATATGCTAACACTCCATCTCTTTCCTGAAAAAAAAAACCCTATATCATCTAGTAAGTAATGAGATGCATGCCTCTAAGTGTCTCTGGGGTATCTTTAGAGAGGGGGCAGTGTTTTTTAATATAAGAACAAAGGGTTTTACACTCACTTTCTATCTTTCTTCACTATCAATTTCATTTAAAACATGTAACAAGAATAGTCAAAAATTTCCATGTGAAACTCTTCTGCCTTACAAGCGGAAAAACTGAGGAGTGCCTTGATCGGGGCATTGGGTGATTCTGGAAATGGGGCTGTCCAGCCAGAGCAACTGCTGCGCAGCTGCAGGGTCTGTTGCTGAGTTCAGATGTCCAGTGAAGAAAGGGGACAATAGCGGGAAGGGGAGAGAATAGTCTTCAGCTGAAAGTTCTTTAAGAGGAACAAATTTTATTCCCACTTCTTACTCCAGTTTCCTATGCTATATTGGGGGAAATCGCCTAAGCCACATTTCTTCACAAGTGACCACGAAGTGGTGTCTCTTACTTTCTGGGAGCCTGACTTTAGATGTGGTCTAACTAACTCATGGAAATGATAAACTTCCCTACTCCATGGTTAACTGAAGAGAGCTTTGCTTTGAACATGTTGTTTAATGCTAAGCACACTGGGAAAAAAACACCACTGCAACTAGCAGCATCTCTAACCAGCTTTCAGAATTAATGAACATTTTTTATCTTACTCTCTCACTGCCTTAGTTCCTCAGCTGTAAAGTTGGGATAATATCATCTCCTCACCTCCGGGTGGTGATGAAAATAAATTAATAATTATGAAGCAATCAGATACTGTTGTGATGAAAGCCATAGGAAAACCCACGAGGAAACTAATAATTCTGTCTTTAGAACGGGGCTTGAATAATGTACAGTAAATGAGGCACAGGCCACCTACTGAACAATGAAGAGAAAACAAAACATTGAATAGCTGCTGTTCAAGAAAGCCCCAGCCAGGCTGGCACGGAGTAAGGCAGGCATCCTGTGCAAAGAATGAGGTGACAATGTGAGGATGTGGTTAAAGGCTCCAGCCATGAGGCACAGGCACAAAGAGATTGAATCAAGATTACTTAGAAAACTAACTAACTCCCAGCTGCTTGGTTTTGCAAATTTAATAGTAGCTTCTTGGGTTTTTTTTTTTTTTTTTTTTTTTAAGGGTGTGTGTGTGCATATGTATGCACACACAATATATAAAGTAACCCACTCACAAGGTATATCACCCACAAGCCAGATATCATCCTGGATGAGAAATGAAATACTTGGAGGTGAGGATACAGCAATCAGGTTAAAGTGTGAAGAGAATCCTACAGATCTTCAGAAATAAAGAAAGAATTAGATTTGGCAAGGCTCTTGATACCAAGTGAGAAGTAGACAGTCACTGAAGAATTCTCCTTTCTAAAGCTGAAAATATTAATAACTCGGCAGTGTAAATAGTTAAGGGGTCAAACTGCTGAAAAGCTGGGGCAGGACTCCAAATAGGGAGCTCAGCTGTAAAGGAAAATCTGGGAAGGGACAGGCAGGGAAACATGATGGCATGCGGAGGGGGAGGGAAAAGATGGGGAAAGTCTGTGAATAAGAGCCCTCTCCTCCTCCCATTCCCTCCAGTCCCTTCACTGCTTTTTTTCCAACAGTGTTTTGACAGGCATCATTTGCAGTCTATGGACCAGCCTAAAATCACATAGAAGGCATTTCTGCTGCCATATTACTTCCCAGGTGGTGCCTATCACCTCCGTGTCCCCTTATACCAGCTGCCCCTACTGACATGATTACCTTCTCACAGCAGAGCCTGGGAACTGCCTTCCTAAGCCAGTCCCAATATTTCTCAGCATGTTTCTGCTCTCTGGCACTCCCTTTGCCTTGTTTGGCTGTCATCTCAGTGTGTATACCACTGCCCGATTTAGTATCAACCTCAAATGCATATAAGTTGCCTTCTCCTTACAGAGATAAAGACACTGTAAAGAGCACCAAGCTCTGTAATACTGAACTGGATGTTTTGCATCCTGTTAGTTAAGGAGTAAGCTGAATAAAATCTATTTGCCTGTTTGCAGCATTTATATCAGAGAGAAATTATTTTTCCCTAAAAGAAACGCTCATATGAAGCTTTACTTGGCTTACATCAAGTTCAGTTTTACTGCATTTGTTGGGCTAAGGGCCCATCTTCATAAACCATAGAGAAAATCCCAAGGGAATCTGAAGGGTTCATGCATGCAAAATGCAAGCCTGCATAGCATCATGTAGTTACTCAAAGCAGGATTTTCAAACACCCTGGGCCACATTCAACCCACAACTCACCCAAGTTCAAGGTCTCTTCTGTTCCTGGTCTCCACCCTCTACACCAGGAACTTTTGCCCTTAGGTTTATATAAGTTGAAGCACAGCTGGACCCTAGCCAAAAAAAAAGGGAACGCAGGGTAGTAAATGTCCTAGTTAGACAAATAATAAGAATTCAGTAAAGTGGAAAACTCTTCAGTTTCCACCAACACTTCAGATGAAAATATTCTACATAATACTGTCATCTGTGTGTGTAATACATCCCTAATGTGTACACTTGGAGGTGCTGAGTGATTTTCCTCTGTCTGTGTCTCTGTGTACGTCAGGGAATGTGTGTGTTCAGGAGGTGACAGGTCATTCAGCTCCTTTATCTCCTCACACACTCTCTTTTCTGTGAACTCTGAGATCCTCCACACTTGGAGAGCAGGGCGAAAGGACACCTCATCAAGGAATAACGAGCTGTCTGCAACTGCAAGCAGGGCCAATGGTTTGGACACGAGCACAACCCTTCCAGAAATTGTAGTTAACTCAGGATGAGCAGAGTGACAAGACATACAAGGTGATTGTCTTCTAGGACAGAAGCTGTTAACACAGAGCTCTGTCTTTTCCATTTCATTTAAGCATTGGAATCAAAATCACCGTTCTTGTTACTGATTCCAGCACAGGATTTTTAACACAAGAAACTAGAAAGGAGCCTGTATAAATGTGCCAATCCATTTTTAAGAGGAAAAGAATACGAACACATTTATTTCAGATCCATGCATAGATCAGAATTACCAAACTGGATAAAGAACTGGCCTATTTCAGGCAGAAACTCAACACAAGCACATGCTCATGTGTATGATGCCAGAGGGATGATGTTTGGATCATCCACTGTACACATGTATGAAAGAACCAACATCAGTAGCAGTGACCAGAAATATATATGCTAAGGTGGGCTTTAGCTAAGGTGGGTTTGGGATTTGTGTCCCAAACTCCCAAGAAGTCTCTGGAATTCGAAGCATTGCAGCCACGCTGGAGAGTGTAGTTCCAGCTTTATTCGGCTCCTTGCAATTTTGCGAACCACACGTGCCCAAAAGCCTCTTTGTTGAGCTCCTAGCAACAAAGGAGCACAATACACTTGTCCTGAAAAGGTTGCTTCTTCCTTTGGGGCACAGATCATGGCTGTAGGCTCGGTCAGAAATAACAGACACTCATCTCTTAGAAAAGCACCCCTCTGGTTGTGTGCCTGTTACAGAAGGCTACAGAAGGGCTTGTTATAGAAGGGTAGTACAAGAGTGGCTTCTTTCAGATCACCAGAACAGTCCTGGGGCACAAGAAGAGAAGGGTGTTACTTCACCCTGCAGCTACAGCCTGTGATGGAGCCTGGGGAAGCAGCCTCAGGTTGCTGTTGCGAAACCCCAGAGGCAGCGCTGCAAGTCACAACCTGGGGACACATGACCTTGAAGAAACAGCTTGCTCAGCAGTCCTCATTTGCAAGACAGAGGTGACAGTACCTGCATCCTGCTGGATGCTGTGAGACTGAGCCACTGCTAACAGGGGGCCAGAGATCTTTAAGTGAAAGGCACAGCTTTATAAAACAAAAATCAGTGTTATCTACGTTCTCCAGTGGCCGAGCTGGAAGTGTTCTTCCTAAGTGTCTGTAAGTGCGAACAGTCAGGTTCACAGTGCTGGGACCACTCAGGCCTGGCTGTTTCCTGACAGCCGTAATGCTTCCCCAGGGAAAGGATCTCCACACAAGTGTCTCTGCGGTAGTATGTGTTGTGCCACACACTCCAGTGGACCTGGTAGGAGGTGGCACCTGGAGAAGACCACAAGCAACTCCTAGGCCCAGACCACACCACAAGTAGTCAAGATGCTCTAACTAAAGTAGGCTGTCAAATCCTTCATGCCTGTGCTTAACTGATATGAACTTGGTGTCTCAGAAGTGGGGTCTTGTCACATGGCCTCCATACACTAGGGCTGTATCTGTTGCGAGACCCTGTTCATAACATCTCATGCCCCTGGCTTAAAGTTGTTTGAGAAGCCTGATTAATATCAAGTTCACAAGGGCTTCAAGGCAAAACTATAATGGCTTTGAATTGATTCCTTTCTTCCTCTGGGAAACACACTTCCCTCTCACAAACAGGCCTTTCTTGGGGAGCCCCTCCGGGTGTGCCTGGGACCTGCCAAGGGAAGAGGTGAGCTGAGAGAGAGCTAGCAGAAACAATGCTATAATCAGGCTCTTGGCTTTATTTTAGAAACATCCTGCAGAGATGGCGTCCTCCTGTCACCTTCCTTGTGGGAAAAGTTACTGTGAAGTGTTGAGCTCAGCTATTTATATCTCTACTGATAGTCTCGCCTGTCTTTCTATAGAGAGGGAAACCAGTAGATTCCTAGCAACCCCTGGGGAAATAGGCTTACACTGAGAAGAGAATTGTGTAGAGAAAACATTCACATGGCAGGAACAGCCTGCCTGCCTCTTTGGTGTGAATTTCCCAGCTGCTCCCCGAAGCCATGGCTAGTGCGACCAGAACCAGCGCATCTGCCAGAGCAAGAAGCAGTGATGCGAAATGCCTGCCTGTCATTCCGGCCATGTGGCATCATAAACAGGAGGGGCAAAGCTGTTCTGAGAGATACAAAAACTTATCCTCTCACACAAGAAGTTCACACAAAGGGGAAAAAAAGATAGGAAGCAGCAGCAATGCGTTTGCGAGCAAGCTTGGCATACTAGATGGTGCTGTCTCTGCAGGGGTATTTTTATCTTGGAATTCAGCAGTCATGAGGCCTGGAGCTGTGTGGATTCCCCGCCTGTCTGTGGCCTTGATACTTGGTTTTACCCAGCTTTAATAGCGTTCCAGGTGATGATTAAGCTGGAATGGCCACATTGTTGGGTTTGTGCCTGGCAAAGCTGATCTTTGTCACATACACATTCCCTGTTGCCAAGGTCTCATGACTGCGCACAACTTCTTGGTTGACCCAGCAGAAAGCTACTAAGCAAAGGTGCAGCAGTACAAAGGCACAGCCCAAGGGTCTGCAGGAGCATGCACAACGCTCCTGTCAAGACATTCTGCTATCATCTGCTGAGACCCTGCAAAGATACCCAGAGCTTTTTTTTGTTTTTTTGCTGAGTCACACCAGAGTGAGACCAGATTCATCCAATTAAGTCTGAACAAGGAAAATAAAAGGCCACAGATGCTCCCATGCTGGGAGGTAAAACCATATGGGAGTCACAGTGGTCTGTGAAAGAGGAAAAGGAACTATATGGAAAATTCCCAAGAATAGTAAAGCCCCAAGGAGAAAGGTTAAGGCAGAGAAAGTCCTGTGGAGGCAGGGAAAGCTGTTGGGAGGTGATAACCATGCTTCTTTGCTTGGTGGCAACAGACAACCAGATGCTTTCTTCTGTTGCTTCAGGAAGCTCTTAGATTAGCACTGGCAGAATAACTCACTAATAACTAAAGAACAGCTAAACCATGTACACAGCACTGAGAGGGAAACAACCTTCTCCTGGTATCAGAAACCCATTCTCCCTTTCCACCTACCTCCTTGCAGCAGTCACCTGGCTCTCTGCCGGACTGTAAGCAGGCACAGGAGGAGATATTTGGCTCTCTGGGCAGCACTTGCTTCTCAGACAACAGCTCTTCATTTAATCAGCCTGTGAAGGAGAGCAGACACTAGGAAAGAGGAGGGAATGGCCCTAACCAGTCTAAGCCTTACAGCTGTCAGTCTTGTATCATTCTGATACACCTCCTCTTAGAGAAAATTACACATGTGTGAGGCAGGTAAATTAGTTACTCTCATGCCCATTATCATTTTTTTATTTTTGGACTGCTCTTGCATTTTAGTTTGCGAACTTCATGTTCTGTGGCCTTCAGTTTTACTACCTGCACATGCCCAGTGTAACAGCCTTCCCCGAATAACACAAGCCACAGTAACATGCCAAACGGTACCTGCATTGGGTAAAACTCATCTGAAGACAACCTTAGTCTGCAATTGCAAACATACCGAGCAGCATGCTGCAACAAGGGAGAACGTTATTCATTTTTACCCTAATAAGCAAAGAAAAGACAACCAGTCAACTAGCAATCGCAGGAGCCACATGGACATACCTGCAAACAACAGGTGCTCACATAGAAAAATGGAAAGATTGATCATGTTGCCACAGAAAGAATATTCCACATGTGAAGCAAGTGTCCAGCTCATTGGACAAACCAGTACAGTGAACTCTAGGTAGGTGGCTGCCATGACAGCAGTCTGCAAGGAAAACTATGCTGATTTCAGTAATAGACTGCAGGTAACTGTCTTTCTTTATATATTTCTCTTTGCTGATCTATCTTCCTATATTTAATCCTTTGGCTGCTCCAGGTACTCACAGGAAAAATCATTATGCTAATTTATGCAGAATGTAGTAATTACACCAAAGCCAGGAAGTTCAGAAGACAGGACAGACCTCCAGGTTCACCATTTTACCAGTGTAGATAGGGGAGAGTCTGAAAGATTAGATGATTTTCCAAAATGATTAAATAATTTTCTGCGTTATTGCTTCTCTGGTTCTGGACTGGCAGCAGATGAAACAGCTTCTATATAACTCCAAGCAGGAACTGGGATCTACATTAGCGTTATTGCAGCATTCCTGCCAGGAAAGAGCCGTATCCAAGCTTTTGCTTCCTAGTGTGCCCTTTCTCTATTCTCACACAGATCCCAACATGCAGAGGAGGCAGCAAATGAGCATCTTCTGTCTCCTTACCTGCGGGAGAGTCCTTGGCTTTCATCAGGGCAGCAATCAGTAGCAACAGGAGCTTAAGGATTCAAGTTTTGATGGTATAAATTGTGCGCACTGCTATATTGAATTGTATCAGTTACATAAATGGCAGGGAAGGGAGGTTTGTTCTCACAACAGTTGCATCTCTGTGTTTTCCAGCTTCTGCACACAGGAAATCTCAATATTGCTGCAGTAAATTTTCAGTATTTAGCAGTGTCTGCTCTCCACAGCCGTTCTTCGCACAATAAAAACAATTGGCTCTTAAAAGATAAGACAAGGGACAATAAAGAAGGAGAGTTAGCACTTTTGGTCCCTACAGTTTGAGGATTGACTTTGACTAGTGGCTTTTGATATTTCATTTTGACAATTATTAAGTTTTTCATTTATTTATTAAGAGAGTATTTTCAAAAAGAGTGGTTGTGGGAGAACATTATCTCCAAGGTAGTATTGTTCACTGTATATCACCTAGCCCTTGCTATAGGTTCATGCACAGGGGAGAGCTTCACAGTGCCCCGGGAAGCTACGTACGGTGAGTGTAACTGAATCAAACGCTCTCTCATGTGCTCCCACAGAGCTGCACGAAGGATGGATTAAACCCATCAGTCTCTTTTTATCCAGAGGGTTAAGTGACTCGGCCAGAAGCAATCTGTCAGAGTCAGAAACAAAATGGAAGCAGGCTCTGCTGCATCCTGAAATTGCAGTCTTACTACCAGCCCACCTCAGCAGACCACCTCCTGAACAGCAGTTCCCAGCAGCTCTTAGTCCTTTGGAGGCACTTCTTGAGAGGCATTTCAAGGGAGTTTTTTTTTTTTTCTGATTGTTTGTTTGTTTGCTTGTACAACTGAACTGAGAGTTTTATTTCAGAGCTTAAGAAAAGGGGAGGGAGCAAAACCCACCATTAAGATTTTACAGCCGTTCCCTCTTCAGTGAGACAGGAATGGCAGCAGAGTTAGGTTTACAAGATAGCACAGCTTGCTGAAGCCTGTGCCGCTCCCAAAACTGTTCGCAACTTGACTGAAGCACTTGGATCCAGCAATATTGCACAACCAAAGCAAAACCCATGGGCGAGGGGTGGGTGGGCAGCAGGAAGCCTGTTTATGCATTTCTTTTAGTAGTAGCACCAAGCTCAAAAATGAATCCTAATGCTGTGGGCACTTTACGTCCCATATGTCTGTGCAGATAATACCACTCAAAGTCAATGGGAGCTGCAGACATATAAAAGGCCCAAGGCACGGCTCAGCCCAACCTGTAGTGTCCAGTCTTATCTCCCACAGGACCAGTCCATTTAAGGACTCCCCAGAGTACAGTTTGTAGACAGATGAATATTGGTTAACTACACAGCCCACTGAGGACGCAATATGCTGACCACAGTGAAAGGATTTCCTGAACCAAGAAGAAAATCTGGCACATCCTCAAAAAACTTATAAGCCCATTTAACAGGTTGTAGTTGGAATGTGCAAAAAAAGACATTTTTTGCTTCAGAAAAAAAAAGAAAACAACAAAAACATGTTTTTGATGGTTGTGAAACTAGTTTTCAGCAAACCAAAACTTATTTATTTCAGCTTAAAAAAAAAGAAAAAAACCCTCACGTTTTCCTTTACACATACCAAGCCATTTTACTATAGAGACTCGTGGTACGAAAATTTCCTAACCTTTCTTAGAACCACTCTCTCTCTTCTGTCCTTTTTCACCCACAGAAGCTGTGTCTGATTCTCCTTTCAAGGCTTCTCACTCTTCCTGGTGAGCAAAAATGGGGGACTGGAGTTTCCTGGGAGAGTTCCTCGAGGAGGTTCACAAACATTCCACAGTGGTGGGGAAGGTCTGGCTGACTGTACTTTTCATCTTCCGAATGCTGGTGCTTGGTACAGCAGCCGAGTCCTCATGGGGGGACGAGCAGTCTGACTTCATGTGCGATACCCAGCAGCCTGGTTGTGAGAACGTCTGCTATGACAAGGCTTTCCCCATCTCCCACGTCCGGTTTTGGGTCCTCCAAATCATCTTCGTCTCCACTCCGTCTCTGGTGTATATGGGCCACGCGATGCACACAGTGCGCATGGAAGAGAAGAGGAAGATGAAGGAAGCAGAAATAGAGGCCCGGGAGATGAAAAACAGTGGCGACACATACTACCAGCAGAAATGCTCCGTGGCAGAAAAGGCTGAGCTCTCTTGCTGGGATGAATCAGGAGGTAAAATTATACTTAGGGGCAGTTTGCTGAACACCTACGTCTACAGCATTTTGATTCGCACTGCCATGGAAGTGGCCTTCATTGTGGGACAGTACATCTTGTACGGGATCTTCCTGGAGACCCTATACATCTGCCAGCGGGCCCCTTGCCCCCATCCCGTCAACTGCTACGTTTCCCGGCCCACTGAGAAGAACGTGTTCATTGTCTTCATGCTGGCGGTGGCCGTGCTCTCTCTGTTCCTCAGCCTGGCTGAGCTGTACCACTTGGGCTGGAAAAAAGCCAAAGAGAAGTGCTCTCGGGCTTACAAACCCAGCCCCGGCACAGCCCCCGGCAGACTGGAGTCTGCCCCACAAGTAGAGAGGGCCCAGATGTACACTCCCCCACCAGATTTTAATCAGTGCTTGGCAAGTCCCAATGGGAAATTCATCAGCCCCTTCAGCAATAAGATGGCTTCTCAGCAGAACACTGCCAACTTCGCCACTGAGAGGGTCCACGGCCAGGAGGACGCCGCCAGCGAGGGGCCCTTCATCAAGTCCAGTTACGCAGAGAGCCCTGAGGTGGCCAATGAGTGCGCAGCACCCGTCTTCCCTGAGAGCTACTTCAATGAGAAGCGCCGACTCAGCAAGACCAGCCGTGCCAGCAGTAAGGCCAGGTCGGATGATCTGTCTGTGTGACCTGTCTCTGAGAGGGATGAGGAACAGTCTTAGCGCTTAGCAAACTTCTACAAGATGGACTCCAGACTTCCGCCATTAACCTTTCTCTCTTTTAGCACCCTCCTGCTCCTTTTCAGTGAACATCATTGTCACATTGCAGGCAGCATCCCTCACACCTCAAGACACCTGGAGGCTGAAGAGAGGCACCCATCCTGATGAAAATATGGTCAAGCAGGGCCATATTCACATCTCATGGGACGCACGGGGACTGGGAACTTCCTGTCCTTAGCTGATAGGACTGGCTATTAGACTCACTCAAGCATAAGGTCAGTCATCCACTGCGACACTATATTCAGCAGACTGGACCTCAAGCCACCTGCATCTGCTTTGGTGCCAATTTTAACATTCGCTGCATTGACTCAGCAATGATACAAAGCCGATGCTTCTCTCACCTGCAGGGAACAGAAACACATTAGTAGGCTTTCTAAAAGAAAGACTTTCTTTTCTGCTTTGTTCTCTTTCTAAGACTCCCTTCCTCTTCCTGAGCCCAGATATTTTATAGCAGTTTACCAATATAGTAAATCTTACTTGAATTTTTGACATTGTGTATATAACCCACATGTGTATATTCCTGTAGGCAAGAAAGAACAATCCATGATCCCCCAAACTTCATTGCCTTGTGTCCAACTTTGAAATCCCTTTCTCACTCCTACTTCAGAAAAGTAGATGGGCCCCAGGAGCTCTGGGATATTGGTTAGGTGACCAGCTGATGGAGGCTATGGAATTTTCCCATGACATTTATATCACCAATTCTAAGCAAGACATCCATTAATAGAAATAAAGATTCTCGTTGAAAATATATATTCTACTAGCAAAAAGAAAGGAGGAATTATCATGTGGAAACAAAATGATTTTTCCTCCTTTTAAATTGCATCTTTCAAACAACCTGAATGCTGCTGAAAAGGTGCTACCAGATGCCAGCTTGGAAGAAAAAAACATCTGTTTATCTGCAGAAGGGGTAGAGCCTGTGTCCTCTCCTCACTGCCCTGCCAAAACACTTCAGCATCATTTGCAAGGAGCAAGAATCCTCTCCAGGCCCCTCATGACATTCAGCTCTCGGCTGCTCTCTCAGGCCTGTCAGCCAGTGCAAGCCATGATATTTGTCCTTGCGACATGTCCTAGTTCTGCCATTGGGTCCACCCCATCCCCAGTGCACAGGCCTAAGGAACCAGCCATAGGCTTCCGCTGTAGCCATGCAGAGCAGCTCTTGGAGGCCAGCACTGCACAGTGAGTCCGGTGGATGAGGCCTCTTGGCTGCTCCCACTCCAAATATGTTTCCTCACTGCAGAGCTGACATCCACCTTTTACAGAGACACGCTACAAGATCCAAGCTGCTCCCTTCCGTTTACCCTGCACTGCCCTTTCAGAACTGGGCCACCGCTTCCCAGCACCGGACTGTGTGAGCATATGGCCTGGGACTAGCTCATGAGAGGGCCAAGCCATTCCCTCTCATAGGGGCAGCTGAAAGGGACTGTGAACGCTTGCTCCTGACATGACATTAGGTTTGGTACAGTTCCCTGTACACACACATGCATTGCCACTCACAGAGCGAAGTAATGTTTTCTTCCGTTTGTTTGTTTGTAAGGTGTTTTTCATACATGTATTTTTTAATCCTGAAAAGACCTGTGTGCTCTTAATGTGAGATTCTGGTCAATTGTTCCTAGGTTTGTTCTAATAAAGTTCTACCTTCAACTCTTGTTGGCGTTTTGCCTCTCGTGGCTGAGAATGAGCTGCTAGTGCTGGTCAGACTGCCCGCCAGCCTCAGCTGCACGGAGATCACAGAAATCCCCTTCACCCAGAGTGGCAGGGATGAGGGGAGAGCTTGGCCAAGGGGATAAATAATAAACACGGAGAATGATTGATTGACTGTCTGGTCCGCAAACACAAACCCCCTGCAGCTCCCCTGCCTGTCTTTGCCTTACCAAGGAAGAATGTACAAAGCTAGCCAGAGAGCAGCAGCCCTGCCGGTGGCAATGGAAATATTCCCACATGCCTCCCTTAGCACAGTGCCGTACCCAGGGAGGCCACCTGTGAGGTGAGGCCAGCTGAGCAGGAAAAGGTTAGCAAAACCCATACCCTGAGCACCCAATCTTTTCGTCCATCAAAGTCAGAAAAGTAACACGCCTTGAGAGTCTTTTTAGGAGGTGAGGTCCAGGGAGGCAGGGTACACTATTAACCATCTCTGCAAAAGGTTCCTGCAGGAACTGCATCTTAAGGTGCAGTTGTTCAGCCCAAAGACAACCCTTTCTATGATCAGCTGATGCCTCTCCTTCCTATACCCCATCTGATGCTCATCTCTGTTCCCTCTTTCTGGCTTTCACAGGCCCCCTTCTCCTGACCTTCAATCATCCTGTCCACCCACAGGAAGTGCCTGTCTTCCCTTTCACCACACAATCTCCCATCCCATGGGACTCTGCAAGCTGGGAAGGAGGAGAGAGGTAAAGGACTGGCTCCCAGCAATAAGCCGAACAGGGGCCATAAAAGTGAAATCAGAATATGATGAATCACCAGAACAAGGACCTTTAACCATGTGAGAAACTGCAGGGACACTTTAAGATCACTTGGGGGATTTCAGCCCGGATGGGAGGATGCCATCTCAGCACCCACAGCCTCACCAAGCAGCACAGAGGCAGGATTAATCCTAGCCTTTGAGTTGGCACATGTTCAGCCCTGAGCATGTGTGTCCCTTAGGATACAGCCTTGCTGTGAGAAATACGCAATGAATAAGTCAGTAGCTTATTAATACATATTCATAGCTGGGTTTTCCTTGGAAAGGTTCTATGTAAGCACTAGCCCAGGCCTTGTTAATAAACTGTTCTTGGTTTATGGTAAGCAGTGGCCCAAACTTTAAAACTCTGCCCTGTGGGTGCTCAGAGGTGTAGCATCTCTGCTGGAGAGTAAGGGTATGGCTGAAAAATGAGGATATGGATTTTCTCCACTTTATTTCTGTCCTGTAGAATCTAAACATGTTCAAAAGTGGGGTTTTGCTGATTTTGAGACCACAGAAGAACAACCATCTCTCTGTCCCAGCCTAGGGCCACATGCATCAAAGCACCTAGTCCCCTCTCTGCTACTCTTTTCTGAAAGCCTCACTGGTTCTGTCTTCCAGATATAAGTAAGGAGTATTTGATGGATGTCTGTTTGCACTGATGACAGACCATAAACTTAGGATCCTTGGAATCCATTGTCAAGGCCATCTGGGCTATTGTACCACAATGGGAGCATATTTACTTCAGCCAGTGAACCTCTGTTCACTGGCCTGTCATTTCAGACAGATTTTATATTTATTGCTCTGTACCAGACGGATGGATGGACAATCTTATAGCTGTGAGCTAAATAAATATTATTTATTAAATTCAGCCCGTGAATAGGCACTCAATCTTTAAGCACCAGCATTATGAAGACCATATGCTGAGGCGGCAGAAAGAGAACACGGGAGAATGTTTTTGAACTTGCCTCTCGTTTCTTGAGGGTCTTAGCTCGTGGGGTTAGCTCAGTCTCTGAAAACCCTGAATTTTCCAGAACAGAACTGACACGCAATAGATAGCACTGTCTCCACTCTTCTTCAGTACACTTCACTTCAGCATTCCCTCCTCTAACTGGTGTCTGAAATCAATCCTGCTCTAAGGCCATTTATTAATCAGCTGCTGAGTCTAAGATAGGAGAGCATGAAAATCTGCATTCATCAAGCTCTTAAAACCAAAATATTTATTCCTATAAAGGGAAAAGTTATATTTAAAAATACACAGAATGCCAAAACCAACAAAGCAAGGAATTGAGACAAGCTCATGCCTGTAGTCCCTCTCCTCTCTCAAAACATCATAGCAGGACCGTTTAGCAAGCTAAAAGCTAAAAGACAAACCAGGGAGAACCTGAGGGGGTTACTTAAAAGTAATCGCTGATATAAAGAATGTAAATTAAGCAAGTTGTTTCCTCTTTCAGAATATGCAAGCAAGGCAGCACTCAACTAAACTCAGTGCTGATAACATTGAAGATTGTTAGAAGAGAGCAGGCAAAAAAATGCCAGACTATATCATCTCACCACAAACATTTCCACAAAATATCATTGAGGCCAGGGATATAGGAAGATCCAAAAAAGCAGGAAAAATAAAAGGATTAGATGTCTATAGGAATAATCAGCACATTCTCGATGGGACTGCAATAGGCCAGGGGCGGCTCTGCAGCAGTGCTGAGCACTCCAGATTGCTGGAGCTCCCCAGCTGGAGCCGTGCAGCCCTCCAGGAGGGCCGGACCTACCGAAAGACAAGCTGAGCCGCTGTCCCCTAGAGAGTGCCCTCTGTCACTACTCTTTCAGCAACGATGCAGTTCTTGCAGTCACTCCAGAGGGATGGCAGGGGTACTTTCAAGCCTGACACCGACAAGAGAGTCAAGGTATGGCTGGCACACATGGATTCTCTCATTCTGGGCCCAAGAGTATCTGTCACTGTCTTCTGCTTATCCAAGCAATAAATAAATAAATATACAAATAAGTATCCCCAGTTCTGGGCTCTAATATTACAAAACAAACACCAAGAAAGGGTCCACATTTACCTTTAGCAGTCAAGTGAGGACCAGCCTCCTCCCCCTTTTTCCAATACAACCTCAAATGCCCAAAATACTTTTGGCAGTTCCTCCCAAATATGGATTACAGCAGAGTATCCTATATTTGACATGCCAGTTCTTGGACACACACACATGCAACTGTGAATAAAATGCAACGTTTCAGCAATTAGGTTACCAACAGCAGAAGCGGCACAGATGTGCTGAGAATAAGGACAAAGGGTATCAGCTTCTTAAGATGCACTTTTTGGAGGTGGGGCGGAAACTACACTTTAAAGTAATATATTAGTAGCTTTGTTCTTGCCTTAAGTGGTTGTTCCTTATACGGTCTAGATACCCGAAGATGTTTCACGGGACCACAGGAATTTCTATACCAGGTATCTACCTACAATATGGTTGTAGAAAACTGATTATAGAAAAAGAAAGATAAGCAGATGAGCTTATAATACTCACTCTAGCCAAACAATGCAGAAATGCTTCGTTTATCCTCTAGCGAACATTCGTTTACATATTTTAAAATGAATTTGCCGAGACCACATTCACATACCACTACTGGTTTCCCACAGAGCAATTGGAGCAACTAAGTTTGATGGGCAATAGACTTCTCAGAAAGTGAATGTCAGGCACAGAAAGTAGATTTTAAATTCATTTCTGTAAACATTCATCTAGGAGGCTGCAATGTGTTTCCCAAGTCATCAGGAAGCATAGACAATATTGTGTAACCAATCACAAACCAAATAACACACCTCCACTTGAGAATATGTTATCAATGCAGAGAGAAATGTTTTAAAGATACATTATGGTTAAATTGGTAATAGTAGATATCTCAGAGAACTGTGATCTGCTAGAGGAAAGGTTATCACATTAAACACATTTTTATCTCCCTTTAACTAAGCTCTGTTCTCTGCTTAAATGTAGCTGGGAATCCTCTAAAACTGTCCCTGAATACTGCAAAAAGGTAAAGGGAGGTAAGAGCAGAGACCACCCCACTTAATTGACTCCTCACAGAGCTCCCCTGGGAAAACTCTAATTTCTCAGCATTTTTAACATAAATACTTTCCACCACTTTGTGCTCCTGTACAGAAGGTTCCATAACATCCTTGCAATCCGCTACACTTCACAAGCAAAAATGTAGTGAAAGCACATGAAAGACACAGGCATAAAATGTAGTCCCCATCCTCTAATGGAATCTGCCAAACTAAAGCAGAGCTTCCTATCCCACCTATTAATAAGAAAGCCCCATTCTCCAGATGAATAAAAGCAATCATGCTGTGTTTGTTGCCAAGAAGCATTCCCCCAGAGCAAGCCAAGAGGCAAAATTCTGAAAAGCTGCAATATTTACTTATTCATTTAGACTTATTCTTGGACTAAGGCCTGTAAGCCTACCACATTAAATGGCAGTGCAATTAAATTAACATTAAATTCACCTCCTCCCTTGAGGTATCTATGTTTTATTAGTAAATCAGGCAATCCGTTTTTTTCTTTTTTTTTTTATTACATAGACTCAAACGTCGTCCGTCTGGCACATGATGAGCTCCTGTGAGGCAACAGCTCCACTGAAGTGAGGTCTCTATAGGCTACTGCTGTTTGTTTAAGAAGACATCTCCATCTGACACAGTTGGATCACAGTGGGAAGATGTTCAAGGATTACTCTGAGCTGGGTTTCGCGACTTGCTATTCTTATGGGGTGACTTGCTAAGGTATGCATGGCCAAGCTACCTAAAGACTGAAAGGAACCATTAGTGACCTAGGAGAGAGTTAAACATGCTTGCGCATGTAGGGCATGAAGCTAACCTTAAAAAGGCACATCGGCAATGGACAGATATGTGACAACATAAAGCAAGCAAAACACCCATCTAGTGATTTTTCAAGAAACTTGATACAGGCGTGCCATTTTTAACACCGCCCCCCACCCCAACAAAACCCAATGCTTATATTCAGCTACACACAGGCTTTCACTAAAAATTACTTTACCCAACAGCTCCTACCCTTAAAAGGAATCAGATTAGCAGGGGGAGGCAAGTTTGAGGTCAGAAACTTGCTGCTCTTTGTCTGGGTTTGCTCTTTTAGTAAATGCCAGGCCGACTGTTCAGCCTGGGAACAAAAGTTTAAACTTGAAAAACACTTTTAACAGAATCAGCTTGATGGGTGCCAATCTAAAGGCAAAAAGTTTCAGAAACAAAAGTCTAAACTTAGTCAATACTAAGTAATCTGTTGCAAGGAAGCTGTGTTCAGTTCTCACCTTGCTTTTCTTTTATTTAAACCCTGATTCTAGGAATCACTAATGGATATAATGTATAGGATATATGTATTCACTCTATAACATGATCCAGTAACCCAAAAGCACACATGTATTTGTAACTGTATTCTATTGAAAACTTTTTTTTTCCCCTCTCAATTCCTTTCCCCCTTACAGATCACTAAAAGTCATCTCACCTTTTCTTTCCTCTGTAATGAGGCTTTGGATTTTTCCAACTCTGTGTGATCTTGTATTTCCTCAAGATATGGGTACACTTTGCTCTTTGTATTTCTAGTTTCTCCAGATCTCCTTTTATCTTTCACGAGAGAAATATGTCAAATTTAAGGACTTTCTGAAGAGTTCATTCAGTAAAATGCCCGGTTCTCAAAAATGGCCATAGCCTACTTGTGGATGATATCCCCAGACCTACCAGATGGGAGCAAGTTCAGCCAAGAAAGGTGAGCACTCTGGCAGCTATGTTATAGAGCACAAGTCTCTCGCACAACAGAGCAGTATAGGAAGCAACTAGGGCTTTCTCAGAAGACCAGGAGAGTTTAACCTCTTCCCTCTCCCAGCTGTAGGCAAGGCAAACAGCCAGCTTCCCGACAGTCAGACAGTCTATAGCTTTGCAAACCCTCCTGCCCCACAAGTGGAGGTGCCCCTCAGGGCTACCACTCTCCCTACACATATTTCAAAGCAGGCAGTAAGCCTGCAGCACATACATTCATACCATCCCAGGTTCAGAAACAAATACAGCGACAATGTATGTGACTGCATTGCAGATGACGCCAGGTCCAGTGCAACACACTGACATCTCTGCAGTAGCAATAGGCTTGCAATGAAAGTTGAAAGCTTGCTCTATTTCATTTACCTAAGAGTAGGCTACGAAGCATTTAAATCCTGATACTCAAGTTCTTACGTGCAATCCTGATATGCAAGTACTTATGAGTGGGACAAAGTTTGCAATGATCAATTGCTCTTCTAACACAATCAGTCACACCATGAGAGCTATTATTTTAACGGAGATCTAATTAACAACTGGAAAATATCATCTAGGGATATGATATGTTTTTTATTATTATTGCGAGGTATTTTGAAAATGGATGCACTGGTGCTAACAGAAATTACTGACACCCAACATTACTGGTTAAGGTCCTCTGTCCTGCACTAAACAGAATGACAGGTTGGTCAGCCCAGCATTAAAACCTGCAAATCTGTAAACCCTTTGCTGCAGTTGCTATAGAGCAAGTCCTAATGATTACTTTTAGTCCACAGTGTTGCTACTAGTTTCAGCCCACTTAGCAATATTCATTAGCTTCCTGCTTCATATTAGGGTCATTGAAAGTAAGAGATCATGTAATAAATCCTTTCACTAAGGGAGACTTGTCACATCCCCTTTGCTGTTTCATGTGTTAACATCATCAACTTGTGATCATGTTTGTCTAGGAATATTTCTTCAGAAATAATAAATACTTATTGAAAAATGTTACAGTCTTATTACCACCAAAGTCTTTAAATTACAAGTTTCTTTACCCATTTATTCTATTATTTTACAAGAGAAGGATATTAAACTCCAATGTCAAGCATATTTTGTCTGACACTCTTTCATGACTGAAACCACAGATGCTAAAAGACTAGAAAAAAATATATACATCAATATCTTTAAAATACATACTAAAAAGCACTCATACAACAAAGCTGACATTGACTCTATCATTGCCTGTGATACTTCAAATTCTTTTTCTCAAGCAATCTCAACCACATGCATTAAATGACTCCCTGCTGAGACATGAGAACTGGTACTAGAGTAAATACCCATGAAGTCTTGACTGGCACAGCTGACAGGGGATCAGAACAGATCCCACATGGGATCAGAACAGCAACAAATCATGACACTGAGTCCTGACAAGCAGCTCAGACACCAGCCTAGGACTTGGGAGGGTGGTCTCAACTCCATGCTCAAGCAAATCTTGAGTATAAGAAGGGGCAAATCACTGAGCCTTTCTTTGCCAGAAGTCCCCATCCAGCAAGGATCATAGTGGCTGGAAGCCAGCTAAGGAGGTGCTGAGATCCTACAGGAAAGCAAGGTCAAGATGGACAAGAGGTGGACATGGGAACCAGAACTAGCAAAATTAAATGTCCAAAGGGAAGTCAAACACAGAAGAAAAATGAGCACAAAATAGCTTAAACTCCATGTCTGGAACTACTACATACATAGATGAATAGATTACATAGCTAAGGCACTGTACACGTACCCACACAACACATACAAAGGCAATGCTGGACTATTTCCAGATGGTAGTAGCAGTGGTGTGGTAGACATGGTGGTCCAGAGATGTAAGGCAAGGTCTGATATATCTCCCATTCAAGCAGCTACTAATGTTGCTTCAAAAACCGCTGAGCTCTTGCATACAAAACCCTTTCTGCAGGCATCTTGCTACTTCACAGCCTTCCTGGAGAGACAGGGATTAAGTATTGTTCCCATCTGCCAAAACAAAATCTGTGTTTCAATGGCCTACCAAAGGCGGCACGTCAAATGGCATTGATTTTGATTCAGCTCTCCTTGCTACCTCCACATCTCTCATACTGTAGAGGACCCAGTTTCAAGTTCATTAACTTCATGCTTTGAATTAGCACCTGGACTTTGTACCCACCACCCGCTATTTGCACTTGGTATTTGAATGGTTTTCAAGAACTATGAAAACCCTACAAACAGATGCAGCCCAGTCCTTTCCAGCACTACCCCATGATTCGGGTTCCTATTTTCTGCTTTGCTGTGGATTCAGTGCATCTTTGAGGCAAGTCATTAAATTTCTTCCCACCGCTGTGTCTCCTGTGCATGCACTAGAAATCATAATAATGACACCCACAGAACTGCGCTGGGGAAGGCCAGAGATTAATGCTCGAGAGCTGCTCTGCATGGCACAGATGAAGGCTGCTATGGACACACGACCATAAAGTTTAGCACAAGTGATACCTGTGTATATGTCTTTATTAAAATCACCAGCTCCTGATTTGTAAGGGACTCTTGGTGACTGCAAGTAAGAAGGAAGACATATCCCCCTAATTTATGGATGTAGAGAACAACCAGCCAAGGCACAGCTCATCCCTCTGCCTGGATTTGATGCAAGAAGCACTCACCCTATAGCTCTGCACTTGATAATACACCAGCCTGGGAGTCTGCTCGGCCTCTGCGGTAACTCAGCTGCTTTTGTGTTACTTAGTCACTTGTGTGACTTTAGCTGGTGATGGGGAAAAAACTGCTGCTGCCTCCCTCCTGATTTACACCATCAAGTATCTATTTCATTGTGATATGATTTTATTTTTTCTGCTTGACCATATCAAATGCATTAAAGAGATCTGCAAAATACTTAAAATTAGCCACTGAAAAATAAAGTCTTCACAGCCTGCTTTGAAAAACCTCTGATATAGAACAACAAATATGATTTTCACAAATCTGTGAAAAAATATATATTTTTTTCTAGGATATGAGAATTGCAGGACCAAGAATAGAAGGATGAGTTATAAGCCTTTCAAAGCAGAGATCTATCATGGAAATTCTGACAACTGTCAATGTGAGCAATGCCGCCAGGCACCGCTTACAATCCACAGCATCTTTCAAACCTGTTGGGGTTTTTTAGAAAGGGCTAAAAATAAACACAGAAATGGAGCAATAGATAGATAGATAGATAGATGCATGCACACACACACATATATTTATACATAGGCACATGTATATATTATTGTTCAAAAAATAACAGGAGGGCCCTCCCAACAATGTAAATACAGATGACTCTAGAACACTGCTGACAAACACACGACTAAGCAGCCTTCCCTGGCCGTATGAGCAGCACGTTTGAAGCTCTCCTTGAATTCTCCTAGTCTGCAAGCCATAGTCATCTGGGATCTGGATGCTCTCTTATGACAAGGCCTGAGGACTCCCAAGTGTTTTGCTCTCCTCCACCCAATGTATTCACACAATTCCACCCTCCTGACCTCCTGTGGATTACTGCCCTGCTGAAAATAACACGCATGGAACAGCTGGTAAGGCCAGAAATGTCTTGAATGTAAATAGCAGGGGTTCCCTCTTCTGGCACCTCACCACTTGGTCTAATCTGCATCCTCTTATAATAAAGAGGAGTAGATATTAAAGGAGAAACTATAGACAATGCGAAAGCGTTCAAAGAGCCAGGCTAGATGACTCTGGTTTGAAAGCCATCAGGTGCACTACCTGCAGTGAAGTCAAAAAACTACACAGGAAGGATCTCAAACCTAACTCAAGCCTGAAGCAAAAGAAGAAGGTAACATTTCACCCTGGGTTATAATGTTGTCTCCTCACCCTATCTTAGGAGAAGGCAGAGGGCACAGGTTATATCAAACATACAAATCCTACTCTCCAGTCACTTCTGTATGGATATGAAAGCATAGCAAAATAGCCTGTTTTTCTGGGCCACCATCCTAAGCTTCAAAATTGCCTCCTTGTAGCCCTTCTACCCTATCTACTTAGAAAAGAGTAGTTAACCACAATAATTTACACTTGCCCCATTTCTTTAATTTCACATCATCCTAGATCACTTAGTGTAGGACATATTCTCAATAAGAAACAGAGGTGGTAAAGATTAAGAACACTGAACAGTTCAGTGCTGCCACAGGGGAGTCTATCTGTGGCGGCAGGGCAGCGCATGGAGCCCTGGTGTGAAGCATCTCAGTGCTTCTCTAGCACCACTTAGACAGGTCTACCACACAGAAACAGAGAACTCAGTGCCATTGCTGTAATAAGCAGCTGACTGGGCTTGCTTCTGGCAGATGCTGCTCATCTAAGCCTGCATTTGCATGGAAGAAACACCCTTTAAAGTTGACGAGAAAACCTGCCTGCTGTTATCCCAGAGAGAAGCATAATTGAGCCTGCGTGATCCCGCAGATTCCCGAATGCAGCAGATGGCTGTGGGCCATCCAGTTTAGGATGACAAAGTTTGAACAAAAGGCAAACAGAAGGCTGGGAGTGCATCTTTTGCACCAGGCTACAGGACGGCAGCTAAACCTTCATACAGCCAGTGTGTCACTCGGCACACAGCCTGGCTCTTGCTCTGCTGCAGCACTGGTAATGCCTACATACCCAAGCCTATAATTTAAAAGGAAAAGAGAGGAAAAAACATCATATGTCCAAGGCATAAGGCACACAGAGCAACCAACTGCCTGATATACTGTTTCTAAAACCCTCAGGAATAAAATCTTAAAAACTTTCCTCATGACGCTAGATGCCAAGACTCTGCATTCCCGGACTGTCTCACATAACCTACACAGACTCAGAAATCTAACAATGACCTGCAAGTCTCAACATACACAATTTCTTTGCTGACCAAAATAAGGGAGATAAACTGCTGATATGGAAGCATGCAGAAAAAGAGACACCTAAGATCCGCACACCATACTATGAATGGTGCCTTATGGGGAGGACTTGGCCTGTGGCGGCATTTAGGAGTTTATTTTTGCTGATTCCATCCCAAAGGATCACAGAAACTAGGAGTGGAAACATTCTTTCCATGTCCAGAGAGGCTTACCAAGCAGCTGGCCATAAGGTTTACAACAATAGGCAGACAGGGGTGGGGACAAGAGCAAGACGGTTCCACAGGAAGCAATACAGCAGACAAATGTTTTATAAATAAATAACTCCTGCTCTTTGCACAGGCAGCACAGTTGACAGGCTTAGACCGACTACTTGGTAAGAGACACCACTGTGATCAGTCATGAGCCCTTGCATGATACAGGATGTCATCATTAGCACTGCCTTTGGGAAGGGTGAAGGCTCTTTTGGCCCTCTGATTTTGCAGAGGAAACCTGCAGTCCTACCCATGCTGCCGGAGTGCAGAACAGCCAGTTACAGCACCTGAGAGCTGAGCAGCCACGGTTACTTCAGGAGACCAGAGGGACAAGTAGCCCTTCCTAATTGCATGCAGTTAGAGAGCTAGATGTGGGAACATATTGGAGTAAAGGGTATTTAGAGGAAAATGTTTTGTGCAAGAGTAGAGCAGAAGCTCTCACTGGAAGACTTCACCACTTCTGCGCAACAGCGCTGGGAACACATGTAAGGGAGAAGAGCTCATTTGGGCAGTGTCCAAAGCCCCTATAGCTGCTGAACACCCCTCCATGCACCCTGGTGCATTCAGACCTTTAGCCCCACGAGATCCCTTAGCAGGCCAGCCACATGTAGCTCCAGCAAGCATAGCACCTGGCCAGTGGGATGCATCCCGCTGGGTGCACTCATACAGCCCCCGCAGTGGCCCCAGAACGGGCACGCGCACATAACACAGGGATAGGGAGACACCTCACTTTGCATCAGCTGCTCCTGGCTCACTTTGGACCATAACACCAGCCTGATTATGTCACCCCTCATTCACAGCCAGCTTCGCTGCCAAGGTCCCTGTGCCACTAAAACCTGCGCTTCCCTTGGGCTGCTGGAGTACGTGTCCAGCTCACTCCCCTCACTGAGCAAAAAGCGCTTGGAAAGGAACCAAGGAAGCCAGAGGGTTTGTAAGTCTATTTTCTGCCCCTTACTGTTTATAAAAAATAACTACCTCAATTCTGTTTGTGCCTCTACTATTCAGAGAAGTACTGGTGTCTTCGATTTACATCACAAACAGCTACAGCCATTTGTTCAGGGGGAAGGAATTCTCCGAATCCAAGAAGCAATAAAATATAGGAACATGCCAGGCTAAACTGTTTTTGGTGGGTATTTTTTAATGACTATTTAACTGAAAAACACTTTATGGAACAAAAATCTAATCATGACAGACAGGCTTGTACTCAAAGCAAACATAAGTGTGCAAAACCAAGCCATCAGCCACGAAACTATTGCCTGGTTTGGTTGAACTATGCAACTCATCATGACTCAGTTTCCTTTCCAAGAAAACAAGGATCTAAATGCAAACTTATCATATAGGAGCAGTCTGAGGTGCTGATAGAAATAGCACTGCTTTGCAAAGGCAGCAATCACTGTAATTTGATTCAGTTGCAGTCCAGAGGAAACCTGGACTCTGCTGTCAGAGGGTGAGGTTGCCTGGAACTCGCTTGCTCGTTAGAGTTCATTAGCTTCCCCCAGCGAGACAAAGCTCTCCCACCGCGGCCACCGAAATAGCCTTCTGCTCCCTATCTGCTCACAGAAAGCAACAGAAGGGTAAAAATAACAGGCCTTTTGAAAGCGTTTCTGTAAAGATGATGCATCTGAGAATAAATTTCTGCACAGTTGGACAAAGGAAAAAAGGGTAACACCATTTGCTAAAAAACCTGACAGCCGCCTGCTATTTTGGAGACCGCTCCTCTAATTGCACGCACCTGCTGTGGCAGAGTATATTCTAAAATACACCTCTCCAGCAATGCAGCTCTGCAGCAGCCACATCCCCCCAGGAGCAACACTGCAGTCCCAGCCCTCACAACATCACAAGAACTGGGGTTTCTTCCAAGACAACACTGGAATGGCAATTCAAATAAATTCAAGTATTCATTGTTTCACCTCTGCTCATTTGAATTACATCATTTCTCCCTCCTCCTTGCTTCCAAATCCCTGCCTTGACTACTTTTTGCTATTCTTTCTCTCCACCCAGCATCTTTGCCACCTTGACCTCCCCCATCTCGAGATTCAGGCTCCATTTCTCCCTGTTCATTATATTCCTGGCTTCTGCAGCAGTCGATTCCTTCTCTTAACTCACTCTGCTCTTGTCATGCCTCCCTGTTTCACGTGCCAGGCTCCAAAAAGAACGCCCTTTCAGAGCAGCCGTGTTTTGAGCGATACCAGTGCGATCGCCAACCCCCGCTTTGAACATGGACTGATGTTCTTGGTGAGTGTGCCAAACTGGCCACCTGCAGCAGCTCCTCCCTGCGCCCTTTGTGCTCTCTCCTCTCTGCTCCCTCACCCTTGCCCTGCTCCCTGCATGACTCCCGCCTGCCCCAGCCTCTTCATCAGCGTCCTACGAGCAAGCGCAGCTTGAATCAACACCGGGAGCTACTGCTACAAGAGACCAATAAAGGTGCCCTCAGAGGAGTGGGTTGCTGTACCCAGGACCTAACTAACTCAAGGCAAATCCTTTAGCCTCTTTGTCTCAGGTTGCCATCTGTAGCAAGGCATTTATACTCCAGGGTGGCCTGAGAATTCTTGCCTTTGGAGTCTGACAAGCAATGAGACCTTGTGGTGATAGGGACTGAGCATGAGTTTCCAGCAGGTGTCATGGGAACTGGGAAGAAGGAAATTCTGCGTCTAATGTCCATATGGACATTTAGAAGCAGTCTCATTAAGCCCATGGTGATTTTTTCCCATTTCCAGCCTACTAGCTTGCCAGCTGTACCATGCATGTACTTCATGGGGCTGCTCTTCCTTTCTGTGGCACTCTCCCGGGAAACAGTCTTGTCTCTCTTCCCACGTTTTCTTTAATTGCTGGCACTGGGGAAAACGGAAGGCAGGATGGCTGGGACCCAGGGAGAGGCAGCTGGAGGCAGGAGACACTCTAGATCCTCTTGTCTGCCCAGGCCCAGCTGGTAACAACATGGGCAGACCTGGCGGCACCCACTTCCAATCGCTCAGCTTCTGCAAGCAGCTGGGCCAAGCACAGGGGCTGCTGTGCTGGGTCAGCAACCATGATATCAGCCCGAACTTTTAACTGCTGGGCAAGGCCTCCTTGTGTTGACTCTCTGCAGGGCAAGAGGACAAAGGGAACACACACACGTGCCAGGAAACTCAGAGCGGAGGCAGGCAGCGGCCCAGCGCATCTCCAACTGAGGGGACACAGCGCGTCCTAGAAACAGAGGAGACTCTTCCCAGAGGAAGGAATGCTCTGGACAGCAGTGAAGCACAGAAGGAAATCTTTTATCCCTGTAACAAAATGTAGGCACTTTATGAAGCCCCAAAGGCACAAGCATCTTACTGAAGCAATCTCCACTTGGCAGGTTTCCTGAAGACCTGCTTTACTGAAAACACGTTCTCTGGCCTAGTCTCCACAGCACTGCTCTGTTGTGATAGCTCTCAAAGTTATCACCTCCTATCAACACCAGCACTTCAGGGAGCGCTCCAGCTCCTCATAGATAGAGCCCACTTCAAAAGGAGAAAATCAGGAAGAAAGGGACAGCGAATACAGCTTCCATCAGGTCTGCAATTGTCTATAGGTTAGAGAACTGATTGATAGTCACCTCAAATGCCTATCAAGCTATCCTGATCTCCTTGGAGAGATTGACAGCACCCTCAAGGAGTGAAGAGAAACAAAGTGATGGTGGGGGGAGAAGGAGAATACACAGGAAAGACAAAGGTAACCGAGGAAAGGGGCTACGAAAAACCCTTGATGTGAGGAGAAAGAGTGGGAAAAGAAAGAGAAATTGGCCATAAGTTGACATGAAAGGCTATAGGAAAAATACTGTGGTTTACAGTATAAATAAAGAAGCAGGATGAAAAGGAGGGATGCAGGAATCCCCAATAAGTCAAAGTGGGAGAAAACTGATTTAAAGAAGGTGTTTATTTTCTGGTTAAAAAAAAAAAAAAAAAACTTATGCTGGAGTGACATCACCACCAAGTATTTAACAAAAGTTACAGGAATCAAGGAGACGTCATCATGTTGAATGCTTGCTAAAGGTCAAGGAACACTCTATGAAGGCAGAGCCATTTAGCTTTCTCAAATATCAACGTTATTAGCTACTACGCTAAGAAGATACAAAATAGCATTGAAGAATTAACCTGTACCCGCTCACTGGCACTGCAAACCACTGAAAAGAAAGCAGAAGCAATGCCTGAAGAAATGAGCAGGGGAACATGCACCTTCAGGCTGTGGGTTCAAACTCTCCCCCAAGCAGCTTTGCCAAGCGCTGCTAGTGGGTGCCAAGAGAGAGCTCCAGTGCTAAAGGCAGCCCCTTGGGCCATGCCATGCTGCACTTGGCTGCAGCTCCTGCGATGGGGCCCTGCCTCGCTCCTGCCCGGATCCATCCTGCCCTCCGGCCCTGCGGCCGCCCCCAGCTGCCAAAGCCGTGGTGGGAAGGAGGGCCAAGCAAGAGGGGGTCGAGGCCCTCTACTGCCTTCCCAGAGGGGCCGCCCCCGGGCACCCAGTTTGAAAAGCAAACAACTTATTTGGCAAACTCACAGTGGGAAAGCTCCTCGACTAAAAATCCTCCTGACAGAACACCTCATTTAGCGCGAGCAGCACAGTAGGGTTAAGGGATTGAGGGAGTACAGACAGGGAAAGGAAAAGGCTGTGGAGGCAAGGAGCGGAGCCATTCTCTCAGCGAAATGTTCCCATTAAAACATAGGGCAGGGGAAATGATGAGAAGGAAACATCTCCTGCTGCTCATGCTACGCCTGTACAGGCAGATTAAAGACCAAAGTATTGTATGCTGTGTATTGTGTAGATATTGTATACAGCATATTCTGTATATTGTGACTGGCCCCCAAGAGACTTAACTGAATGCAAGGCCCTCCCCTTCCCGCGCTGCCCTCCAAACTCACTGCTGTTAAGAGGGCATTAGCAGCCAAACTGAGAAGAATTATTTGCAGCCCCCTCTCTCTCCACCATGAATTCTTTCCTCCAGTGTTTGCTAACCTACCTGTCACAACACTAAATTCAATGCACTGATAAGCGCCAGCACAACCTTTCCTATCTAAACGCATCATAGAGCGTTTAGATAGGAAAGACCGTGCAAAGACTGAAACAAAATACGAATAAAGGGGCAGGAAGACCTCTCCTTCCTGGGGCTCGACAGATTTTCACTTTGTGGATGGATGAGCTCACAGTAAGCACAAGAGAAAAAAAAGAGAGAGAGAGAGGCAGACGGCAGCAACGGGCAGGACTGCTGCAGGGCTGACAGCCCCGCGTGTCTCCCCGTTACTGAGGGACGGGACGGGGTGGGCTGCGGCCCGAGGCCGCCAAGCGCGCGCGGAGGCGCCGCCAGCCCCTTCCCGCCCCCGGCCACGACGACCC
>VWPW01020726.1:399193-441713 GCA_013389825.1 Crypturellus undulatus
CTGGGCGGGCTGGCCGCGTGGACGCAGCGGCGGCGGGCCGCGGCGGCGGCGGGCGGGGAGCGGGAGCTGGATCTGAAGCTGGTGCAGGTGGTGTTCCGGCATGGGGCGCGCACCCCGCTGCGGCCCGTCCCGGGGGCGCCACCGGTGAGCGACGGCGCCGGGACTGGCGGCGGGGGAAGGGGACCTCGGGGGCGGCTGCCGAGCGACGAAGTAGTGGCCGCGCGTCGGGTGGGCTGCCCTGCCGCGGCTCGGCTCTGTAAATACGTATATGTTTATATTTATGTACACCGTCGTCTGTGAGCGCCCGGGGTTGTCGGTGCTCACGGAGCGCCGGGGCAGTCCTGGAAACGCCGCGGGGTTTTTCCGCAGCGGGCTGCTAACTTTCACCTTTCCGGAGACTGCATCGCCTCAAGGCTGCTTCCAAAACTTTTTTTTTTTCCAGCCCAGATTCCCCACCGGAGCGGACGCTCTGGGTGAAGCAGGTGGTGCCCTGGCGGGGATGCGGACGTTGGTGGTGCGCTGGTGCGCTGGCAGTTGTTGGCGGTGCCCGCGGGCGCAGCGGGGAACGCACCTCCACTCACGTCTATGGAGAGAGCGCCAGATCGCATCCTAAAGGCACCACGCAGCTGGACAGCATGAGTGCCCTTTCGCACCGTCACCACCAGCTGCTCCCATGCAGAATCTGGAATTAAAGCTCCGTTTTTTTTCAGAAAGAAAAATGTTGCTCTCACGCTTCTTGTGCAAGTAGAATGTGTGTAGAGCTGTGGCCTTGTGATGGGATTGGAGTGCAGGGCCTTAACAGTATATAAAAGATACAGTGAAAGCTAAAGCCGCTTTTGATTACAATGTTTGCAGTGGGCTGAGTCCCTGCAGGCTGGTGTTGCTGTCCAGATCCGTGCGTGAGCTGACAGGATGCACGCTTTCTTTATGGTGAGATTAGTTGTACTAACATTGGCTTTAGGTTTCTGTTGATTTGTGTTTGCAGCTCAGAAGCCTGTTTGGCTGAAGTACCACAATGTTTTGCTTGTGTCAGTCTAGAAACTTTTTTTTTCCCCCAAAGGGTCTGTTAATAGTAAACCTGGGGGAAACGTGAGAACACATAAGTTAAAATGGATTTGATTTAGCTCTGTTGTACTGCACGTTGCTGGATAAGCAGAAGGACAACAGAGGGACAGTCAGAGCTGTGGGGAGTGCCTTGCAGGGCATCCCCAGGTTAGGGAGGTCTTGAGTGCCCCCAGGGCCAAAGCTGCTGGCTGCAGCTTGCAGCTGCAGGCAGCCCTGCGCCCCGCTGCCCCCCAGCCACCAGCACACATTGCAGCAGCTGCTCGGCACAGACGTGCTCACCTGCCACGGTGCTGCCGCTGCAGCCCTGTGCAGCCTGCCATAAGGCAGCCTCCCGCGTAGCGGTGCTCGTTATTAGCGTAAAGAAACCTTCCCATGTGTAGTGAGTGACAGGGACTGCCCACGGCTGCCGACTGCCCACAAGCTGTGTGGCAGAGGAGGATGGTTCTGCCTGACTCCATGTTGCGTTGCCTCCAAGGCAGCATGTCCCAACAGGCTTGCCCTGACACTCTTGAAGGTGCCTGTTTTCTACTGGAACGTTGTTTGTTTGCTTTGAAACAGGTGGAGTGGCACCCCACTCTTCTGGATATCCCTACCCAGACTAAGTTTGACTACACAGTGACTGACCTCAGTGGAAACCCACGACCTCCCTCACCTTTTGATGAGCAATACAAAAAGACGGTATTTAAGGTGAGGCTCGCTGTCCTGGTTCTGTTGTGTTCCCTCCAAAGACTTGCTTATTCCTGTGTTTCAAATGGGTCTCCTCCCTTCTCACTGTTCAGGGTGGTGCAATTGCAGGACAACTGACCACAGTCGGGATGCAGCAGATGTTTGCCCTGGGGCAAAGGCTGAGGAGACACTATGTGGAAGAAGCCAACTTCCTCTCACCCATGTTTAAGCCTGCTGAGGTCTTGTGAGTGTCTTGGTTCCTCTCTGGACCTTTTCTGTTTCCTCCCTTCCCACCAGTGCTCTGGTGCTAGGGTCTTCCTGAGCAGCCTGCCCCAGCTCTTGCATCCAGCTGCCCCCTGTGCGTTCCCTTCTGCCTCAGGCTGCAGAGCCCAGTATGGGAACTCGCACAAGGCATTCAGCTTCCTAGCAGTGCTGAGAGCGCGCCTCAGGGACACATCCGTCTCGCCTAGGTTTAGCCATTGACAGTGGTGTTAGGTAAATTGCCTTTATGGTGAGTGAAGAGAAATAGGTGTTTCTCAAGCACAGCTTTACTCACTGTAGGGCCTTGACAGTATAGAGCAAGCAGCCAAAGGTCAGTGAGATGAAGAACATCCTTGCTGCTCACATCAGTAGTGTTGGAAGTGTCTGGCTTCAGATGAGATAAATCACACCTAACAGGTGCCCATTTGTCATTTCCACTTTCTCTGAAGGGAAGCTAAATGGTAAGTCAGACATCAGTGTCTGTTTTCTTAAGACTTCTGTAGAGAGGTGAGATGAATCCTATCAGAGGCTTCTGAAGCCACAGAGAAGACAGAACTCTCCATTCCAGTAAGTCCTCACCAGCTGCAGCCCTCTCCACAGCAAGGAGAAGGTGCTGCCTCACGAGCTGCTTCCTCTCTTTCAGTGTCCGTTCCACTAATATTTTCCGGAATCTGGAATCAACGCGGTGCCTGCTAGCTGGACTGTACCAACAACAGAAAGAAGGTTAGGGAAGACTTCTAACCAGTTCCTTTGCTTTCTCAGCCTTCCCTAGATGCACATATCTCACATCCCAGTTTCCCTTGGCTCCTGGTTGTTGCCTCTTCCTCTGTTCTTGGCTCCCACCCCTCTTCCCCATGACCTGCTGTTCTGTGTATCCTTTATCAGCTTGTCACTTGCTCCCTCTCTTTATATAGCATTCTGCTGGCGCCCAGCTTGGATCTGTTGCCATCAGTGCTGCAGTTTCAGATCAACTGAGGAGGTTAGCGTTTACCAGCTTCAGCAAAGAGTTCCAGGTTCACTGTTCACAAGATGCACTGTTGCATCTGGGAAAAAAACTTCTAGCAAAGCTCAAGTGTCTCATCTATAGGAGTCCCAGGATCCTTCACAAGTCTGGCACTTGGAGAAACTTTCAGCTATCTCCTGTAGTTGGCAAATATTCATACATTCTGTAACATGCTGTATGAACAGCTCATCTCTGTTTCCCAGGTATTCAGGTCTAAGAACAAATACCAAAGTGACCTGCCAGAGATTATGCCTCCTCCCAGCACAGAAACTACTTTTCACCACACACAACTAGAAGGAGTTAGCATGGCACTTAACAGACAGCCCACTGGAAATAATGCTATTTAGACAGAAACAAGCCTGCTGGATTGGGCTGAGGGTGGTAGCTCAGTGGGGATTCCCAATTGACAGTAGTGAACTTGGGCCAAAGACACAGATCAGGCTCTTTCATTTAGTGCAACAGAACTTCAGGGGGAATTGCTGTGCACAAGAAAGTCAAAATTTGGTCCCAAGACTGGGGGAGCGATTAAAGCACCTAGAGATGTGCAGTTGTTTCAAGGATCATAGACACTTCCTTCCTTCTCATTCCACAGGACCTGTCGTCATCGTCACTGACGAAGCAAGCTCTGAAATCCTGTACCCCAATTACCAGAACTGCCAGCGCCTGAAGTGCTTGAACAGGTACTTGCCAGCCATGCCTCCCCATGTGATTGCACTGCGCTCTCACTTCAGTGGCAGTAATTTAAAACAGCACATTTTCTTCCCATTTCCCAGTGCCTTCCCCTGCCAGTTACTGTTCTCCGGAAATGGCTAGACAGTTGTTGTGTAAAGTGGTAGGTGAGAGGAGTCAAATACTATGCAGTGGCACCAAAAGAGAGAGAAAAAAAAAAAAAGTGTATGTGTATTTGTCTGTCTAGGCAGAGAGGGGGGAGAAAGGGAATGGGGGAGGGTATTCATTTGGTTTGGGTGTTATTACAACTTTCCAGTCATATTGACACCTTCAAAAAAATGGAATATACTCAGCTTTGACACATTTAAGAGTCCCAACGAAGACTCTTTAAGGAAAATAAGAAGTAAACTACATAAAAAGAACGTGGAGGTTGGCAGAGTCAAGTATTCAATAAGGAAAGCCTAAGTGTAAGCCAGGTTAGGTATGGGGAGCAGGGCGTGGAAATTAGAAAGCAGTGGCAAGTGCCTCAATTTTGTTACATTATACACTAGCATAGTTTCATACAAAGTTTTTCAAGAGTTATCAGAAGTCATTTGCAAAAACTTCACCATGGTGAGATGGTAGCTTAGAGAAGCAGCTCAGGAAAGGCGCAAATCTATTCAAACTCCACTAGTAACAGGAACTGTGTGAAAACAGAATAAAATTCGTCCCTGCACCCACCCCGGCCTACCAACTATGGACATTTTGCGGCTGTGTCAAGGTATTTTTTAAGGTGCAGTAAAAGGTACTCTCCGAGGTTAAGGCCACCCTTCCCAAACATCTTCAATGTAGAAAATAAACTAGAGTTGTTCCTTAAAGTAAACCCTCCAACCCCATTATAAACCCTAAATCATACTGCTCCTGCCCACTTCCTAACAAAGCAGAGTCAAAGAAAACAAAAGAAAACCTATGTACTGTATCTGAAGTTTATGACCAGCAGTGATACTTTCAGCTAAACAGCAGCTAAATGTTATGAAGTGAAGTTTAAAAGAGCATGAAGGGGATAGACAGCTTCTAACAAAGGGAGTGGTGAACTTGTCTCAAGTGGGTCTCTAGGTGTTTCACTTTGCAAGCACTATATTGAAGTATTATTTTTTTTTCTTCTTAATCCTCTAACAAACAGGGAGGGGTTGAAGAATGCTCAGCTACAACCAGGTATCTCTGATGACTTGAAAACAATTAAGGAGCAGATGGGTATTGATGGTGATAAGTCCATAGATTTTTTTAATCTCCTGGATAACATTCTCGCTGAGCAGGTGAGCTGGGGCCTGTGCGCTGCGCGATCACAGATAGGAATCATGCATGTGGAGACGCCACAAAGGCACCAAAACTCGTTGATGCCAGTGGGGGGCCCCACACCCTTCCATGCAGTCCAGCAAGCCTATAGAAATAGCATAACCTTTGTAAAGGGCAGACTGCAACGTCAGCATTGCTTGAAAGTGACTGAAGACTCATCTCCTACATCTATGCCCTTATCTTAGAATCTGGTGGCTCTTTCAACAAGAAGAGCAGAGGGCAGTTGGGCCATGTACCTCCTTACAAGTTGCTTTTTTTTGGGCAGTTAGCATCTGAAGAAGGTCATCTTCATCCCAGTTGTAACATACTGCCCCTGAGTCAGATATCTTACACTACTGGAAGGGAATTGGATATTTGTGCAGCTCTTAATAACCCATTTTTGCTGGAGCTAGTGGTCATTAGACCATTGGCCTGTCTGTAAGTTAAATAGTTGAAGGCCTACTATGCTCCTTTTACCTGTAAGTGTAGCTTCAAGAACAAACATCCATGATTTTGGTACATGGAGCAAACCTCTTCAGGTGTGGCTACTTGTTGTTACGTTGTCTCCTCTACCTCCAGGTGCACAATTTGCCAAGCTGCCCTGTGCTGAAGAGCTTCTGGGAGACAGTTGAGCGTCGCTCTGTTGACTCGGTGCTTTTCCTCCTGGAGGAGGGTTCAAGGTGGTAACCTGTAGCCTTGCCCCAGCTGCGGGGGCTCGCACAGCAGAGATGAGCTACCTGGGTTACTGGGGCAGGTGTGAGAAGTCCTCGTGATGGGCTGCGTCCCCACACCAGAGGTTCCTGCTCCCTCAGGAAGTTAGTGTCTCAGCCACCTGAGTGCAACATCCCATGCTTCGGGTTGCAAGCGTGAGCTAGGCATGGGAGTTCATCCTGAGCAGGCCAAGATAAGGGCTTATGTCCCGTTTTGCTGACAGTTATGGAGGGAGTGAGCTCCTCGCAGGAGCACTACTGAGGCAAGCGGCAAGTTGCACGGTTGCCTTGGTTGTTTGAGTGAACCTCTCTCACAGCCAGAAGCAGAAGAGACCAGGAGAAGGCTCCAGCCTGAAGCTGAGGCTGCATGAGCAGGGTTGTCCTGTGGACACACTGCTACAACGTGAATTGCAACATGAGAAAAGTTTTTCCCAGGGAGGGCACCTGCATAGCTTGACGGGGGAGTGTTGATGCTAGCGGAAGAGGTGATGCCAGACCCTGCACTCATACAGTACAGCTTGCCTGAGATTCAGCTGCTACTGCATGGTTACTTTACATGCTCTGCAGTACCTGTCAAGGCTGTTGCGCTGATAGCCTAGTAGCAGTTTTCATCTCGGCTTCACTCACAGCTCCCATAATCACCAGCTCTTCTCCCTTGGTGGCTTAAGATGATCCCCTTTCCTCTTAGGGCAGTTGTTGTTAGCCTTTTAACTTGTAGGAAAGACGTCAGGAACCGAGAGACTAAACTCCCCCAGTCCTGCAACACTGGGAAGAGCCGCAGTTAAGCTCATCCTCCATTCCCACTGCGGTGCTCATTAGGTAGAGGGCATTTCCTCACACCAGAAACTGTTGAAATATCATCTGTTCATTCAGTACTAGGATAAAAACAAATCTTTAAGAACAGCCCTTGCATTTCCCTTGTCCATGAAAAATAAACAAAACCACTACCTTCAGTTACAGTTTTGCAGTCACTTGGTTATCTTCCCTAGGGGAAATGCATGCATCCAAAATCACAACTAGGGATACAAAACAGGATACAGAACACCATGTTTCTTCCTTTATGTGGACCACATCTGGTGAGACTGCCTTGTTAACACCTCTCCCTTCCCAGTCAGCAATCACATAAAAATCTCTGTGGTGACTAAGCAATTGTTGAAATAAAAAAGTAACTATAGGAATCACATTTAATGGTTCTTAGCTGCATTCAGCAGACTGTCAATTTGTAAGAGAAAAGAAGGTTCCCAGGTGTTCACCTGAAACTACCTAATTTAATTTGATTTGAGTTTTTTTTTTTTTTTAAAAAAAGAAGCTAGTAGATTTATTTCTATATCTTTTATAGAGAAGTCCTTCAGATGAGTGTTGGTCTCCTTTTCTATACCTTACAGAAGAATATTATGGAAGCAACCGACCCCTTAACTCCAGCTGGAAAGGCCAGGTACAGGGCAGATCTCTTCTTCTAATCGTTATAAATTCTGACTTGCTGTCAGCATGAAGAGCTAGTTCAGAAGGATGTTGAATGTGTGGGTAAAGAGAACGAGTGCTTAGCTGAGAGAAGAAGCATGAGGGATACTGACTATCCATGGGGAACACAGGTACCATTTTGAGGGTTTTTTTTTTCCTTCCCTTTTTTGATCAGGAAGCTCATTCTGTATGCTTCTCATGACGTTACCCTTATTCCTCTGCTGGTGGCCCTGGGCACCTTTGATCACAAGTGGCCGCCTTACGCTGCAGACGTGACCTTGGAACTGTATCAGCACCAGCAGTCTAAAGAGTGGTTTGTTCGCCTGTCCTACCACGGAGAGGTAAGAGTAGAGCCCCCGGGAAGGTCCTCACACACGTTGCGGTCATTCGGTTCCACCTTGCACTCACACAAAGCTGCCACACAAGACTTGTTCTGAGCGTGCTGTTCTCAGCCAGGTAACGCAGTCAGACGCTGGAGCATGTGCTTGCCAGCCAAGACGCCTTTTCTCTTGATGTGGCAGTTGACCTACTGTGAGTTTCAGGCAAGAAGTCTTTCAACGTTTGCCTCTGTGTTTGCCTTAACTAGTGTAGTTCCCTGATGCAGAATGCATCATTAACAACAATAAAAAAGGCTTGCTGCAGGGAATGTGATTTTTGTCTCTTTGCCTTTGCAGGAACAGGTGGTGAAAGGATGTAGAGCCGGTCTCTGTCCACTTGAAGAATTTCTACAAGTTCTTTCACAATATGCCATCAGTCCAGAGGAGTACAATAACCTGTGCTCCCAAAAGGAGCATAATCAACAACGTGACTCATAAGTAGTTAAATTAAATTTATTGGCACAACCTTTTGACTATTTTTCCTTTTTAATTCTTCCAAGTCTTCCCCATTCCAAGCTATTTTAGATGAGGAAACAGGTTCCTACCAGACACAGAGTAGCACAGTGTCTCTCCACTGTCAGCAGCAAGATAAAAGAAACCACTAACAGAATGGCTGGAGTACACTTCTGGGGTAGCCATACAAAAGGATGGAGAGGCTGGAAGCAGTGAAAGAGACAAGAGGCCTGTTTGAGTTGCCCTGCTGATTCAGGGTACGAGAGCAAACTCTCACGCTGAGAATGTGGGATGAAGTCTGTGCTGCCAGACCTATGGCCTTTGACATCACCACTGCTTTTATACCTGGAGAGCTGCAGAAACTACTGTCCCTTTCCCTTTCTTCATGTTCTAGAGTTGCTCTTTGAAGAGATTATCTTCCCAAATTGCTTGCATTTAGCTACTCCATCTACTTGAGAGCACTTCTGTGCATACAAAATCTCTCCAAGGGGACAGAAAGACTCCAAATCTCTTCCCTGCGCTCCTGTACATAAGGGAACGTGCAGATCCGTGGACCAAGCACAAGAACCCATGTTCCTGGCAAACTTGCTCAATGTGCTTTAGACAAGAAAGCTGAGGCAGCCCCTGTTAACACCCACTTTGGCAGCATCGCATCTATTCTGCGCTTGCTGATACAGCACTGGGTAGATACCAGCACGGTCAGCACAAGTGCTGCTAGTTCTTTTAGCTGAGATAATGACATTTTTCCCTCTAAAACAGTATGGAGGGTGACTATGTACCTAAAATGCCTTTAAAAAAAAAAAAAAAAACAAGTAGAACTTGAGGCCTATCCCACTCTCTTTGGGGTTTGAAAAGACTACAGCAGAGGCACCACTTTTAGTAAAATGATCCTGCAGTTTTGGTTCAGTCACCTGTTCTGACCCGAGGAAAGCTGAATGCAGTCACATTGATATGTCATTGATGGACACGTGAGCGGCAGTGCTAGACCACCTTCTCCCTGAGAAGTGTGGGCTGGATTTAGCTCTCTCATCAAACTGCTCCCACCAAAACTACATGTTGACATCACATACAGTGAATAGAATAATTTGAATACTGAGGACACTGCTGTATTTGGTAGAGCAAATGGAAGTCTCAGTGAACTGCTGTTAGAAGCGGTCAGGAAAGCAAACAAAACATTGTTATTTTCCATCAAGTTCTTTACAGAGCCTTAAAAAATGTTATATAAAAATCAATGGCCTACCCTTGCTTAAGAACAGTGTGTTCTGCTCTAATCTTTCCCTCTTAAACATGTCATAGAGTATTTGCAGAAGAGGGATGGAAACATTTGGTATATGATACTGAATTACTCCTGACAGACATGGACTGCTTAGGAAATGTCACCAAATGCCCTGGCCACATCAGTAGACAAAACAGGACTTCATGTACCTTCTCCTCCAACAGGAGCAAGCACATATTCCAGCAACCTGAACAGCAACCATGTGAAAAACAAGAGCACAACCAGAATCTGCAGATCTCAACATCACAAGCCGTTCCAAGTGCACAGCAGCTTATTAAAGGACACTGTGTTCACACCATTAAAATAATCCAACTGCTCCAGGCAGGATAGCACACATTTCGGAAAGGAGAAAGCCTCTAAGAACAGGCCAGCTCCTTCATGGCAGTGGCCAGGAAGACACTTCCTTAGGGCGCAGCAGTAAATGTTTCCCAACGGAGGTGCTGGGACCATGGAAGAGTTATAAGACCAAAGGAAAGAGCTAAGTGGGAAGTGCCAAACAGCAAATACTATATGGAAGGACCGAGGCATTTCTGAGAACATCGAAGAAATATTTCAAGAAACCAACAGTTCCTTAAGGAACCAAAGAATCTATACAGGAATAGGTCTGCTCTCACCAAAAACTGGGAAAAAAGGCAAAACCAAGATGACAGGGAAGGGGGGACCCACTTGTCTCAGGGTTGTTAGTGCAAGAAATTCCCAAATCAGCTAAGAAATTCAACCCCAGGCTCCCTTATAAACTTGAACTATAACTGATAACTCAAATTAGTTTTCTCCATCACTGTTTTAATTCAATGCAGTTGACTCAGGTCAGTTAGTTTAACCTCACAGACTTTTATTTTTCTTCTTGCATTGCAGCCCCATTATCATACACTATGTTACACTTAGGGCAACAGTAGTACAGTATGTGATGAGGAGGAAAGATGTCAACCCAAATTCAAGAATTTTCTCTTGATGTAAAATATCCTCCAGTATCCCAGTTAAAAGCCCATTTCTTTTCTTTCCCCGCTCATGCTCTGACTCAAGACAAAGGCAATACCAAGGTTAAAACCTGAGTGTGTAGTAACTGCCCCAGTGAGGAAGCAGGTCTCCTTGTGAAGCATGTTGAGCACAGCACCAAAGGTTTGCCAGCTGGAAGCCAAAGAGGATCAAGAGGATACTGAGGTCCTTCTAGTTTGCCAGTAGTTCCAACATAGCTCAGCAGCTGGGGCTTGGGGTTTTTTAGGGCCTGAGAAACATCCCAGATGACACGCTTTAATTTTAAATAGAAACAGCAATAACAAAGTGTTACGTACCTACCACAACAACCAGCATTAGCCGAAATAATTGGAAACTATGTGAATGGCAAAAGACTGAAAGATCTTTCAGAAAGAGAGGAGAATGACACACCTAGCACAGAAGTAAGATAGAAAATATCTTTTTTAGCTAGAGAATTATTACCAAGTCGATACAGGCATACTCCACTAAACGCAGACCTACATTGAATAGGGACCATTTCTCCTCAAGGAAGATCAAAACAGGGAACAGGTTTCAGCAAACAGCCTGCCAAGACTGCATAAGGAAAGCATTCAGACTCGCAAGTACCGAGAGAGAGAGAGAGAAAGAGAGAGAGAAAATCACTAATCAAATGTAGCTTTTTCTGCCATCAGAATGAAAAACAGCACAATAGGCAATCAACATACCAAGCACCACGAGATTAGGTCCTGTACACAGCGTATTTGTAACGGCCTGAGTTTTTTATCACCGCAAACATTAAGTTTAAACAGTCTAAGGCGCATTTAAGTTGACGACTCCCACCTACACCAGGAAGGGTTCGCCTGCCCGTGCCTGCTCCCAGCGGGGACGCGCGCATCGTACCCGCAGCACCCCACACCCGAGTCCCAGAGAAGACTGAGCAGACCCCATCTCCATGTGCTGGTCTTTTCTCCAGAGCGTTACCCGCCGGCACCATCAGGAGCTCCACGCTAAACTAAGACTAGTTAGTTGCTTGCCACATTCTTTGGTAGACAGGTACAAAGCTCAAATCAAAAAAGGTTTGGATTGTGCTTAAAACTGCTGGTGTACTTCACAGATGACCAGTTTGCAACAGCCTACATTTTAAAACAAGCAGATTTCAAATATTTTAACTTTTGATTTAGGCACCGCGTTACTTCTGCCTTTCAGAAGTTCACCATCTGCTGGGTTTACCTTTTAAGTCTCTCCGTGCTCCGGCTGCGCAGCCATCTGGGATGAGATAATTTGAACAGCAGACTGTTTCCTCCCATGTTACTAGAGAGGAAGAGCAGCCAAGCATGTATGAATAAAGTCTACTTCATTCTTTCAAACAAAGGTGGAGGAGGAGAATTTGAAAGTTAAATTTAAAAAAAAGAAAAAAGGAGGGGAGAAAACTAAAAATGGCAACTCCAGTTTCCATCTTCGACTGCACCATGACTACCAGCGCTGAGTCACAGTTACTATTGATTATAAATAAGCAAGAGAGAACAGAGCCTGCCTTACAGATCCCAAGGTAAATTTGCAAAGCTGGCAGCTAGAAAGCTTTTTCATTTGCGAAGTGGAAAGGGGAAAAGAAAATCGGAGCAAAACAAAGCAGCTCTGTCTATACCCACCAAGTCGATTTTCAGACCAGAGCCAGCTGAAGCATTGGAACCTCCTGTCAATTATCCAGGGGGAAATCAGGTAACGGCACTGAGGGTAAGTGGACCTGTGCGGACTCAGGAAAACCCGAGTCTTCTGCATTTTCTATAGGAAAAGATCTTTTTAAGGTATCAAATGTCAAAATTTTATATTAGATGGACATAGAAGAAACTTTAATTACTTAACATCCTAAACATCTGTCCTCTCACAGTTAAGTAGCTTTGAAACAATGAACCATTTAGGCTATTTTTTTCCAGATTAAGCCACAGTCCCCTCTGAAATGCTTTGCTATTCAGAATACCTCAGAAGGTAGAGGAGTTGCTGAGGAAGATCATAAAAAAAATAAATCCAGGTTATTTCTATGTCAGTCAAAAAGTTTACTTTATTCAACATTATAAAAATATTCAGCAGTCATACGGCAGAAATGGCAACACTTAAAAAGATTGCACGGTGACAGCTCCTGTGCAAGATCCCAAAAGGGAAGCTATGCAACCATTTAAAGAAGAGGTAACTCCACAGTACAGAAATAGCACTTACTGTGTCATTGTCAGCTCTTTCTAAAATCTTGACAAGCCTCTGCTTCAGGCGCACTACTTGTCTCATTAGAGGGAAGCACCAAAACATACATCCTACACTTTGTCAAGAGAGTAATTCTCACCCAAAATCATTTTAAATTTGCATGACAGCACAAAGGTGAATTTGGAAACAACCACCAGAACGTGCTGAGCACTGTGTGCCTGCAAAGGTGCACAGGTTCACTCCTTCTGATTCACTAGCCACTCAGGTTTGGTGAACCTGCCATGGACAATAGTTCTTTTCCCACCTGTTAAACAGCAGTCTGTCTGAAAACCCAGATGCACAAGTCACAGAATCACAGAATGGTTTGGGTTGGAAGGGACCTCTAGAGATCATCTAGTACAACCCCCCTGCTCCAGCAGGGACACCCAGAGCACATGGTACAAGGTGGCATCCAGGCAGGTTTGGAAGATCTCCAGAGAAGGAGACTCCACAGCCTCTCTGGGCAGCCTGTGGCAGGGCTCTGGCATCCTCACAGGAAAGAAGTTCTTCCTCACACGGAGGTGGGACTGCCTGTGTTTTAATTTGTACCCATCCCCCTTGTCCTGTCACTGGCCATTATCGAGTTTGGCCCCATCCTCCCTACATTCNCACTGGCCATTATCGAGAAGAGTTTGGCCCCATCCTCCCTACATTCTCCCCTCAGGTACTTGAACATATTGATCAGATCTTCTCTCAGTCTTCTCTTCTCTGGGCTAAACAGGCCCCGCTCGCTTAGTCTTTCCTCATAAGATAGATGGTCCAGTCCCTTCATTATCTTTGTTGCTCTAAAAGTACCTTGAAGTCATTCATTCTCCGCATGAAGTTTCCCACCAACAGCGAGCCCTTCAATGAGTTAACTACTCACTGAAGCAGGTTCAAATCGAGGTTAGGGGGAGGCAGAACAGGTTTTATTTTCCATAGGGTGCTGATGCAGAGAGCACACTAATTGCTACCTGCCTCAGCAGGCAGCTCCCTTCCCTAGAGATCTTCTTCCAGCGCATCCTTGTCCTCTCCAGGCGCGGTGCTCAACTCGTGGTCGGCCTTTTTGTGTCTGGTCTTCCACTGCTCCTAGCCAAAGCCTTAAAACTTGCTTGTTGAAATTCTCTCAAAAGAGGAGTTTGAAAAGACAGACAAGGGATTAGGAAGCAATCGATGAGAAGCACAGCAAAGCAACAATTTACCCAGCAGGGTTGTCTTGAGACAAATCTGCTCACTAACGATTTATCTCTCACCTTTGTTACTTAACCTCATCCAGTCCCCACCACCTCAGCCTGTGAGCAACTGAAGTCAGAGCCTCTATCCAGTCCAACAGTCCCGAGGGGGACACTCAACCCAAGCATCTTATGTAGCATTAGAGTCTCCAGTACTCAGCAGGAGGACATCACCACTTAAGGAAAGCGCCAAATCACCTACCTGGTAGCGCTGCAAAAACTCACCAGGAAGAAGCAACAGAGCCAGCGAGTTTTATCTGTTCCTTGACCCTCTCTAAATCAAGGGAGCAGGACTATAACTACCATCCTTGAAGGGCTCTGAAATTAGACCTCACTCCAAGGAAAAGCAGCTTTTTCTCAGCAGAGGAGAAAGCAGATGCAAGGGTTCTGCAAAGAGCACTCAGCTGCCTACAGAGCAGCTCTCTCTGGGCAGCCAAGGCTCGTCCCACTTCCAGACCGGCTGTGACCATGTGGAAGAGCAGAGTCACCCAGCCGCCTCTCGCATGTACATGAAACACAGCTGAACTGGGTAAGAAAGACAGTTCATTTTTGTAAGAAACAATATATTTTATTTTTCTGACACCACAGCCCTGGCGAGTGGTTTTGTACCAAATTTAATGGAGGTTACACAGAACGTTTTACGCTGGGGAAGAAAAAAAAAATAACCACAAAAAAAAATCCTGGATAACTTTTAGTGTCTGTTCCACTCCCACATTAATAAAATCACTTGGGGTTTCTAAGAAAAGGAGAATAGGAAACAGTGAGAGAGACTACTGTAGAATGTAACAGTGTCCGAGTCCAGCCCCTTCCTGAAAGTGGGAAGAGTCCCCACGTGAGGAGAGGCTCTCCTAGATTTATGCCCCAAAATAACACAACGTATTGCAGCTGCCATAGGAGGAGACAGAAGGGGGAGGGAGAGAGAGAGAAGCCTATTTAATAAAGAGTGGGAGGGAGAGACAGAAGGTGCTGGACAGCACGCCATAATTTGAAAAATATGTCCTTAACTTATTATTTATTTCTTTTAAAAGATTCCCCTCACTGAACTTAAGTTCCTTTTTGTGCTTTTCATTAATACTCTGCTCTGAGGTCGTAGTTTGGTTTTTCTATACATTGGAGTTGAAGGAAAATAGTCCGAAGTTCTGAAGATGGATTCTCCACCTAAAGTAAACAGCCTAGAATCCCATTCTCCTCTCACCCCAAAGACTAAAGTCTCTGCTAAAATCCCTTTTACAATATAGTACAGTACACAAAAAAAAAAAAAAAAAGAAAGTCCTGGGAGAAGCCAGTCCGAAGGACGTAAACATACAGAGAATGGTGCAACTTGTGACAAATGGCAATTCTCAAAATACAGCTACAGATTCTCAAAGCAGGTGCCATCACGGGATACCCAAGTCCACAAAAATAATTTTTAAAAAATAAATCTTAAAAAACAAAACAAAACAAAAAAAAAACTGTTAAAATGAATATTCTTTTTTTTTCAGGTAATTCCATACATTCGAGATTTCCCAAAGCGTCCTCTGGTCTCTTTTCACCTATTGCATGGCCAAACTGTATTCCTGAAGCTCCCAAAAAAGCCCTCAGGACTCGGAATCTCATCTTGCCAAGGATCACAACATCCAGTCTCAACGGTAGCAGCTTAAAACATCATGTTCCCCGGGTTCCCGGGGCCTTGGCTAAAGCCCCCCATGCCAACGTCAGCAGCCATGCCTCGGGGCCTCATCTGCGGCGGGATCATGATGTTCTGTTGGGGTCCCATCATGCCCTGCATGGACATCATCATGCCAGGGGAGCCCACGGGGCCCGGGTGGCTGTAGAGGCCCGCGGGCGCTCGGTCCTTGCCCGGCATCATGCCCACGGCCGCCACGGGGTTGCCCATGAGCGCCGGCTGCCCGGCCATGGCCGGCTGTGCTGGTGACATCATGCGGTGGTGCGGGCCCATCATGCCCTGCTGCAGGAAGGCGGGCGCCCGCATGGCGCCGTGGCCCGGCATGGACGGCGCCGTGCCCAGGGGCAGCTCTGGCGTCCCCACTGGCCCGGGGCCCCCCATGCCGGGCAGCGCCAGTCCCATGCGCGGCGCCTGCTCTCCAATCATCCCCTGCATGTGCGAGAAGCCCGGACCGGGGCCCTGCGGCTGCTTGCGGCCCGGCACCTCCCCGCGAGGGAAATACTGCAGCGTCTGGCTGGGCTTCTCCGACGGGATAATCCTGGACAGGTCAAACTCAGGGATCCCCGTGGCTCCAGGGCGGATCACCTCCTGCAGCTCCGGATCCGCGAAAACCGAAGGCATGTTGTTGCCGAGGACAGTGAAGGAGTCCGGACCGCCAGGGCCTCCAGTCTTGCAAAGTGCTGGATCTGTCGAACTTTGGGGCAGGTTGGTGGGGCGCCCCAGAGGTCCTTCTCCATGGAAGCCCATTCCCGCCGGGAAGTTGCCTTGTCCTCCACTGGGCCCGTTGTGTGGAAATGGCACCTGCTGTGGAGGGGACTGTACGGGAGGGAACCCCTGTGGGAAGCCCAGGCGTCCTTGAGGTACCATTGGAGACTCTTGGGAACCGTGCCCCATCATCGGGTTGTGTGACATCAGGCCAGGTCCCACAGGGACCCCGTGAGGAGGTATGTTGGGTCCCATAGCATTTGGAGAGGGCATCTGGTTGTTATGGGAAAGAGGCTGGGTCATTCCCATTGGGCTAAGGGTTGGCATTGGACCCACTGGGTTTGGACCTGAAATTCGAGGATTCTGAGAATTAATGCCCATTCCTAGGGAAAAATATAAATAAAAAGGAGTCAGATTTTGATAATAGCCCACAAAAACAACAAAGATACCAAAGAGCTTTCTGCAATACTTCTAAACCCACAAAACAATAGCACTTGTAGAGAGGTGTCAGTCGTGGCTCTGGGGATTAACATATTAACCAGAAAATGGATGCTGCCTACACAGTAGCTACCTTAAGCTTGTCTCTGCGCCATCAAAAAGTAGCCAGAGGCTGCTCTGGAAGCAGGATCTCAGTGCAACCCCTGCTTTGGGCACTTCCCTGGCAGCCTTGGCAAGGCAGTCAGCGACAAACACGGCGGCAGCAGATTATCAACGTATGGACACTTATCCACAGGGAGGTGACTGAATCTCCTTTCAAAACATACGAAATGTATGAAACAGGAAACGCTCATGAGACTAGGACCCGATCACTGAGGTTAATGAGCTATCACCACGAGCTTATTCAATTAAAAAGCTTCTCCAGGTCTATTCAGCAACTCTGATCACTACTTTGCGCAACAGGGAGCAAACCTACAAGTTAGCTCATCAGGAATTCCTACCAATTGCCACTGTAATGAAACATCCAGTCATCCTTGCTTTCAATTATGTTAACTGAACTGGCACACAGGGACAACCACATTTTTTTTTTATTAAATATGCATGTGCTCATGAACAGTAAGCAACCAGCAAGGATTCTCAGATAAACATGTTCACCCATAAGACAACCTGAGAAGACAGTGTTTGGGGTTTTTTTTATGCTTTTCATCTGAAGAAGCTTCCATAAAAATCACCCTCACTGCATTGTCTGATAACTTGGACCTACACTTCCTCGAGTTTCTCACCTGGTACACTGTTCATAGGTGGCAAGTTTGGGGATCGTGCTGGAGGGGAGTCATCATCTGAACTGGCCACAGTTTTGATGGCATCATGATAGAGCGGAGTAGAGCTGGGCATGGCAAATTTGGACATCCTGGACATCATTATGGAGAGAGGATTCTGAGAAAGGGTCGGCTCTGGAGGCATTGTGTAAGGACTGCTAGAGGGAAGATTTCCAGGGAGAGTCGCAGGAGCAGACTGGCTGACTGTGGAAGGAGGTGGACCACCTTAAGATTAAAAAAAAATAATATATTTTTTTACATCTCGAAGTTTCTTTCTCAATCATACCCTTTTCTCCTACAGGTTTCCATAATCTCTTTTATTACAAGAGATAATTCTACCTACTGCAGTCAATGCCTGTGAAAGGTAAACCAGAAAAATAAGCTTGTTCCTCTAGATGGTTAATGTGTGTTACACTCTGGATTCTGTACTTCTGCTGGAACTACCTGGAGCCTGTACAAATCCACAGTCTGACAGCTGTACTATTCAATCTTCCTATTCAACTTTCATGCACTGGAGACAGACTTATTCATGAGGTCTACGAACAAAAAATCCAAATCTAGGTCAATCAATTTTTCTTGCACCCAGCAAACGTAAACTTTAACTCCTTTCCCTTTTTCTTTCAGGGAAGAACCAAACAAGCACAGAACACACTGGCTGTGCATGAAAAGCCGTAGTCTTATGCTGAGACACATGGACAGATTTCTGACAAGCTGTATCAGCAGCCAGAAGTAAAATCCCTTGTTTTAATTTCATTTCTGCTCTTAACACTCACATATCTACTGTTCATTCTAGTTAAGCATTCTCTGTACCTATTAGATTAATATAATTCTTTGCCCTTCCAAAACTAGAAATAACTTAACTGTACTTCCAATCTCTTTTGCTCTTCAGTGATGATTTCATGCTTCTTGAACCACACCTGAAGGAAAGGTGCTAAACCAAAGTTGTACTGACACTCAAAATCCATTGCACTACACTCCCACCCCCCAAAACCAGAGAAGACAAAATCCCTCAGCCCCTGAACATTTCTGCTTTGGAACAGCTTTGGAAAACAAGGTGTAAGCATAGTCTTAGGCAGAGATTAAACCATTCGGTTCAGACTTTTAGCAGTTTGGGCTCACACTGAGCACAAATACAACCCAGGCAGTCAAGCACACTGCGAAAGACACACGCCTGGCCGTCCTACTAAGTGATACAAGGGGTTACCTCCCCTCCACAGCCTCTGTGTCAGGGCTGCTGGTTCAGCCACAACCCCTCTGCAGGCTGTTATTATCAGCAGCACTAGAGGGCAACGTGGGCAAACCTCTTCATCGGCCTCTGGCCAAGTCCCCCGCAGTAGCAAAGCTCCAGAGGGCTGCTGCAGTCGCAGCTTCGTCTCTTACAAGCCCCAGGTGTATTTGGGAGAGGGAGACCCACCCTGCCCAAAGGCCGAGCAGCCCAGAGGGACTCAAATGCAGCAGCCGCGCTCTCAGACACAGCCTTGCATGCCAAGGTCCCAGGACAGAGCCCGGCCTCAAAGCGCTTCCATGACACGAGCAGAAACCTCTCCACAACAGCCGTCAGGAGCTAGGGGCAGGACAGCCAGGAAGAACCACTCTGAGGACTTTCTGTCCTCTTTTGCCACCTTTTTGGCCACCTGTTGACCATCCCCTTGCTCTTCACATCCTCCAGACTACCCTCCCCTGAATGCTAGAACAGTATCACAGCACACAAGCACAAAACAAGGAGGAAAACTGCTTAGGCACTGCCAGTGTTTGGGCCGAGCTCGGTGTCCAGCTCAGTCTGCCTCAGGGAGCGGGCCGAGGAAGGGCCACATGCGGCTCTGCTGCTCCATCTCCCTCCGACCTCCTGACCCTCCCGCGTACCCCGCAGCACCCGCTGCGAACCAAAGACCCAAACGGCAAGAGAGGAGGCACTGACCTGACTCCACGTTCCCCAGCATGGCTGGAGAAGACATGGTGAGAGATGCCTTGTGGTTCGGGGGAATCCCAGGGCTCTGCAAAGGAGGCTTTGGAGACGAAGTCCAGCCAGGAGAAGGTGCGGGGAGAGACGGAGACTTGAGGTGGACAGGAGAAGCAGCAGCAGACCCCAAAACCGGGGGGGATTTAATGGAGGCAGCGGCAGCTGCAGCAGTGGGGCCTGCAAGCATTCCTGCCAGCTGCGAGGGTGTCTGGGGAGACTTGAGGTTCCCCGAGGGAGACCCCATCATGGGAGACTGCACCTGGCGCATCGTGGGAGACTTGAGGGGGTTGATTCCTGGAGAGTGCACCTGGCCGGCGGCGGAGATATCCAGGGGCTTGCGGCCCAGGCCACGCTGCGCAGGGGGAGCAGCGTTGAGGCTGTTGGGGTTACTGGGGGCATTGAGAGGTAGTGGCGGCATGTGGCTGAGCCGGTTGTTAGTCCTTTGGTCAGGCCCGATCTGTTCTCTGAGGTTTCGGAGACCGACTCCTGGGCCCTGAGACATGGGGAGGAAGGGCCTGGGACCCATGCCGTACTCCTGCTGGGGGTGCTCCCCGAACGGCAGCGGCACCATTTTCTGCTGAGAGGAGAGCATCTCCGACACGCCGGGGCGCAGCTTCATCATCTCTTCCGGCCCCACTCCCGCCTCCCTCAGCTTCTGAGGCACCAGGGGCGGGTTGCTGACGTTCATACCCATGTCCCCTTTCATGCTCCCGGGGCCCATCCCGAACTCCAGCTCCCTTCCAGAGCCCATTTGCGGGGGTATTCCTTTCGGAAAGTCCCCCCGGGAAGGACTCATCGGCCCTTCCACCGGCATGCGAGGGAAGATGGGGTTGTTCCCAGGCTCCATGTGTCTCTGGGAGGGAATCATTCTGTTTATCTCCATGCCAGGCCTGATGCCTTCCATGTTGAGGCCGGGAGGGAGGCCCATCTGCTTCTCAGCCAGCTGCTGCTGGTAGATCTCTTCAGGCAGGCCCTGCGGATTGGGGAATCGCTCCCCTCGGCCAGGGCCGCTGAAGACGCCCTGTCCAGGAGGGAAGTTTCGGCCATCTGGGATTTTTGGCACATCATCTGGCCAACTAACTCCCGAAAGCCCAGGTCTGGAGGCGGGATTTGGGACACTGGGGCCCTCCATGTCAGGGTTCATCATTCCTGCGAAACCAGGCAGGCGCATCTGGCTCCCAGGCATGTTGGGGTGAGGGGCCATGCCCCTGGGGGGCAGAGAGTGTGACATGTTCATGCCTTCGGGGAAGGGCTCCGGACCCCCAGGGCCCCAGCCCTCCCCAGGGGTCATCTGGTAGGGAGGGGGAGGCCCTCGGACCACCCCACGAGGCCCGTGTTGATGGACCATCATGTCCTGCAGGGAACACTGCTGCACAACCACCTGCTCTTGCTTTCTCCTCTTCTCCTCATAGAACTCCTGCTGCAGCTTGAGCCAGGCCACCTGCTCGGGAGTCATGTGGTCGAGATGGTCTGGGCCTATGGGTCCTGACTGGGAGTTCATGGGCGGCGGCCCCATTTCATCCGGGGAAAAGGGCATGTCCCTGTGCCCTTGGGGGCCAAAGGGAGCCCCTCCATCTGTCCGAGACCCTGACCCTTTGCCTAAACTTTGGGATTGAGCCATCATGGCCTGTATCGGCCCTTCGGGTTTCTTTTGGGGACCATCCAGCACCCCAGGATTCGGCGGCGGCCCCGCACTCTGCCCTCCTGCAAACTCCTTCTCGTCGGGGAAGAGCATGCGCTGTATGTCTCTCAGCGTCTGCAACGAGCGCTCGCGATGTTCCAGCTGCTCCTGCGACAGTCCGTCCGGATTCTCACCCAAGCTGGATGGGTCCCCACCAGACACCTGCTGGGGGGGACCTTTGGGCTCCGCAGCAGAGCTATTGCTACCTTGGGAGACCGGGCTAACCGCTCGGTTATTGGGAGTCGAACTCTGCCCGAATCCTTCCGTCTGCAAGGGGGTGGAGTTGGCTGGGCTGCCCACAGACATCACTTTGTTCTCCACACTGGGACTGTCCTGATCTATAGGGCATGGGGGGCCGCTGGATTTGGATGCGGGTGCTGACACGGGTGGAGTGGGCTGCATTTTGGCGTTCTGGGCAGGGTTCTGGTCCGGGGCGCCAGGAGGCTGTGGCTGCGGCAGGGGCTTGGGTTCAGTCCGGAGTGCCGTGATCTGGGGGTTCTGAAAGACAAAGGTATCGCTGGGGTAAGGCGCTCTGCCCACCGCCGAGTCGCACGGCGGAGGTGCAAAGGGAATGACCTGCGCCAGCCCTGCGAGCCCACGCGCCTTGCGATGAAGGGGACTCGGCACACAGCAGTTACAGAGCAGCATCCTGGATGTGGAGAAATGTCTGCTTTGCTCAAGCAAAAGCAGCTACCCTCTGCCTCTGGGCTAACTCTGCACGAGCAATAGGGCAGAAATATACTGCCCAAGTACTGCAAGCTCGGCTCTCCTTTGGATGATCCAAGCCATTTATTCACAGAAGGCAAGGACAACAACTGGCTCTCTCTTTTCCACCCTAAAATTTATTTCAGAGCATAAGTAATCATCCCTCTCTCTGAAACACAAACACACACACGCATATTTCCCACATCCCTTCCCACCCAAATGCAGGTATAATCCCTACCAAGGGTACAGTGTTTCGTTCTGCCTTGCTGTTTGAGATGTTCTGGATATGAAAGGACACAATGGTTTCCACCTGTCCCTTCAGCACAGCTTCTGCAGCCCTGCAAAGACAGACAGACAGATGCACATACCCAGTTGAAGCTAAGAATGAATTTTTCCTAACCACCCTCCCTTCTGTCCTTCAGCGGGCAGAAGGGAGAAAGACAAAACCATGTGCACTTGACTCCAGACGAGAAGCAAAAGAAAATGCTCTCATCTGCAAGCCCATCAGAATTTAGAGCTCATATCTCCATTTAAGCCATCCCTGTCTCCATTCACTACACAGATTGTGAAAGAGAATCTATCGGCATTTGCCAAAACACAGCTCAGATAAAGAAATAATCACTTCTCAGAGGGCAAGAAGTAGCAGTGTTCCTCATCCAAGCCCTTTCATCCTCCCCCAAATACTTAACAATAACTTTTTACTACAGAGACAGGATTGATGGAGAAAACACACTACTGAGTCTCATAGAAAGGGAGCAAAAACACAGGCCCCGCTCCCTGAGGACATTCAAGCATCCACCTACTTACTTGTTGGCCATCTCAGTAGAAAAGACGTAAACTACTTTGGATGGAGTTTTCTGCCCACTGGCTGGCTCCAAAGCAGCAGTCAGGCCATGGGAAGGTGTGGAAGACCTTGGGGCTGAAGCATTTGAAGGAGTCATGGAGTGTGGTGTGTGCTGAGAATCCTGGGACTTCACGTGGTCAGCAGAATTGCAGTCTGGAGTGGAGAGGGAAAGGCGAAAGAAGGAAATTACTAACTTGGGACTTCCTTAGAGACCCCATCTTTGCTCACATTTGGAAAACACTCACAGCTTTTTCCCTCAACCACAGCTAAAGAATGTCTTCTCTTACACCATACCTCTAATGCCATGTTATCCTAAAGCCATTGCTGGGAGAAGGCTTATCTTGTCCCATATCAACCCAAAGGGCAGTTCCCAGAGCTGACCCCTTTGCATTCCCCATAAGTAGCAGCATGAAAAGTACACACTAAAATGAAGAAATCTAAAAATGTGTCTATCCAAGGAAAACACTGTGCAAAACATTATTTTCTTTCCTCTTTGGCAACTTTGCCAGAAAACCTAACACCCAGATTGACAACAAAGTGCTGCAAGCGAGCGATGGAGGACTGTGCATCTAGTCTGTTTTTGCACAGCCTCGCTGGGACAGTGCTGGACTGAGAAGCAGCACCCAGACATCGCAGTTCTCTGACCTGCGTGATCAGTCAGAGAGTTCTAAGGCATCTATCTATCTATCTATCTGTTTTGTCCAAACAGGCTTGCATGCTGTTGCCAACCCCAGTTCAACCAGAGTAGTTCCTGGAAGGCTGAAGGCCAGAAGGAAACCAACAGGTTGCATTTGTACTTTCCAATCCTCTGGGGTGTTTTGGAATTACCAGGGAACCTTCCTGCTGTAGTCAGGGCTGCGATTCAACCAAGTATGAACAGGACTGGACACATTTACTGATACAGCTATGAAAACCTCCCCTCTTCACTCGCTCTCAGGACCTTTAGACTCCATTGGCTGGCGCTGGCAGAATCCCAGGCACGTAAGTGTTTGGCTAACACTGGCAGAGCAATTATTCATTTTGCAAAACACTCCTGCCGATTCTCTGCACTCGCAAGCGTTTCCTTCAAGCAGACATACCTTTGATTTCAGAGTCATCGTTAGGGGTCCCAGCATCCCTCTGCTCGAAGGAATCTGCCGAAATGCTCCTCTCTCTCTTTCCCTTCCCCTTGGCACCATTTCCAGCCCCATTCTTCAGCCCCATACTCCCACCTGGGCCAGGGAGTACTTTGGGAGGGTGACCTCCACTTTTGGGGTCACAGGGAGAGGGCTGGGATTGGCTGGTGGAGCCCCCCTGTTTGCCCTGGTTGGAAAACTTGGAATCCAGCTGGGGGTTGCCAGACGGGGACATCACTGTAGGGGGACGGACCATCACCTCCTGCTTTGATTTGGGGCTATTGGGAGCAAGAGAAAGAGAGGGAGGAAAAAGAGAAAAAGAAAAAAGGAAGATCAGACTGTGGAATCATTCAACCCTGTGGGAACAGATTAGAGTAAAGCAGAAACCACCACTGCCACCCATGCAAGCTAAGGCAATTGCTGACAAATAAAAATGCCTGCAAGCTTAGAGTCATCCAGGTGCTTTTTTGAACATGCCCTGAAAGGGTTATTATCCGAGATGAGATCTCATTGCTCAAGGAGGCACTAGGGCAAGCTAGAGACCTGCCAGAGCCCAGGAACTGCTGTCACATGAGGGCCCACCTCTGGGGCTTCTGTCAATAAAGACAACGGTTTCTATGTGCACAGAGCAGCGCCTCGCACCAAGACCAGCTCCGAGCAAACAAACAAGGCCCAATAAAGTTCACCTCGCCACTCTCCCAGGCCCAAATCACACAGCGCAGCCCTGCTCAGCGCAAACCCCCTTGCCACCTTCCCTCTCCCCCTGCTCCTCCCTAGCCAGTTCTACAGGGAGCACAAGGAAAACCCAGCATTGCTGCAGCATTCATCATGCGCTGGGGCGAGCTGCCAGGGAAACACAAACCTCTGACCGTGAAAACAATTAAACCAGCTACAACCTGCCTCTGAACAAGGAGCGAGCGGGATGCCATCTCCCTGCACACTCCTGCAAAATGGGGCAGATGAGTCTTCGTTTATTTGTCAAAGGAAATTCAGTGTATTTTCCTTCCTTCCCCCATTCAGCCAATTGCATCCTAAATCTATTTTATTCCTCTGTTTTTGTTTTGCTTTTTTACACACTGATTAGCCACGCTTTCCTCTCGCCCAGCAGCCCCTCCACTGCCACAGGGCTCTTCCGTACATCCCGTCACTCCCAGGGACGGCGCTTGCCAGCATCAGGCAGACTTGCACATGCTGCCTCCTCCTTTGGCCAGGCATCGGACTCGGAAGGCGCTCCCTCCGAGTTGCCCTTAAGTTCCAGGTGCCTGGGAGCAAATAATCAACCCTGGGAACACTGTCAATCACCGCGCTGCAAGTCCCTGGGCACCGCTTTGCTTCCATGTTTTTCTCTTTCCAAATTAGCAGAGGAGCGATGCTGACCTGCTGCACTGGCAGGTGAATGATAGAGAGGACCTCAGTGCACAGCTGAGCAGTCCTCCAGGCTGTTCAAGCACATAATACGAGGGAAGCATTTTGTGTGAAAGTACTGGCAGAGAGACCTTCTGCTGCCCAACTGCCCCTTGGGGAAACAGATAATTAGAAGGGGAAAAAAACAGACAGAAACAGCATGTTCACTGTCCTGCAACCTATTTAAACCGTGAGAGAAGGCAGGAGGGCAGGAGGACCTGCCCGCGCAGGCGCAGCCCTGAGCCCCACAGCAGAGAGGCTCCTCGGCAGCGACAGCTGGTACCCACGTTGGGCGCAGCCGAGCAGGAGGCCAAGCACATCCTGCATCGCAGCACAGCGGAGGCACCGCACATCAGCCCAGAGCAGGGCGCTGCCGGCCCCTTTCCTCACCTCTGCGTGTTGCCTGATGGGGAGTTCCTCACTTTGGGGTTACTGGAATGCATTGACAGGAATCCTGAGCTCCCCGTCTCGCGCACGCACAGATGGGCTCTCGTCAAGTTCCCCGGGGGAGCGCGCTGCCACAGGCAGCTCCGGAGCACCTTCTGCCGCCCGCTGCTCTCAGCACTGTCGGCCTGCTCGCCTTTTTCCTCCTCGCTCCTCTGTGGGTTTGCACGGGGTGCTCCCCTCCTGCAGCTCCAGCATTCTCCAGACGTGAGCCTCCTGCTGCCCAGGGGAAGTCTCGCATCTCCAGGGCACGCTGCAGAAATCAGCCCGTGAGAAGAGAACAGAAAACAGGTGAGCAACTTGCTGAGCACATCCGCCTGCTGTGGAGCAGCAAATGGCAATTCCTGCCCTGTCACCCGCCTGGATGTCACCCTGTGCCATGTGCTCTGGGTGTCCCTGTTTGAGTAGGGGGGCTGGACTAGGTGATCTCTAGAGGTCCCTTCCAACCTCAGCCATTCTGTGATTCTGTGATTCCTATGGAGAATAAGAGCTTTCAGATGGCTGGAACACAGCAGAGCACTTCAAGTCGGAGAGAGCCCTGGCTGGACACCCCGCTGTTTACAGGCAGCAAGGCCAGGTTTCCTTCATCCAAAGCCAATCATACTCGAGTCAACAAAGCAGGGAGACTTCTCGCATCTAGACACTGTGATTCCCTATCTGCACTCAGCAGAAAAACGCCTCACAGAAAGCCAGCAGGAAGCCAACATTATAAACCCTCAACATGACTTAGCTATCCAGCATTCCCCCGTGAACGGCCATAATCCGATGTTTCTTAGGAACATAAACTCTGTTCAAATCCCTTCTGTCCCCTTGGTCCAATATAACCAGACATATGTTCAATGATGTGCGCTAAGGGTTGCCCAAAGGGAGCCAAAAAAAAAGCCTTCCCAGCCACCTGTAAGCAGCTGCCTGGGCAGCGATTACTCTGCAAATAGCAGAGATGGCTACAGCCATCCCTCCTATCGGAAAGGCCAACACATCATTAGAGAGCTGCCCACCTAAATTAGCTCAGCAGCACTGTACAAACTATTCAGTAATACGAAAGTGCAGACTTTTTAAAAAGAACAAAATAATATTTTTTGAGCTTCCTTCTAAGAAGCAACATGCTAGCAATAAGGAATGTAAAACCATTTCTGGAGGAGGAAACTATTGAACATTACTGTTTATGTCCTTTGGGCTAAATTATTTTGGAATAAATTTCTGTCTTGTTTATACTTCAACAGAATCTATTCTGTTCATCTCACCTACTCAGATGCAAATCCACTTCATTTAGAATCTAAGCAAGATTTATTGTTAATGTATTAAGCATTGCTAGTTAAATATTATTCAAATGTAAATATTCCTGGTATTCCTTCTCAGCAGTGAAGAAGTAGTTTCTTTCTGTGTGTGTCAATGAAACAAAATACATCTCCACAGACTGGAAGTGTCCCGAATTTTAAGAACTCAGTTTTGAATTCTTCTGAATTGCATTTAGAAAGCAAAAATTGCATTGCTCATGCATTGATATCAGAGGAACAAGAAACACCAGTCACTACATGGCTACCTGCAGCCAAGCAGAGTTATCAACAAGTCGTTGCATTTAGCTCTAAGGTTCTCCACGTTCCCAAAATGATCTTGTTGTGAGCCTGCTCTGTCGCCCTTGCTGAGTGGCCCTGTATCGCTGTACTTTGGTGTGACAGAGCTCCACACTGCAGTTCTTCCCCGGAGCTCTGCATCGCCAAAACCTGCCACCTCCACCACCTGCCTCCTTTAGGATCCACAGGAATCACCCGTCTCCCTCTTCTTGCCTCTGCCGAGCTGAACTGGCCTACTAACACGTGGGGGCATTTCTGCAGGAGAGGCCTCGTTTGTCCTGCCTCCTGTTAGGCACAATCAGATGAACTCCAATTTGAGCCACGCACTCCACAGGATCCACGTGTCTCTCTGGGGCTATAAGCTGGTTATCTCATTGATTTTGAAGACAATTTTGAGTTATTCTATTACTATTGTCGTTTCCATCATACTGTAGTTGGACCTGGTGCTATACAGGCATATTATAGAGGAAAAAAACAAAAGGCAGAGGTGGTGGTGGGGAATATCTTCACAAGCATCTAAACTCAGACAACTTTCCACTAACAGTGGAGGTGTGACTGAAAATACAGTGAATTTCTGGTAAAAAAAAAAAAAAAAAGAAAGAAGAAAAGAAAAAAAAAGGAACAATAGCATTATAATGAGTAGGGTTCAATGCTAAAAGCAGGATATGGATGCCTGTGTGGTGGACTTCAGTATTCTAGTTGTTTCATCCTCTACATTTCCACTTTTGATATTTATGCATTATGATGTTACCTTTTATTATAAGAAAAGAATTTTCTCGGACTCCCAGTCTCACACAGGGCAAAGGGAAAACATGAAGAGGAACAGAATTAAGATCACACTGGCTGAACAGTATTTCTGACATTATCAAACTTTCAAGTACTTCACAGGGTAACCTAAAAAACCTCCAATTTTTAACCCTGTATTTTATACTATACATACTTTCCCTCAGTGTATTAGAATTGATATACTCTGCAAAAGAACTGTATTTTCCAATCCAAATTCAAATTTCTTCTTCTTACCAGAGGCAGCTTTAAGGGATACGTCAATATACTCACTGGTGGTACAATGGCTACTCGCCTTCCTCTGCTTCTCATTTCTGCACACTGGGAATGTGGTATCTTTTATAATGTAAAATGGAGAGCCTCATGATTTTTCTAAGTGCGTTTCTAACATGCGTGTGTCTAGAAAACCTATGGCTCAATAAGAGAAGATCTCCAGAAAAATTATTTATGCAGCTGGAGAATGCCTGCCATAGCAAAGCCTTTACCATTGCTCTAAAGATCATCATCTGTGAATGGTCAGGCCACTTTTCAAGACATTTTGGCAAGCAGGATCTGAGGGTAGAGCTTTGGGATTGCTTTATGGAAAGGCAAACGCAGGCTAAAGGGAAAAGGGACTGCTGCATCGTACCACCAATTCCCATACTACCCCTCTCCCGACCAGGCCAAGGAAAGATCTGCAAGGGAACTAATCCAAAGGAAACTTTTTTCCCCCCCGCAGCTGAATCAGTCCCCATGCAGCTACATCAATGCCACTACAAGCTCAAAAGCACAGGGGAAAAGTAGCCCCTTGACGTTTGGTGGCAGCTCACAATTAAGATGACTTAAAATGACTCTAAACCTCGATTCCAGAGGCAGAGAGATGGATTCACATTAGCGGGGACATTACAGACCCTTTCCTTTCCAAGAGGTAACGCACTCACAAAGACGCCTGGTGTCACGACACAGCAGTCCTCATTGTGGAGGCCATGAGCTGGGAAGCACTGCTCTCACAAGCACGGATCGCCTGAAAACAGAAGGGAAAAGAAGAGTTTCACCAGCAAGAAAGTGCACACAGCACAACCAAGCTGCCACCGCCTGCTCTGGCATGTTCAGCCACAGAAGGGGAGGAATCAAAACTTGCTCTGAACCCCCAACAAGAGAGAGCCTTCGCTCAAATGGGCAAGATTTGATAGCACGGAGAAAGCCTCAGTCCAGCTGGAATAATGTGAGGATGCCGGCTACACATGAAAGTACAGATGGGTAATAGTCCAGCCCTGCTTCAGCACTCCCACATTTGAGCTAGCTGGCTTCCCATGAGCTCATCGATGCTCCGAGGAGCTGGCATAAAGCTCGTACAAGCAACCTCCCCTCCTCTGCACCCTTCTCTCTTCAAAGGCTTGCCTTGCCCTCACTTAGGAGCCCAGCTGTTGTGCCAACCCCCCACAATGCACAGCTAGAAACAAACCCGCCTAGTAGCAGGTAAAGCAAGGCAATTGCCCAGTCACATCTCGGGGACAGTCTGGCAACTTGCAGAAGGGAGAGCGCTGCCTACTGCTACTAGCTCCTACTTCACGCCATAGTGTGGCATTACAGGGAGAAGCGAATCTAACAGTAAACTTTCCCAAGTAAGGCATAGTGTAAGTTTGCCCAAGTTAGACGGGCAGGTATGACACAAAATCCCTTGTGTACTACAGCCATTTCCTATAATGCCAAAATAGCTCACATCCTAGGAGCCAATGAGCCACACTTGCAGTTTATGGAGACAGCCCTTCAATCATCAATGAATGCACAGCCACACATTAAGACATACACAAGAGCTTGAAAGTTCAGTAACGCAAAGAAACTCGGGCTCTGAGGCAGGGCTCAACATTAAATCCAAGGTCAGCACATAGGGAAGGGCAGCCACGCGCCGGCCTCTTCCGCCTCTCCCACTCCGAACGCTGCAAGAACAGCGCGGATCCAGGCAGCGTCCACACCACCAGGGCCGAATGCCATCATCTCTCAGCGCTCCCACAGCTATTTACACAGCTCGCGCAGCGCCACCGTCACAGCAGGACTGCAAACTGAAATCGCTACCAGACGTTTTCAGTGTGATCTCAGCGTATTCTGCTGACCACATCTGTCCACCCAAACACAAGGGCTGCTGTGAGGCTCGATTAGCTACGTGTTGTGAAACTTTCTGCATATCCCCTGCCCTTCGAAGCTGCAGCTTCCCCTGGATGATTTGCAATCCTCCACCATGCAATCTACCCCAACAAAACCAAACTACAAAGCCGGTCCCAAACAATGGTGCTACCCTCTCCGCCCAGGCTGGCCAAATCAAACAGTGAAATCATCAACGCGACAGACCGTCCTTATCTGGCCAAGTCACACCTGCAGACAGAAGCTGCAGCAAACACCTATCCCAACAAGCCGCTTCGCCCAGCAAAACCTACCAGAGCAGCAGAATCATCCCCGAATCCAATTACCCAGTTAGCTCTTCCCTTTCCTCCACCCCACCCAGCAAAACAACCCGGGCTAAGCCCTGTCAGCGCCAGCAGGACACACCTCTGCCAGGCAGCCCGTCGGGGAACGCAGATGAACACCACCGCGCGCACCAGCACGGTGAGAAAACTGCTCTCCAAGCAATCCGCTTCTGCTTGGCATGACATGGGGGAAAGGCGGTTTCACACAACGTCTTTCACGGCTGAAAGGGGGACACGACATGACTCATGGGACAGGCAGTACCGTCAAGGCTGCACGCGAGCTACTGCGGTGCGATCCCCTGTCCCGATTTCCCACCGCTGCTGCCCACCTGCCCGCTCCCAGCCCACGGCTGGCGCAAGGCCACTTGCTCCTCGGTGCTTTTAGGAGCAAAAGGTGGGAGCAGGCACACAAGCAGTGACCATGGAGTGGCTAACACGACACAAACCCATGCCGTGGTTTACCATTTGGCAACTCACAAGAAACATCCCTTTACTCCTGTGAACTAGCCACCGTGCTACTATAGCATGAACAAATTAAAAAAAAAAAATAAACCAGTTTATTCTTTATTTTTCCACTTAAAACAGCAGAAGCAGTGCTTCTGTACCTTAGAAGTGGTGAGTGTCCAGACACTTGGAAAGATGCACAGCATTACGGCTGCTTCAGCAGGAAGAGCTGCAGTTACCACTGATTCACTTCAGTCTCTTCCCCCTCTTTGAGAAGGAGAATGTGGAGAGATGAAATGAAGGCATACCAAGTAGATAAAAGTACCAAACTTGTGGCCTGACTGTGACACGAAGCATTAAAGGCAAGGAACCACTCTCTCTGCACACAAGAAAGAGCGCAGTTCTTTTTCTTCCCTGGCCTTTCTGAGACTGTCAATCTGCGCTGGACTGAGGGTGGCAAGAGCCCAAAAAACAGCATGGAGAAAAGGAAGAAAAGGCCAGAAACCTGCTGCTACGGGAAACAAGCGGCGACTCTGAACGCTGGCTGAGCCAGCGCCCTGAGCGGCGGCGGTGGCGGAGCGGGAGGGCGGGCACGCTGTGGAAAGCTGAGGCGGCTATGGGAGCTACTGCCTGCCCTGCGAGGCGCTGTGATGCCGCGGGTGCCCGTGCACCCAGTGGGGCCCCAAGAGGCAGCTAAGTCATCCGACTGCCCCTTCGGCGCGGCTGTCCTGGGACAGGCTCTCCTGGGATGGGCTCATCCCACCCCTCCAACCCTTGCCCGGACATGGGAGAGGGAGAACAGCCACAGCGGCAGAAGGCAACTCCACTCGCAACGCACCAAGAGCCGCCTCTGGCTTTTGCCATGAGCTGCACTTTTAGTTTCGTTAGTATTTTCTTATTTGGGACGCTTGCAGCTGAACTGCCCACATTACTCCTCCTTTTATAAGCTGCTCTTTAATAAAGCATTTGGTTGCACACCTCATCGATAAGGACGCAACCACAAACAAGGAGGAGGCAGGAAGGGTTTCCTAGTGCTTTTGCTGAACTGCCTGGTTCCCTCATGATCACGTAGAAGCAAACAGACAAATTCATGTGAATAGTCTAATACCACACAGATCTCCCCAGGACCCTTAAGGCTATGGGGTCACAATACACTTTTTAACTCTTTGAATCAGCCCCACTCACTAGATATGGCCATTACTAACTACACCTTTAACCTGCCTCCAGCTCTTGGCAAAAACTGTCCTCTTCATCCTTCGCCATCAATGAAATATATACCCCATTGTAGTAATAAAATTGGACCCACTCGCACCCAAGTGGGTTTGCAGAAAATGGCACCTTCTCTTCAGCTGCCAAGTATGTGTTGGGCCCAGGGAAGCAACTTCAGTTGGCCTAGGCCAGTCCAAGTCTAGGCCTTCCAGCTCTCATCACCACTGTGATGGTCGAGCTGAAAAACAACTCCATAAGATGACCAATTTTCAGGAGAAGGGCTTCCAGTTTCGCCAGCCAGAGGGCCACCTGTTCCCTGGAACCAGCACAACCAGTGACTGATGGCACAGGCTCCCGTTGTTCAAGTACACCGACACCCTTCCCTGTCTCATTCCCCTTGCCTCTCTTCTTAAGCAAAGGCAAGAAATACAGAGCATACCTGAGGAATAACTGGAGCTAAAGACTCAGCATGAACACACAAGCCATCTAAAAACAGTACAACCATATCCTGCTCAAAACAGCTGCTTCAATGGGGAAACCAGAGAGTTCTGTGGTTCCCAGTGGACCACAAATGTCATTGCTTGTAAATCAATTTTTCAGTGCCAATAGCCGACTTCTTAATACTGAGCTGAGCAGTTAACAACTTGTAGTCAGGTCTAGACACCTATTTCTTCTATAACGTCCTAACTTATCGTGCAACAGTATGAATTTCGCTACGCATACATCTTGGCCATAAAAGAGACACCATACACAAAGTTCTCACAGTTTCCACTAATCAGGGATTCCTCCTTATGTAGAAATCAGAGAAGTGACTGCTCATCCTGAGTTTGCACAACATTATCTCTTTCCTTATAGTCTTGTATGAGAACCAACTCAATCAAGAGAGGAACTTGAGTCGCCTAAATCAGCATGGGGCCTACACAATATTCACCAGAGTCGTCACAGCCTCAACAGTGTCCTAAGAGGTTGATGGAGTAGCTCTCCTCATGTATGTGTTCTGTATGTGCCCCTCCACTAACTTTTAAACATGGTCAGGCCAAAGGCATCCTAGGCACTGGATGAGAAAGGGGATGAGCAGAGAGGGGCACCTTTAGAAGAAAATTAACATCTTGATGACCTAATTATGGAGAAAAAGCAGGCAAGACCCCACGCCATTATTAGGAAGGGAAGTCCTTTGACTGGCTCAGATTAATGCAAAAATTTAGACACATGGCATAAGCTGCCCAGAAACTGTAAGAATGTGCTCAATTATCCCCAAGTAAACGTGTGTGCAGGGGTTTGTGTGTGTGTGTGCACATGCTATCATACAAATGACACTCAATTGAGCCTGTGTCTGCCCATCCATGTACCCTGGGGTATGACAGAGTCAGTCTCTCTCCCACACTTCTCCTTGCAGCTCCTACCACCACATACACATAGGCATTTTCCTCAAGTCCACTCAAAACAAGAGATGGTTGCAGGAAGTCCAACCCATTGCTCTCCATTCAAAAGGTGCATTTTAGAGAGCCACCAAGAGAGCACAACACCCCAAGGCTCAGAGAAAGGACCTCTCTGCAAGGATAACAAACAGTAGCCATGATGTAAAGGCTGTTTAAGTAGTTATTCATATATGTATGTGCAAAACCATTCTAAAATACCCTTTGCAATAGATTTTGTACACCTTCAAGAGCATGTTGTCCACCTAACTCATAACCACCATTTTAAAATTTGTCAAGAGCACTTTTTGTAAAAAAGGATGAAGCATCTGGGGTTTGTTTGTTTGTTTTTGTGCAGCTAACAATACTTAAGTAGGTTAATAATACAGTGAGGATGAATAACTGTCCTAGACAGTTTCTGGTTTTGCACAACTTGCCACAATTCCTTCCATATAGCAGTGGGGTACATTGACACCTAAAGACTGCTGAGTAAGAGCAAGGTGAACAGAGACACCCGAAGTTTCGTTCAGTTTTCCAAGTGGTACTGTGTACAAAGCCATGAACTCCTCAGCCCTGGACTAGATCATGGCCTCTTGCAAACTCCGACATAGTTCCAGAAATACATCTGGAAGAGAAGCAAAGCCTACAACTACCTGCATCTACACAAGAACACTGTTGTGAACTGTTGTTGCTCTACAGGTGGGTCAGGCTGCTCTTGGGGCACTTCACTGCCGCGTAACATGTAATAACGCCTGTGCTGTAGCGCTCGCCATGGCTCAGCCTCAGTGTATTCCATGTGGCCACTGCTATCGGCTCAGCTCCACCTATGTTAGCAATGCTGGGAGCAGCCTATGTACACTTCAGCTGGAGCTCAGAGCACTGTATGTGCAGCATTGCCTACCTCCGCGGCAGCCTGTCTAGCTCCGGAGTTCCTACTGTGTTAGGGCTGATAAGCATCAAGTGCTTTTAACAACAAGGGTTTTTCAAAACAACAACAAAAAATGTTTTAACGATATTTCCCTAATATAAGAAAGGCCTCTATGGCTTGCTACGCTGTGTTAGCAGTTATCAGATCTAGCATCAGTCAACACTGCAAGCAGAAGTCCAGAGGGCAATAGTGGAGTGTCCACAGGCTGCTTTCATAGCATCTCCTTCTACCCTCATCTCAGGATGCAGGTAACACAGTTGGTGATCTTTTTTTCCCTTTCTTGTCCGGGTTTATTTTTGCGAAAGTTTAAATAGTAGCATCAGCATGAACAACAGGTAGGTGTAATCTGCAAACAGCATGTCAGCAGCCCCTTCTTCTAAATCATGGGAGGTAAAAAAAAAAAAAAGACGGAAATAAAATGAATAGGAAGACGGGTCTGAAGAGACACTGTTTTGTTCTTCAATATATATATTAACTCCATAATGTTCAAGCAGAAAGCTTGGGAGAAATAAGCCACCTATCAGTTCAGCAAGGAAAGATATAAGGACTTTTTCTATTTCTTTTAGTATCCCTTCTCCAGGTTTCACGAACGAGAGAGATGAAATAGTCCTCAGGCGTATAACCTCGGGCTGCAATCCTGTCAGTTTCCATAAACTAAATGGAGCCGGGATGGGTCAGTACAGGACAGACCTCCTCCAAGGAAAACCTGGTGCTGCAGCTAGCAGTAATTCCCCGGGATGCTGTACGGGGACATCACACACGATGCCTTTCAGAATTGCTGGGGGCGACCCACACACCTTCCCTTCATGTTAACCTGCACTTAACAGCTACCTGCTCTGTCTCTCTCTCTCTCCCTTATCCCACAAGGGCAGTTTTCCAAGGCTGTTCCAGGGCTCCCCTACACACGCCTACCGCCCAGCGCTGCCTGCTGCCACAGCCTCCATTCACTGCTGCCAGCACCAAGCACCCACTCCTCTGCCCTCGCCCCTTTCGCGAGCCCTCTTGCAGGTTCATACCAGCCTCACACTCAGGGAGGCCAGCAAGGCCCAGCAAGGTTCCCACAGGAACAGAGTTGAACAACCACTAAATTTTACGTAGCTTAAAATAGGTTCGACTAGTGGGTAAGCTGCATGTCAAAAGGTAGTGCACCTGGCGAGGCGAACTTCTCACTCCTTTGCCGTTAGCCCCATGCTAGGCCCGCTGTAGGCAGCACCACCTCGAATGCCTCTGAGCACTGTCTGCCCAGGTGCCGAAGACGGGGTCCTCAGCTGTGTGACAACTCCGCTAAGGGACCAGGAGGAGCTCCCAGGAACTCCGGCACGCGAGCACTGCGTGTACGCAGCGCTCCGAGATGCTACGTGCTTAGAGCAAAGCTGCTGGATATGAACCCAACATTTCCTAAATAACGTGAGGTCATCTAAAGATCTCAAAGCGCTACACGTAAAAAAATCATATTGTGACAGGAAATTGAGCAATTCCATAATCAGGTCTTTTATCGAACCCACCTCTTCGGCAAGATCTTATGAAAGCATGAAGTACACGCAATTCCAATTGCTGCAAAGCCCGCCCTCCTTCAATACAAGATGTACATGTTTAATATTTTTCTAGTTAGCCACACACATACAGCGAAGCCTACAGTACTTCAAAGTATTTACTGTGCTGTATAAACACAGCGCTCCTTTCAAAGACTCATAACTGTCAAATCGAAACTAGCTTTCACGAGAGCGCTCAGAGCACTTCTCCTGGATGGTGGCTATTCGCCTGACAGTTTCAACTCTCCATACCCAGCCACAAGAAGGTTAATTTTTTTATTTTTATTTTTTTAAGAGACAGTGAAAAGCATTTTCCTGCTAACAAGCTGTCAAGCCACTCTGGCCTTAAGTTTTTACTCTCGTCTCATCCATACATCTAAAAATGTCATGGAAAATTTCAGTCCTACTGGTCTACAGCTCTGCAAAGGATCTCTCCACACAGGAGACTGCCTCAGCTCTGCACAATAAACCTCTAAGTGCAGAAGCGGCGGCTGCTTCACTTTCACAGGTTACAGCTTTGTTTTACATTGCACTGCAAATATATTTCTAATCAACGCTCAAACAAAACCAGTAGATAAAACACTGCCATTTCACAAGCAGAGGAATAGAGGTATCGAGACACCTAAAGTCAGTTCAGCAAAAATGCAAGAGCACAACTCGGCACAGCCTGAGCAGGAGCCTCATCCTTGGCCTTTTCACAGTGAAACACTGAAACAGGGTTTTCTGCGAGTCTTGCACAATTCCACATCCGCTGCAAAGATGGCAAAGATGCTTTGTGCAACAGGCACGGGTCAGGCACACAGATTTACAGCAACGTGAGCAGAACTAACACACTATTGCTGGTAAAACACAGGCACATTAAGGTACTTTCCTCAGCACCACCATCAGACCCAAGCTGACCTGCTTGGAGAGAGCCCATGGGTGCAGCAGACGGCAACATCCCTTGTTTTCGAGACTCGAGCACCCGGTTCTGAGCCATCTTGCCGAGGACGCTGCTCTACTGCTTTTCAGTCCTGCTGTGCTGGGAGAATTATGTCCCTGCTCAAGCGCACTTTCCATTTTCCTTCCTCCCAAAGCATTTCATTAATTCTGCCTGAGCTTTGCAAACAGACAGACAGTCACATAAAAAACACACCTCACTGCTTCACTTTCCATGCCCATTTCCTACACCACAAGCTTCTTCTATGGGGCCACACAAGGAAGAGCTCACCTCTGCTCTGGAAATATAAGGGGAACTCTGAGCACGCTTACGCCCCTAACGAGATGATACTCACTCTTCAGGTTTGCAAATTTTTAACAGCCTTTAAAATACGCTCAATGAATGATGTCAAAATAAATCGAAAACAGAACTGAGATCTGACTCTGCTGAAGAGCAAGTAGGAAGAACCCACAGATGTGGGAGTGAGACACATGCAAAAGCTCAGGTAGCTGCAGTTCACTCTCCACCGCTACCACCTCTGAGCATCCCAGCACAGACCTCAGAAGGGGCCACGAGGACCCGGCCAGCAGCCCACGCAGTCAGCAGCACCTCTCAAACACTGTTCTCAAAGGGGAGAAGCGTGTGAGAATCCCTTAGCACACCCAGGCGAAACGTTATTCCCTCCCTCTCTTTTCCCAATATAGAAGCACATCTGTTACAGCAAAATAAAATAGAGGTTTAGACCACAGGCTTAACATCTCTTCCAGAATTTCTACTGTCACTGATTATGATAACTGAATATTCTTCATATTCCTCCAGACATCTGATCCTTTTTAACTCTTGCTCAGCTCTTGCTCCTGATGACTCTCGCAGCATGAGTTTCACTGCTTAATTGCAACCATCCTAAATATTCTGTCATCAGTTTACACTACATGCTCCGTATCATCAGACCGTCTTGAAGCAGCGGAAACATCTCCGTAGCTGAACTTACAACCACACTCTTCTCTCTGCCCTTCTTAAAGCTGCTTAAATAGGGTTTCTTCTTTCTATGCATTGCATGTATGTTCAGAGATGAGAAGCACTTTTGGCGAAAAGAATGAGGCAAATCGAAGGAATGTTCTCAAGCCAGGGAAGCTGTAACAAATAGGTGTAAACAACATTTAGCAAGTTTAGCAGACTCTTCGGGGTGTAGTTAGATGAGCACTTCCTTTGGCAGCAACTCCAGCTTTAAACACTGCTGCTACCAGTATTCACTGCCACCCCTGCACCGCAATGCTCGACATGCTGGTACAACTGTTTGCGCGGCCAAACACAGAACTCGGTTGGCAAATGGACCCAGGCTAAATGTAACCATTTTTTCGCCAGGCTACTTAGAGCCCAGGCCGGTTCCTCGATCCGTGTGGGCATCACAGCTGCTTGGGCGGAAGCACGAGTGCCAAGTGGAGGCTGCTGGAGAAGCCAAAACAGGCTGAGGATTTCCCAAAAACCAGCTCTACCCACAGGGAAAAGCGCTCATGGAGCAGCCTACGAGAAGAGGAGGCCGAGGCACACGCGTAAAAGCACAGGCGCAAATCACAGTCCTATTTTGTTCAAGGGCTCTGAACGACGCCCGCTTGAAGCTCAGGACAGTTAATGTGGAGCCAGCGCACACTGGAATATCACCTTATGTTTTGTTGTTGAGCTAACAGGTGGTTTTCAAATTGCACAGTCTTAAATACAACTCTTTGGACATTTCTCAAGATTGTTTGTTTGTATTCTTAAGAATTAGCTGGAAGCCCTAATTACAAACATGCGAAAGGACCCAGTTCCTCTGTGTTCGCACAGTCCTCAGCACAAGGCAGGTCCAGCTCCAAAGCTACTGAACTTCTAAAACGGACAAAAACTGACAGACAAGTGAAAAGCGCAGGGGGAATCTCTTCCAGTCATGATGGGCACAGCACTCCCAGACCAAGCATCACCGATCAAGTCTCCTTGGGCCACAGCGTGCCCCGAAAGCTGGGCCGACCCCGTCATTCTGCCGGCAGGAGCGGCGCAGGGAGGCGCCAACAGAGTTCGCTCGCAGGAAACCCCAGTGCAGAGCACCTCTTGCCGGGCTGCAGGACCTCCTATCTATGCACACAGACCGCTGCAGGTCTCAGCAAGGTACAGACTTCCCTGAAGTCCAAGGCCACGCACACTAGATAGAGGGATTTAAAAGCACTTCAAGGCAGTTGTCTGCGTCGCCCTTAGGAAAGACTGGTAAACTTCTAGAAAGTGAAAAAAGCCAAACCACGCCAGGTAACACTGCTGACACTTAGGATGGGAATTAGTTTGAACACTCACTTGAGCACAAATTGCTCCACAGGCTAAAAATAAAAGGTTTTTTTTTCCTCTCTCTATTGACTTTATAAAAGGGCAGCGAAATTCCTAAGCCGCACACAGTTTGTAATGCAATGGAATTGCCATGGCATGCGAGGAGATCAAGGGCAAAAAAATCTGGAAATAAATACATAGGAATAGGTATGGAGAGTCAACATACTACAGAATAGTATATTGCTGAAGAGCTAAGAAATATGGATCGAAGCCACTCCATCCTAATCCACCATACGAACTGTCCACCAAAGCGGGCGCACTGCAATGTTTCAGCCTTGTGACTTGTAGTTGCCTCAGCCTCTACATTTGGACGTTCAGTGACAAACGCAGTTTCTCTGGCCGCAGACTGACCCCAGCTGAGAGCAGCCCACGCACAGGAGCCCCGAGAGAGAAGGGACGCGTGGGAAGGACCTGCACACCCTCGGTCTTTGCAGCGCGCAGAAGCAACTCACCAAGTTTCTGCTTGCGTGAGGAGAAAGCTACTTATTTCCGTCCACGTTAACATTCAGGTCCTGCCCAGCTCCAAGGACTCTGCTGACCAAGGGATGAACTGAGAGGTGGTGAGAGGCAAAAACGCCCCCCAAAACTCACAGCGCGAGGAAGCCCCGACCCACATGGGCCTCCTGGGCGCTGTCCAGGTGGGGAGAGCGATGCCGCGCGATTCCCGGTGGATTACAGCCGCCTCGTGGGGCTGGAACGGCTCAAAGACGGGAAGCGCCGCTGGGAACAGCACAGCTCGGACATGAGCGCACACCAGCCCAAAACGAGCCTGTCTGCACGCAGGCAGAACGGAGCGGGAACTCGCAGCAGGAATCCGGGAATCAGAGCAGGAACCTGCACAAGGATGAGCAGCTGGATGGGAGGGGGCCTTGGGCCAAAAGTTGTTTAGGGGGTTTTTTTTGTGTGTGTGTTGTTTGGTTTTGTTCACACTTATTTAACGTCAATGATTGATTAACATTCGGGATAAAGGAGGTCTTTGTTAGAGATCCAGCATCTCCACCCCTTCAATTAAGGTGTTAAAGAGTTCACAACAGCACAGGGAGTCCCAAGATCCCCAGTCCCCTCTCCACAAAAGAAAAAAAAAATCGGGGGAAAATTGCGAATCTCCAAACTGACATGGTGGCTAACTCCAAGCTAAAAAGAAAGCTGCCTTTCTTCTGTTGTTTGAGGAGGGGCCAGCATGGGAGATGGGAGAGAATATGAGCCCTTGGGCCACTTTTATGTTCTGAGCAAGAAAAAGGGACACATTCATTGAAAATAATCTCTTTGGAGATCACTTTAAAAAAAGGAAAGAGCAAAGAGCCATCGGGCCAACAAGTCCAGAAGGGCTACGATATCTCATCACACCGACTCCTATGATTCCCGGCAGGAAGCAGAGCCATCCCATGTGGGTGCGATGCGGACACTGGCACGCTCCAGACGGCAAAGCTCTGCTCCGGGTGCAGGGTGGGCACAAAACCGCTTCGTTAGGGTCCTTCCTCAGCGTCACCATCTGTAACACCCTCCTGCAGGCAGCCTTCGGGCACCACAGCCTGAGTGTCAAGCAGGATGGAGGTAAGCGAAAAGGAGGGAGAAACGAAGCCATTTAAGTAGGCTGCTTCTTTCATTCCACACATATTTTTTATTGGATTCCGTGCTGTGTCCTGCCTGCCTTTCCTAAACTTGCTTTAGCAATGCTTAGAGCAACCACTGACACAATATTATTCTTCAAATAAAATCCAAACAGCTCTTTTCTGCTTTTAAAGAGAGATATATTCAAGGATGCTACACAGTATCACGCAGTGTCTCTACGGGCTTTCCATGGAGCACCATTAGTCAGAAGACTTCCAAGGAAAACAAAAATGGCACTGGAAGTCACTCTCCCCCCAGACTGCAAGGGAGTTTTCACACAGAGCTGCCTCCCTCTTCCCCAAACGCCTTGTTGGCCGCGCAGTGAGCAGTCACCAACCGCGAAGCTCCACAAGGCAAACTTGACTGGGCACAACTTTCTTCTCCGCTCCTGTCCCCAGGAGGCAGCGAGGTTGCTAACAACCGGTCACCTCAGGCAGAAGCCCTTCCTCCTGAAGATAAGGATACTCCTCTCCCACAGCATAAGGCTTCTTGGCTACTTCTAGACCAGCTCTAGCGTCCAAATTAGCCAAACGTAAGTTCCTTCCTTTTCACACTGGTGAACTTTGCATTTTCCAAAGTCAACTCTCTACCATCACGTATTATCTCATACCTTTCTTCCTCACTCCACACCAGTCTCCTGACTGGATTTTCATTTTGTTTCCCGCTAAACCAGGAACCAGGTAATCACGTCAACCTCAGTATTTATTGGATGCCGAGATAATAACGCACAACTGTTGGCCACATCTTTTCCCACCTTCACCAACAGCTCCGAGATCTGACTCTTCCCACCCGTGCCCTCGTGGCTCAGCTTCCCTCAAAAAGCACCACGCACCTTCCACATCCCAAACACTCGCCCCTCAGGGACCTTTTTCCTCCCATCGTCTCATCACCTACACAGGGCCTTGGGGACAGAGGGAAGGAAAACGCAGAGATATCAGGTGCAGGGATATCAGATGCCTTTTCATTCTGGAGGTGCCTCCTCACCCACCCCATCATTCCCAAGCGTTTGGGATCCCACTGGCACAGTCTCCCGCTACTCCCCGTGTAGGAGGCCGGGGTAGAGGCCTCCCTCAGCGAGGACACCCTTCCCTGCCCCACAGAAACTCTTCCACACGAGCCCGCTTCCCCACTACGCTCTCCTGGCCTTGACAGGTATCTCCCTACCCACAAGATCTGTCCCCACTGCCCCACAGCCCCCTTGTCCCGCTCTCACCACGCACGGAGCCTCCTGCGACTCCCGCTCGCCCCTGCAGCGCTGACACCCACCGTCCCCTTTCCCAACCACACAGCCCCATTCCCTCCCCATCGGCACGTCCCAAGCCTTCCCCAACACAGCCCCCTTCCAGCCCGTCACGTCCCGGCTCCCCACAGCCTCCCCTCATACACCAGCCCCGTCCCCCCAGTCCATCTCCTGCTCCACACCTCGCAGCCGCCTCTCCACATCCCTTCCCCCAGACACCCACATTTGGGCTCCCGCCCGCGGCAACCTCCCACCCCCTCCTCGCAGCACATCCCGGGTGACCAGAGGCCCCGGGCACCATCTCCCCATCCCCGGGACACCCCCCTCAGCCCGCTACTCCCAGCACAGCACACAGCACATCCCGCAGGGCAGCCCGACACAGTCCCAGGGCACCCGCGCACCCCTCCAACCCCTCCAGACAGCGCAGCCCCAGGGCATCCCCACACCTCTCCATGCAGCAGAGCCCTCGGGGCACCCCAGGGCACTCCCGCACCCCTCCACTGGCAGAGCCCCGGGGCGCCCGGGGCTCCCCGCGCAGCTCTGGGCACGGCAGAGCCCCCGCTGCACCCCCGCACGGCGCCCACGGGCACCCCCGCACGCAGCCCCGCGCCCCGCACGCAGCGCGGCCCCAGGG
>VWPW01020726.1:442090-465518 GCA_013389825.1 Crypturellus undulatus
CCCCCCACCCCCGCCCCGGCAATGGTCTCGCCCGGCGCGAGGGCGGGGCCTGTGCTCCCCTCCCCCCCACTCCCGCCCTCGCCTGCGCGGTGGTAGCGGCCGCGCTCTTAAAGGGGCCGCCGCGCGCCCTCCGCGCCCGCAGGAAGCGCCGCCCTTGCGGCCCCCCCGGCCCCGCGAACGCCGTGGTACCGCCCTCACATTAGCATAGCCACGCCCCTCCACGGCTCGAGGCGGCCCCACCCCCTGCGCCCTTTTTAAAGAGACCGCGCGCCCCGGGCGCCTCTTAAAGGGCCCGCCCCTTCGTGGGCCGAGGGCGCGCGGCGCCCCGTGGGGCAGCGCAGGGAGGACCGACAGCCCCAGAGCGCCAGCGCCCGAGCGGGGCCGGGGCGGCGCTGCCGGGACGGGTGACCTGCTTCGCCTGCAAGCGCCAGGCAGGCGGCATCCTCGAGGGAGCGCCCTGCGCGCGGCCCCTTTCCCACCGTTCGCCTCCTCCCAGCTCGTGGGAACCGGTAACTCCAGCAAGGAGCATCCGCATGGGTCGCTCTTCCACCCTCCCCGGGGAGCCCCAACGATCCCCCTCGTCCTGCGGTGCGGGTTTCGGCGGGCAGCTACAACCCGCTCCCTCCTGGCCTCAGTCCTCCTTCCTACAGCATTTTCCTTCCTTCTCTCTCCCACTCTGCTCCTTCCCTTGTCCATCCCCTCTTAACCGTGGCACGAGAAACCTCTCTGCCGCTTCCCGAGCGAGTTCCTGCCCCTCACACCGCACAGACACCCTTCTGGAAGGGGGCACTGTGTAGCGGTGGGGTTTGGTCTCTGGCTTGCAGACCCCCCAAGCCCCATTTCCACTGGCTGGAAACTCGCTTTCCCACGCACTCCCCGTTACAGCCAGCGGCCTTGGGCTCCACGCTCTGGGGTCCGCTGTCCCATAGCTGGGAACGATGGGACCAGCCTTTCCACCGACACCAGCCCCATTGCAGAGTTCCTGTACCACGGTAATGCTCTTTGAGGGTAAAGCACTGGTAAAGCTGGGCTCCTCTTCAACCACTGCCTCTGCTGCCATCACTTCGGTCCACTCCCTCACCGGAGGTCTAAACCTTGTCTCTTTCCACATTGATGTGGCTCTTTCCTTCAGCAACACCCCCAGTTCCCCATCCCCTTCACATACCCCATGGTAGACAAGACTCGCCTACCACCAGAGTCACCGGGCTCGGGAAACGGTGCAGCAGCAGCAATGGTCATACACGGCAGACAAGCCAGGCAGCAAAACACGGCGTAAGGAACAACCTGCCTTCAGGTGCCCCAGACACGCTGTAGGGAACAACGCGCCTCGAGGTGCCCCAGACACAGCGTAGGGCACAACGCGCCTCGTGGCGCCCCAGACACAGTGTAGGGAACAACGTGCCTTGAGGTGCCCCAGACACGGTGTAGGGAAAAATGCGCCTTGTGGTGCCCTAGACACAGTGTAGGGAGCAACACATCTCATGGTGCCCCAGACATGGCATAGGGAACAATGTGCCTCATGGTGCCCCTGACACAGTGTAGGGAACAACCTGCCTCGTGATGCCCCAGACACAGTGTAGAGAACAACACGTCTCATGGTGCCCCAGACATGGCGTAGGGAACAATGTGCCTCATGGTGCCCCTGACACAGTGTAGGGAAGAACCTGCCTCGTGGTGCCCCAGACACAGTGTAGGCAACAATGCGCCTCGAGGTGCTCTAGCCCCAAGACACGCTGCTGCTCGCACTGCCGCGACGGGAGCACTGTGGCTTCTTGGAAGGAAGTTTGCTTCGCCTGGGCCGTGGAGACCCGCCTTTCCCTAAGGGGCCTACAGAAGTCGGGTGCCCAACTTGCACTCCCTGAAGGTGCCTGTGAAAATGCAGCCCGTGCTCCCGTCGCGACACACACAAAAGCAGCCACAACCCGTGAGGTGCCAGTGGATGCCCTGCTTTGTCCCCGCTTCTCCTTTGGCCCCGTCCGTCATGACTCGTCCCTAACAGAGTTAGGCCAAGGAGAGGGAGCCTGATGCGCTCCCGGTTTGGATGCGCGGTGGCTCCTCCAGCTCCCTTCCCCCCGGCCCATCCCCCCGTTCCCAACAGTTATAAATGACTGTGCAACTCTGCAGGCCGCGGTCTCAAATAACCGCGCGGAGCCTCTCCCCTCAACGGCTCCGCGTCTCTTCCTTCCTCTCGTCGGGGCTCCGCGCAGCAGCCATCAAGGTGTTTTGCTTCGCTCCCCGGAGCTAAGCTGCTGCTTCACCCCCGGCCTCTGGGAATTCGCCACAGCAAACTGCCGCGAGCACTGAATTCCCCAGGCGGTGACTCGCAGCCGAGAAATCCCTCGCGCTGCCCTCCAAAGGCTCTGCCATGGGAACTGCCAGCCGCAGGCTCCCTGGCAACTCCCAGCCGCGAGCACGGGCTGCGCGGAGCCTTCCAGGCGGCAGAGGCTGGGGCGCGCGGCCGGCACCGCCAACCTCGACCACGGCTGGATGGGCTTTCCTTTGGCCAAGCTCACTGAGGGAGCGCCCGGTGCAGCCAGGCAAACCCAGGCCCTCCAGCGAGTCCAGGAACATCTTGGAAGCATTACGGCTTTCCACATGCTGCATACGCGCTCCTTGCAACTCCCCCGTGGTGGCCGGGCCCGCAGGCCAGCTCTGCTGCTCGAAAGCAGGGTCCTCCTGCACGCCGGCCAACCGAGCGCAGGGAAAGTTGCTGCAGGAGCCCCAGTCCTGCAGGGCAGAGCCATCAGACTAGATAGGCCAGCCGGCCATTCCCGCTGCATTACGCTTTCTCCATGTGGCTCAGAGCATAGGTTCACAGCACACCCTGATCAGCACGTCAGCGCTCCTTCAGGGCCCTGCCCTGCGCGCACTTAGTTTCACATGTGCACGTAGCGACCCGCCGAAACGCAGAGGAGCTCCCCATGCAGCCAGCGCTGGGCGCAGGGCTGCGGCTCCCTTCGTCTGCCGCGGGTCCCGCTCAAGACGGGAGGATCCTGCTGCTCCCTGTCTCAGGTGCCGCCGTTCACCTATGCCAGTTAAACTGCTTAGGCAGCCGCACGCCTAGACAAGCTGCCTAAATGTCCAGCTTCTCCGTCTCCTCTGAGCGCCCCGCTGACAGGGACAGCTCCTCGAAGCCAGGTCAGCCCCGACACCGGCCTCACCCCTGCAAGGGGCTGTGCTGGCCCAGCTGGAGGAGGTGGGAGCACCCGCGGGACCCAGGGTTCGAGGGCAGGGGAGGTGGTGATACGCGCGAGGGCAACGTCCTAGCGGCCCCAAAGCGATGCCGATCCTGCCCACCCCCCCAGAGCGAACCTCTGCCCTAACCGCACAGTTGCTCCGCACAAAATAAGTTTCACCTCAAGGGAAATGGCAAATCCGGCCTTTTCACTCATTAAGGCTTAAAAGCCTCCTCTCAAACAGGACTGTCACCATTAAGAAGGATTTGCCAACAGTTACTATGGCCAGGATCGGGGCCTTGCTCTACAAGCCAGGGGTGCTGTTACGATGAGCATCTGCAGCCACAGCAGCGGCCCTGCACTTCAAGGACCCTTCGCCATTAGCTTTAACGTGGCACACTTGGGCCGTGTGGAGTGTTCCCTATGATTTTTTCCGTTTACGGGCTGTTTTATCTCTAGCAACTCTGTGCTGAAATTGCATCACATATTTCCTGTCTGCTGAGGCAAGATTTCCCCTCTTTCAGTGTGATTGCACCCTTCCAGCAGGGAAGCTCCACTAATGCCGTAAGAGCTCTGCTCTCCACGCTGCCTCTCGACTCCTGTGCTCGTGTCCACCTGCGAAAACGGGTGCAAAACACCCTTGCTGTTGGAAGGGAGGAAACGCGCATGCTTGGCAGGACGTTTTGCTTTGTTTGTTTGCTTCGGGTTTAGAGAGGTGGTNCTGCCTCTCAACTCCTGTGCTTGTGTCCACCTGCGAAAACGGGTGCCCTTGCTGTTGGAAGAGAGGAAACGCGCATGCTTGGCAGGACGTTTTGCTTTGTTTGTTTGCTTCGGGTTTAGAGAGGTGGTTGTTTCCCCCTCTTTTTGCCCTGGTGTAAATGATCACAGCGGCAGCAAGCCCAGAGCGAGATCGAGGCAGTGCAAATTCTTTTCCTCATGAGCCCTGGGTTTTACACAGCTGCGTGCCCTGATGAGCCTTCGAGAAGGGAAACAAGCCCTTGTGCAAGGAACCCAGGCCATTCCGGTCCTCACAGCGCAGCGATCTCGGCACGGGCGCAAGGGAGCTGCCCTCGTGTGTCCTGGTGCTTGATGAAGTCTAAGGCTGGAGAGTGTGAAGGAGATGGCAGAGGGCCACAGGGAAGGGTAGTTAAACATTTACTGCTATCTAACCCTCTTCTTTCATTTACTGCTAACCCTCCTCTTCCAGAAAACATTTTGTCTGTTATAAACCATCATAAACATTTAGAAGACCCGGACTTGGCAGTGGGGACAGACCGATTGTTATGGCTTTCTTTGTAGCTCAGCTGCTTTTGGGACAGGAGAGCACGCCGAGCCTGGCCAGGTTTGCTGCACCCCAACCCAGTAGGACATCCCTAACCCGACCAAGGTGAGCAGCTGCTCTGCACCTGGCTGCTGGGGGAGGTCACAGGCCTGCAGAGGAGAGGATTCACCCCCAGATATAACCCCCAGAAACACACGCTCACTCACACACCTGCCCACTGCTGCCACGAGGGCACCGGGGCTGCCCCGTGCTGAACCCTGCTGCCCCGGCGGCTGCCCTGTGCACACAGCTCTGCTAGGAGGGACACGGGCACCAGCGGCTGCACCACGTGTGCCCTGCTGCTAGACTAGAGCAGTGGACATGGGACAGCAAACTCGGCTGGGCACCAACACTCTGCCCACCCCTCTCCCATCTGCGCTGCAGAGAGACACAGCTGGATGCGCACCTTCCCATCCACACCCAGATGTCCAAACAACCTGAGCCCTGAATGAGTTGAGGCTGGAGCACAGAACTGAGCTCGTGCCGAAAACACACGAGCGAAGTAGCTCCTGGATGGCCAGGGAGCCCTGAGGAACACTCTGATCCTCTGGAGGAGCACAAGGAGTGCAGCCTTGACTTCTGGTTGAGCTGTCCCCTTTGAGTCATCAAAACTCTGACATGATGAACAAATCCCATGCATTATAAAATTCCAAATGTGCGAGGCTCTAATCGTAGTTAGAGAGTCATCCCTGAAGTCAATAAGCAGATAGGAAGCAAATATTTTGCAGCAATACAGATAAATACCCAACTTTATCTCCTATGATTAAAAAAAGAAGAAAGAAGAGATTGAATAAGAAGGGAAATCACGTAAACAGAAGCTGAGGAAATATATGCAACAGATGAAAACTATGAATTCATGTAAAACGAAGGTGGAAAATCCTGGCATATAGAAGCCAGGACGTTCCCAGTGGAGGTCCCACAGCGCTGCTGCCATGTTCCACAGGGAACCACTCACCCACTCCCAGTGTTGTGGCCCAGCCGGGAGAATTTGGTGGTGGAACTGCCTGCACCTCGAGCCGTTTATCACTGCAGCTTCCTGCAGGAGCATCCTTCCCACAGGTCCCATGGCAGGAGGCCAAATCCACCCCTGGACGAACTGAAGGAGTCACCTGTGGCCATTCTATCCAGCAGCCCTCTTGGCGCAGGAGGCTTTTTGCTCATTCCCGCGCGGCCCCTCTAGCAGGTGCACGCAGCACAATGGGGCGCGCGCGCCGCAGCTGCCTCTGCCGCCGGCGCACGCGGGTCCAAGGGGAGCATTTCACTCGTGTCTCTCCTGTGAGGCTACAATAAAACAAAAATAACTACAGCAAGACTTCCTCCCTAGATTGCACACGAAGAAGAAACCAGGCCCCCACTGTCATGCAGACTGGCCCATTAAGGCGAACGCTTAAACTCTTGCCATGAAAAAGTAGGCGTTGTTGTCTGTTTTGTGAGGCAGAAATCAATATTCCCGCCTCCTCTCCTTCTGTTATTTCACCTTGAGATACTCAGATAGACGAGATCTGAATTGTATCCACTGCTGCTGCAACTTCCCTCTTTCCAGCGTTTCGCAGGGTCACAGATGTTCTCAGCGTCCTAACCCGCCTGTAATTTACCACTCAGCTCCCCAAACTGAGCACCACTGGTGACTGAAGCGCAACTGATTTTCCTTCCAAATCACATCACCGGGGCTATTTCTAACTATTTTTCTACACCCTCTATCTCAGTCATTTTGCTCCCCGTGTGCTCCAATAACAACCCTCTCGCTGTCACTGCCTCTTTCTTCCCTGGACCCCTATAATTCACTCCCTGGCGCTAGACTCTTCCATAACGTGGCCATCTCGTATAAATGGTGCTTCATGGTGAAATGCTCCTTCTGCTCTCGGGCTCCCCTTAATCTACCTGTGGGGGGTGGTTTGGTTGAGCCTAAGACACTGAAGGAGGAGGGAAAGGGGGAGACAAACCCGGTGACTGATGTTGGGCCCGGTGTGAAGCAACACCAGCCAGGGAACTGAGCGAGGTGAGACGCAGCGAGTCCTGCACATTAAAGGTGCCTCCACGAGCGCATTTGCATGGAGCCCTTCAAATGCAGGGCCCCAGCCCCATTCCCACCGACTGGGCGAGCCGGGCTGCTCTGGCGAGCCCTCTCGGAGGCAGCTCCATGCTGCCATGCCTGCTTCCGCCACCTACGGATTAGACAACAGCAATCTGCTCAGCTTGGCATCGCACTTCGGACCCGCTCACGAGCGGGAGCCGGTAAGGAGCCCAGCTCCCCGCCAGATGCGCGTTGCCTCTCACCCGCGGCCAGCCCCGCGCTGCCTCCGGTGCCACCTGAGTGTGGCTTTCCAGGCAGACTTCAACACGCTCTAGCCGCCTTCTGGAGGGATCTCGACACGCTCCTCGCGGCCTGCAGCGCCTTGCGCGCCTGGCGCCTCCCGCCCAGGAGGCCACCTCGTACACTTCTCAGCAGCGGTGGAAAAGACACAGGCTGTATCGACTGGATTTCCAGGAATCAGCTGCCCAGCTTGATCTTAAACAGACCGGATTTGATCACCTTTCTATTTCACATGGCAGCATCGCGAAGACACGCAGGTTTGCGCGGGTGCCTCGCAGAGCAGATCGGAGAGTTGTTCAGTCTAATTTGCCATTGTTTGCCCGTGACAGTCTGATGAAATTGCGTGAGTTATAATGAAGGCAGTTTTCATTATCTGTCATTTAAAAATGTCAAGAGAGCTTAGACTGAAAGGATAGGTGCTACCTGTTGTTTCAAATAGCTTTTGATGAAGGAAATACATTTCAAAAGTACAAATCACTGATTTACAGGTTCTGCACAAGGATTACCCAAAACAGTGAGATCCCTCCAAAGAAAACAAGCAGATTTCCCCCTTGCTCTTTTGTAAAGACACTGATCTGTTATCAGAGTGTGGTGCTGACTTTCCTCTGCAGTAATCACAGGAGGCTTTTCAGAGCTGCAAGATCCCAGATGATAAAGGACTACGCTGATCCAAAAAGGGATTCTTCCTTTCTAGGGGACACTCGAGAGATCGGGGTGAGCTACACGAACACCTCCCTCTCGCTCCTTGGCACTTCCACTTCGGCACTGTTAGGGTGCAAACTCTGGATCGCTTCACCACACGATGCAGTGACTGGACCTACTTCTGCCCAAGCGTTTTGCTGACGCTAATGGACTCTCACAACTGAAAAGTAAGAAAAGACCAGCCAGCTTAGTTCAAATCATAGCTGTCTATTTCCCGTTATCAATACATCTGCTTACAATATCTGCCATGCGGGTCCTGAGAGGCTCCTGAGAGGCTCCTGAGACAGAATGCTTCTGTCTGGTCTATACTTTTCATATTCTAAAGCATGCATAGAACGTGAGATAGCTCTGCCTATGGGGGTGGATCTGCTGCTTAGATCATGTCACTCTGGAGGGCATGTTCCCCATGCTTCAGGTGGCTTACACAAAACCTGTACAACAGGTACACCTGTACCTGAACCCCTCCGTTCCGTCAGACCAGCACAAAATGAACATCAGCAGTGCAGCCGATACGTGAGTGATGCAGACAGTACTCCGGCTCCTTTGTCTTTAAACTTCACCAACATTTTTGTTCATTGCTTTTATAAGAGTATCAGCATCATGAATCTCCAGTAAACATTTAAGTGCCAACACTTAGGTACTTTCAACTTAAGAACTGGACAATAAAAACTGCTGTTGCCTCATCCCATAGCAAGTTGAGCTCTCCTGGGTGCCGTGCAAGTCAGCGGTCTTCCTTCCCCTGCTCAGCCACGCAGAGAGAGTGCGGTCTGCCCATGGAGCTCCAGCTCCCCATGACCTGTGCGGTGGTCTAAACTAAAGGCTTGAGGGCAAGGAGAAGGATAGAGCTTTAGCATGGGGGGCTCTGTAAAACACAGCTCTGGGAAACAAATAATAGATGTCCACCAGCTGTTCTGAGATCTGCACATTTCTGCTTCTTGTTTCTGTCAGGACTCTGCTTCCCAATCTTATCTGAGCTATCTTTACAAAGCATCTCCCCAAGGAAAAGGTTTATGTTCCTTGCAGCATGATCCAAAAACCAAACCAAAACAAACAAAAAAAAACCATGTCCCCAGCTCCCTGCTGGCATAAGCAATCACAACTCTAACAGTTCCAACAAAGTTGCACTTTCTGTGACTCCTAGGCTACAACACTAGAGTAAGTAAAGCCAAATACCATAAGCCAGATGCTTTAAGGTCTGAATCCAAGCCTTCAATGCCTTACACACATGATGCATTTAAAGATAACTGAATCCATTCCTGCTTTTAGCTGTCAGAGAGCTCCTTCATCTATGAGTACAGCACGGGCGCGGGGGCCTCCTGCCAAGGTAGAGCAGTGTCCGGAGGACATGGACGTGCTCATGAGCGGCAGCGCTACCGCAGAGCTTGGGACACGGTGCTGCATCTGCTCTGCAGCTCGCTCTGCACACGGAAAGCCTTCAACGTCACTGCAGTGCTCACAGGAATGGCTTCAAGCAAGAACGGGCTCATGAGACCAAAGGCAAATGACTTTGATGCTTCAGCTGCCTATCACACACAGAATCCCAGAATGGTTGAGGTTGCACGTGACCTCTCGAGATCACGTAGTCCACCCACCCTGCTCAAGCAGGGACACCCAGAGCACATGGCACAGGGTGGCATCCAGGCGAGTTTGGAAGATCTCCAGAGAAGGAGACTCCACAGCCTCTCTGGGCAGCCTGTTCCAGGCTCTGTCACCCTCACAGGAAAGAAGTTCTTTCTCACAGAGGGATGGAACTTCCTGTGTTACAACATGCACCCATTACCCCTTGTCCTGTCACTGGCCACCACTGAGGAGAGTTTGGTCCCCTTCCTCTTTACATTCTGCCCTCAGGTAGAAGGCTCCCCTCTCTTCACTTCCCTGGCATAGAGCTTGTTCTCTCTAAAACATCCAAAAAAGCATCCCTGCCTCCAAGAAAGAGACAGCTGTAGGGCCTTGCCAAGCCAGCCACGGCATCTCCCGGCCCACGCTGGCCATGCCCTCAAGGGTTCAGCTAGACGACAGAAAACACTCTGGAGCGAGAAGACTGTCACGCTGAACGGCAGCTCGGGACTGCATGAACACAGGTAATGAATGGTCTTTGCTGCTCCCAAAGTGGTCCCTGAAGGCCAGCTGTGAGGAACTTCGGCTTAACAGTATGGTTGGGGGGAAGCACTGCACACAGATCCAGGGGTAATGCGGAAAATCTATACACAGAGGAAATGTTTTAAAACAGAAGAGGAAAATCTACTTGAAATCAATACTGTGAAGGTCTCTAAAAGGAAACACTCGGCAAAAAAAGGACACATTTGCCACACATAAATCTTTAATGATACCTTGTAGTTCTAACCAAGCTTTTCCTTAAAAAAAAAAAAAAAAGGTCCAGATAATGTAATACACCTGATAGAGCAATAATCCTCACACGGAAAAACACGATTTTCACACCTGCGGAATGAAATGCCTGTGCAGCTTCCCAAGGTCAGGGTTGGGGGTCGAGGCGAGCTGTTAGCAGAAGGTTAGGGACCGCATAACACGTAACAGCTCTTCAGGGAGCACCTTTCAGCCGCGCTTTCCATGCTCAGCAGCGCACCGTGAGCAGAAGGCCCCGGTGGCACACACTACAGTCGCTGTCACGGACAGGGCTCCGCAGTGCACAGGAGCCGGGCGATAGCCCGGGTTCAGGGTGCCAGCCCACGCGTCTGCTCTATGCTGCCCTCCTGCAGGGCAACCCTCTGCTCTCTGGGCTCCCTCCTAGCACGTGGGGCTGGAGCAGCCCCTCGCCCTATGCAGATGGAGAGCGCGGCTAGAGGGCCGAGGCAACAAATGTTCAACCACACGCAGCGAGAACCTCGGAGCCATTAGGAGGACAGCATGCAGGGAAAATCAAGGGCAATATTGATCACAGACCGTGCTGGTCGGAACCCAGCGGCATTCAGGGCCTGCCCTGCACCAGCACGTGAGCCAGCGAGGTCCAGGCACACAATTGCCAAGCACTCAGGAGCAAGACAGAACTGAAACCTGCAGTGAGCCAGCAGGCCCCAGAGATTCACAGCAAAAAAAAACAAGTGGGATCAGCAGGAGGAAGCCGTGAGGAGAGCAACACTGGTCGCTCAAGCACCAAACAAAACACGCAGCTCGACAATCTGCTTTAAAACAGCTGGCTCTGTACATCCACCTCTGATCCCAGCTCCCGAGCTCGTAGCTCCTGCTGATTTCCAGGGGTACGGGGCATGTTCGGTGCTCCTGAGATCAGAAGGCAGATCAAACGCTTTCCAAGAAGTTCACTGATGAGCACGTTCCTAGGGAAGCGCACGCCGGAGCGAAGCCTTCAGATGAGCACGAGGAGAACCTCCTGCCCACAGACAGGAAAGTGGTAACCTCCTTCACTTCCTTTGTGGCTTTAACCGAAACCACAACTCCTCCCTTTGGGTTAGGAGTCTCTTCTGCTCATTCAGATGTTTGTCAGCTTGTCTCTGTCTAATACCCAGCGCCCGTCGCTACCGCAGAAGGGAAAAAAAAGCTCTTTTTTCTCCCTCTCTCCACACTCCTTGTGCTGTCTCCTTCATCAACAGGAATGGCTTCAATAAATAGCAAAGCAAGTCTAGATAGACTTGGGCCCTGTGAAAGGCTCAAGCGGCACCATGCAGGTATTTTTATATGCACGTGTGTACCGGGCAGGCAGAGGGAACCTCTCACTCTGCTGCCACCTATCCCTGGGGCAGCTCAGGGCTCTTCAGAGCAAAGGGGAAGGCTTTTCCCTCCTCCGGGAATTTCAGAGATTTCAAATGATTGCTCTGTTCAGAATCAGGTGGGAAAAAAAAAAAAAAAGAAGTGTTTTACCTTGAGCTTGCACACTTTTTGCACCAATTACCTCAAAAAGCTCTTTTGACCTGAAAAACAGAACAGTAATATTTTGATTTTTTTAAACACATGGGTGTTTTGACAGCTTCAAAACTCTTGTCCGTATTTTTTTTTCAAAGATGGACACAAAACTGGAATCAAGTTTTCCCCAAAATAGCAACAGTTTCGGCAAATCAGCAATTTTCCAAGAAAAATGTATCACCAGAGGAAAATTCTGACAAAACCCAGTTCTGTTATTTCCTCCCAGCACTGCACCAGAATATGCCTCCATGGTGTAGTTCAGCCTCAAGTTTCATAGCAACTCTGATTCAGACATATTGCACACACAGATATTAGAATATGCCTTTGACATCATGAGAGCAATGCAAAATAGTATATATACAATATGGCCAAGCAACGCTGCTATGGAAACCCTTGCTTTTGAATTCCCATACACAGGGTGTTTAAATTCTTTTTGCTAATATTGCTTTAACGGGATCGGTTTTCTGTATTCGATTGCCTTGCTCAAGCCATCTCTTTCCTTCTGGACTCTCCCCTGCCTCCCATTTGGGAGGAAAGGTGGCCCCGCGGGTGAAGCACGAGGCCACCCCTGCCTCGGCCACCCCTGCCTCGGCCACGCACCCCAGCCACGCGGCTGATCCGTGCCTCAGTTTCCTCAGCAGTGAAAGGGAAACAGCTTGCAAAGAGTTGGCTGGCTGGAGTTTCACTCCGTCTATGACTGTGCTGTGCTTTGAAACCCTTTGTGACAGCCGCAGGATACACGCAGCCTTCCTCTCTATTTGCTGCTTTCTGGAGGCGTGGAGTTACTGTCCTCTGCAGACCTGTGCTGATGATCTCTCTGTACTGGAGAACCGAATCAGGAAGCGCAGTCGCCCACTCACGAAGCGGAGAGATAAGTAATAAAGCAGTGCACTTGCCAAGCTCTAAGGAGGTGGTTTCTTAAAAAGACATATAGGAAGCTTTCGTGTTTCGAAGCTGACTAATTTCAGAAAGTTCCCGTTTTGCTCTTTTTAAAACTTCTTTTAAGAAATATAAGTTTGCCTCCTCTTCTGAATCATTTTCAAATAGGAAGAGCCACACTGGCTACATTAGAAGTAATCATGTCGGGAAGAAAAGAGGACACCATCTATTTGTCCATGTCTTTGGCTCACAAGGTGCTCCAGGGGACCCTTGACGGTACCTTGCAGATCTCACCGTGATGAAGGGAAGCAGTTGCACCCAGCAGCAACCACTGAAAAACCGTACGCGGTCCTGGGACACGAGGCACCACCTCCTGCAGAATTTGAGCAGGACGTGCAACCTAATAGCGATCACACAACAGCCAAATAAACTCACCCGTGCAATCCAGTGATCGCACATGCAGATTAAGTTACTTGCATTTGTCTGATTGTGTAATTGCCAGACTGCACATTCAAATGAGTATTTGTTTAACTGTGTGATATACAGATAGAGCTTATGCACTTGAGGCCAAATTCACCCCTGTTGTAATTTCCCTAACTGCAGTAGCAATTACACAAAGGATTAATTTGGCCCACAGTGCTTTCTGGTATATGTGATTCATCATTTCTTTCCTATAACAAAGAATAATACACTGTTTCAATCAGTGGTGATGTCCTGGCCTCCTTGAGGCTGCTGGACTCCCTGTTTAATCAGACATAAAACAAATCACTTGCTGAGGCAGAGGCGTATAAGCATGCTTTAATTACAATATTGTAACACCAATTAGAGATCTATCTAATCGAGGACTCAGTACTTCCTACTCGGGTATTACTCCCATGTTGGGATAATTACTGCTAATTAAGCTTGGAACTAATTAGGCCAAATGATCTCATTTATACCAACGTAGATGACTTCTAGGAGTTCACACACACAAAAAAAATCCAAGGGTGATTTTATCATTCCTGGACTCATCAGCACTTTGCTTTTGAACTGGACTGTCCCTCCCCAGTGGATAAGCCCTTTTAAAACTCAATCCCAGATCTGGGCTGAGATCAGATTCTTCCAGAGATGGGAAACTCTCTCCGAAGGCTTCTCACTGGATCGATCTCTCCAACGCAGCGGATTAGCAGAGCCATGTTCCACCACAGCCTGGCTCGCTCAAAGCCTATAGGCTGCTCAGGCTCAATTTTGCTTTTATTTTCTCAGTGTGTTGATCACTGCTTGTACCTCTGCTGCCCAGTTTTGCTGTAGGACCCTGTCCCACGTTGAGGCATACATACATACATACATACTTACTATAACATTTCTCAGACATGCTACTGGCCACACGTACTTGTTGCATGGCTGTACCAATGCTGAGTACAATCAGAAATTACACCCCAACGCTGTTTAGCAACGGTGGCTCGGCCGTACTACACACTGTGGCTGAAGAAAGGGGCTGACTAGTTAGCAAAGCAACCTGCAAGCCCTGTCTGTGCTACAGGATTCACCGTGTTCACAGTCTGACTGTATTTTGAACAAAGTTCTTTTGTCACGGTGGTCAAAAAAATAAAGCACAGCCCACAAGGCAGCGCTTATGTTACAGCTTCTCCTCCTCTCTCCCAACCCCCTTTTTCTTTCTTTTTCATTTTTTTTTCTTTTGCATCAGCTCAGCAGTGAGAGTCTCGCATAAAAGAGACACCAAGTCTCTCACAAAAACAGACACCAAGCAGCTGCTTTCAAAACTGCCACGGAGAGCTACCCTTGGCTCGCAGAAGCAGTGTCAGGCAGGCAGTGGGCTCTTCCCTGTCTTATGCCGATACAGCCGAAGCGATGGGTAAAACCAAGTTTAAAAACAAAACCTCAGAGTACTGTGTTCCTGGCAGCATGTTTAGGGAACTCGGAGCAGCCAGGGTTTCAGCTGTTGCTTCTCACCCAAACGACATCTGCGCCAGCAGCATGGTTTCCTCCTGCAGCGTATGACAGCTCCGGGCTCACGCTAACTGGACACAGAACGTCGCCGACTGAAACGCCAGTCCCACCTCCTGAAGCAACTGGATCTTTCCTGAACCTAAGGCAGCACCCATCACAGGCACCCTCGCATCTGTGCCATAAACCTTATGAACTTACCCTTATGCACTTATGCCCCTGTGCTCGCAAAGCCCCTCAGTGCTCTGCTGGACCTGTGGGATCTGCAGAGCCTGCAGCCTGATGCCTCTGTGCTACAGGTAACTTGTACCAGGGAGGCCCAGCCACATTCACTGCACAGATCCTCCATTCTGCACCTTCCTTCTCCCAGCTTCGGCATCAAACCCCAGCTTTCCAGCACCTGCCTCAAGGCTCACAACAACTCCATCTGTAATAAAATCCGCTTTCTTTTTACCTCTGGCTTTTCCTGTCAAGCTCCCTTTATTGCTCCTAAAGCTTCCTCCTATCCATTTCATTCTCTTCCACTTTCTCCTACTTCAGGCTTCAAGCCACTGAGCCCAGGAATGCTGCACTGTCTTCAGGTCTCCCAGCCTGCCCTTTTATTCTCGCAGTTATCATTGCTTCCCCATGGGCCACAGACACCCTCCCTTTTCCCTTCCAAGTACCTCCTGACAATCTTCTGTGCTTCACAGGCTGTCAAAACCGGGCCCAAACGGTCTCCCTACAGCAACCTGACCTGGTAATGATACCTCCTTGATCTGATCCTCCAGCTGAAATTTCCAAAGAAGTGCCACTTCTTTGCACAGCACCATTAGGAGAAGATTTAATAAATAGCTCAGAAGAATAACACAATCCACTATAAACAATGTACTGCTTCCTCGCCCTTTTCCTTAAGGGAGAACAAGGGTCCTAAATCTGATCTCCCACTCCAGTTGTTACCCAATCCTCATCATCTCAGCTACCAAACTCTCTCCTCCCTCCTGTGGCAAGCCTGTCATTCCTTCCTTCCCAGCTGCCGAAGTCTTCACTGCTACCTCCTCCAGCCCAAGCGCACTAGCAAACACAAATGCAGGCATCGATATACATATCAGATTGCACGTTGAAAACACACGTGCTTTCATGCCCTGGAATATGGTAGCCCGTGGCCTGCTGAATCCCATTTGTGTATCCGTTAGATCTTTCGCAGGAAGAGAAGGGTGGGAAGAGGTCTTCAAATGGAAACATATTCAGAGAACCTAGACTCTTAGAAAGGTGGTGGTAGATAGATGATGAAGGAGGGCAGTGCCCAGCAGGAGCACCCACTGGTCCTGAGGGACCTCTTCTGATGGTATCTTTGGTGTTAAAAGGGAGGAATTCAGGAGCTTTTAGATCAGGAATGCATCCCAGACAAGCATGAGACACTAATAAATAAGATGCTTTACACTGAGATAGAACCACAAACCTCCTAACATCCTCCCCAAGTTCAGCATACAGGACTCTTTTCAGCCACCAGTGGTTTGGAGGGCAGCAACCAAGCAAACAAGTTCCCGACGCAGCAGAGGAGGAGGGAAGGGAAAGGAAAGGCAGGGAACGTTCCGCTGGAAGAGCATCGTGTCACAACCATTACAGAAAGCATCATGAATGCTCTAATTTCTGGCTACACTAAGTCTTTCAGGATAGGGAGAGCTTCCTTCCAGTGTCTGGACAGCACACCGCACAGCGGGAACCCAGTCCCATATCAGGACTTCGGTTATGTGCTGTACAAATACCTGGTGCCACCATTAGCTTGCAAACAGAGGTCATCTAAGGAGGACCTCCCAAGGGGCAACTTGGAGGTGGGGAGATGAATTTAAGCCCTGAGACCAATCCAGGGGTGCCCACTGAGACACATGCCCCGTCCAAGCCAGGCTGTATAGGTTATTTTCAAAAACTCTCTAATTTGGCAGTTTTAACATGTTCTTTCAGTCAAAGTAGATACCATACTCTTATTCATAGTCTGCCCATGTATAGGGAGATCCAGGTGGTGATCAGTCCTTTATGGCTCACCCTATATGTGAAAAAGGAGAGACGAAAAGCGCAAGGAACGTCCATATGGGTCAGAAACAATCTGTTTTTTATTCTCCAAGAGAGTCGGCCTCAAAACATTGTCCAAAATCCCAGCAGTAGGGTGGCAGGAGAGTGGGGACACTGTTCCCTCCCATCCTGAGTATCCTGGTTGGTACCAGCTGCATTTGCAGAGGCGCTGCTGCTGCTTATTACAGACTCTTGCCAGGTTCATATCCTTCCCTCTTCCAAGAGCTCCAGCTCAGGCTCTTGTTGCATAAGGCAGGATCCCTAAGTCTGAGATTTAGAAACAAGTTGTATTTATTTATTTTTATTTTCAGTTACCCGAGTGCAGTAAAGGTCAGAACACTTATCTTCTGGGGTTGTTTCCTCTCCCACTCATGTGATTCAAAACCAACCAAATGATTTTCTTCTTTTCTTCTCAGAGAGAAATAAAAATACAGTGGGAATGAAACCTGACAGAGGGAATTTTCTCAAGCAGATCTGTGGAAAATGAGGATCCACTGCAATAGGAGGAAAAGGAGGTCTGTGGACAGACTTGAGCATCTCCTCCCCAATCCCCATGAGATGCAATGAAACAGGAATACAAACAGGTGGGGAGGCCACAGCTTTTATCAAAGAGTTAACCTTAGCTGATATTAAGGACTGGGACAGACAGGTCACCTACCTGATGCTCCCAGCAGCTGCATTTTGGGTGACAATACTCAAGGACACAGTTGCACGTTCTATGCCCTGTGCATGGGCTGCTCCGTAATCCTCAAGATTAATATATGCAAAATACAGCAAGCCGTTTTTTTCCCTTTTGCAGTGGATGGCTTCATTAACCTTTCAGGAGCTTGCCAATAGTGAAGTGGAGGCAACAGGAAAATCACTGTTCTGTGGGAAGGGGACTTTTCCTATGTTACTAATGACACACGCCCGGGGGATGTCACGGCCACCAGTGAAAGAGGACACTGCTCTAGGCATAATCTGCCTTCCCACTGCACTCTCCCAGATGCCCTCTGGTCTATGAGCTGGTTTCTCAAGGATCCCTTCTGCCCTTGCTGCTGACAGTTTGCAGGGTGACCCAACTGATAAGGAAGCCAGACGGGAGAGAAAGCAAGGCAGAGAAATCCCATGGAAAGAGTCTGGGGAGAGACCCAGCCCAGAGCCAGAGTGGGAAAGAGAGAGCAGGTAAAACAGGTGAAGCAGGTATGGAGAGGTGGAGAAACGACTGTGGGAAAAATGGAAGAAGGCGTATGGCATCCCGCATGGAGCATGAAAGAGACAGTGTCAGCACACAAAAGAAGGGACATTCCTTTGACCGAAAGGATAGATCGGGAATCACCTGGTTAGGAGAGATGAAGCTCATTTTGTGAGCCTAGGACTTAGACCCTTCTGGCAGGAGCAAACCTAGGTTTACCCAGAAATGGGACTAAGCTCCATTGAGGCTAGAAAGTCACCATGCCCTGTCCTGTGGGACATGCCTGAACCTTCACACACAGCCATCTGCGTGGCCTCTGCATCCTCTGTTGTGAGGAACACCTGACGAGCCCCGACTTGGCCGACTCTCCCATCAGCCGAGCTGCAGCCACCTCTCCCTGCCCTGCGGAAAGAACTCCCTCATCTGCATGTACCTGCTGTGGGAGACCAAACAGTCCCAGACGAGGAAAAACAGTCCAGCAGGGATATCCAAGAAACACAATGCTCTCAACTGTCACTGGTGGCCAGAATCCTTACAACCAAAATCCAGCCACTACATGGAGGTGAAAATGTAGGCTGTACTGACAGCAGCAGACTGAGAGGAAACTCTATCAGGTGTCAGACAGTGGGATAGTCTCCGAGTGGGGGCAAGTGCCTCGCTAAGGTGGATGGAAGCAGGGATCTTTCTCAAGTAGGAATCTGGCTGTCATTCAACAGGCCAAAGAACAACTCATCTCCCACCAAAGCACAGGCATCTCAGGAACAAACTGTAGCGGTCTCGAGCCTCCGCACACTGCCTTGCTGTCCGAGTGTGATTTCCCAAACAGAAGCAGAGAGCTCCCCCAACCTTTGGCACCACTCCTCTCCTACCACAGCTCTCCCTGGCAAAGCACAGGTGCCTGAACTCAGCTTGGAGCAACTTGTGGGAACAGTTGCTCTCCTCATGACTGGCACACATGTGGCTAACTGGGGATTTCACTGTACCACAGACAGGTAGGGTGTGATCCACATTTCCAGCCCAGAGTGTCTAGAGAGAGGCGAAAGGTGGTGGAGTGGGATGACAGGTCAAGACTCTGCTGAGGTGAGGTGAGGTGACGTCAGGAGACTTCCTCTGAGACTGCACACTTCACCAGGCTCCAAGGGCGCAATAAAACCCTCGGACACTGAGGAGACAGGCACGCTGCAGCTTGGAGCAGGCTCCAGTGCGGCCCTTTCCAAGGGCGGTAGCGCCGAACAGAGGGAGCCTCACCTTGCCGCCTCAGCGGGCGAGCACCACGCCGCCCACCCTGAGGCGGCCGTGGCCGCGGCGGGGAGGGGGCTGTCTGGCTGATGCCACGCACTGCCCTTCCCTCAGGGCCCCTCGCCAGCCGGGCCTGCAGGCACAGCTGGCGGCTCCCACCGCACAGACACGCAGCAGAGCCAAACAAAAAGGGGTGCAAGGTGGAGGGACGCACAAGGAAAAATCTGGGGGATGTGGGGAATAAATGTGGGGAGGAGATAGGAGGAGTGCGTGACACATGAATAAGGGGGGAGGGTAGAGGATACAGGGTAGGGAAGCAAACGACATGAACAGAAGGAGGAGAGCTGCAAATAGAAGGGGACGTGGAAAACGGCAGAAATAAACAGATTGCAAGAGCAGTGGAAGGAGAGGAGAGGGAGAGGGAGAAGGACAGGGAAGGGGAGAGGGAGAGGAAGAGGAAAAGGAGAGGAGAGGGATTTATGGTCTTGCTGGAAATAAAGAAAACCCTGCATTTTTTTTTCTTAGTTCTTTAAGGCTTTGTGAAAACACTCCCATTTTAAAAGTGGAAGAATTAAGGTGCAGAGACTGAGAGACCTAGGGAATGAACAAGATGGTAGAAACGAGTTTAGCTCCTTACTTAAAGACTTCTCTGAAAGACACAAGTGAAAAACAGTCTTGACTTTCTCTCGCAAAGCACACCAGGGAGAGCCCACTAATCAAGGGCGGTAGAAAGGGGGCCTGCTAGGAAGAAGAGATAAACAAAATAACATAGGGAAAAGACTTGCACTTTTTTTTTTTTTCCTCCAACACTTAATCTCTGGAGATCTCTCTTTAAAGATATTCAGATTAAATTAACCTAGAATGCATCAAAACAAACAACGGCTGGCTGCTACATGGAGAATTATCTGCAGGGAGAAGATTTTGTAGTGCTGGTCCAACTACTTCTTGGCTGTCTCACCAGTTTAGAGGCCAGTTGCAAAGAAAACAGAAAACAGCAGCGTGCAGGATGTTGTGCGATAGGCTCCTGTAACACTTGCTAATACGTTTCAGTTGCAGATATTTTTTTTAGGTGTCTTATATTTATCCATTTTAATTTGTACCACCTTTACGTTACAACTGCCACTATGGAAAACAGGCTTTTTTGTGCATACAAGCAAACATCAAATCCCTAAAGCCACGAACACCTGAGCCAAATATAGTGTGCAAGAACCCTGAATAAACCAAATATCTTGGGCCTGTTTGCGCTTCCATACCCACACAGGCAAACAGAGCTTCCCAGTTACCCACTGCACATACGAACTCACAGGATCCAGTGTATTCCCAACCCCAGACAACACTACTCTATGACTTGCTAGCACTGGAATTGTCTAGGATTCCCTCGGCAATGAGTGACGAAGGTCCCTGCTATAAACTGATGTTAATGGCAGGTTGTGTACCTTGTTTGTTTATTGCCGAGGAGGAATGTTTGTCGTGGCTGTCAAGATTATAAAAATATTTCCATGACTTCAGACAGCTTGGCATTTTTACATGCAGCTGAGAGAGTGGGTGAATGTACAGATGAGAAATTGAAGAAACATTATTAAGGGAGTAAAGACTCTATCACCTAGCACCACCAAAAAAGACTTAGGAGGCCAGGGAGGTCAGAGACATTTCTGAATAAAATGCATTTTTCCCCAGTGGTCTCTGAAGAGCTTGCAGTAATTAAGCCTTACAACACCTTTCTGAATTAGATAAGTCAGCTAAGGCCATCTGAGGTTAAAGGACCTGCCCGTGATCACACACAGCAAACCAGTGGCAGAGAGGAGAATAAAACCCAACAGAGGTAGCTTCTATTAACCAAGTCCTAAATACCTGGCTGATATCCAGATGAAAGGACCGGAGCTATGCGGGTTGTGGGTCTGATCGTCAAAGGCAGGTCCTCCAAGACAGTAGGGCAATTGCACGTAAGGCTGAAAGGCAGGTACCCGCTGTAACTTAAAGATGGTAATTGTGAAAACAAGTGACAGAAGGCTGGGAAGCAGTGCCTAGTTACAAACCGTGGTGCCAAGTGTATTAAATATACATCGATGGATTCAATTACCAAGAGCACCATGCAAAGTGGAAATGACGGCAGTCAAGGACCCGAGACTGCAAGAAATAACCCCCAAAATATGGTCACATCTTTCTGTAAGAAGAAATACCTCCTTGTGGCCCTTGTAGAGAAGGTACAGCCTCCTATTTCTAGTGGGATTTTCCAAAGCCACCTGAGCCGGTGACTGGGCAGTGACACCCAAGCTCCGAGGGCGAGCGACAAGCACGCGGGACTCAGGTTTAGCAGCTCTGTTCAGCTGAGAGATCCGTATCACCTAGTGCTGAGCAGCCCTTTGTTACCGCTGTCACCAGAGAAGCCTAAGAATGAAGTAGCAGAGAAAGTGAGCTCCTGCCTGCCCCCCAGCCACCTCCACCTCCGCAGGCCAGGGCTGGGACTCACCCGCAGGACGCAGCCAAGGAAATTTGTCCCATGCTTCCGTCTGCTCTGTCCTGGGCTGCAGGCGAAGCGTCAGGACCTCAAGCGGGCAACAATCAGCCTTGCATCCACCCATCTCAAAATGCACATTCCCTTGCAGGGGGCTGAGAAGCGAAAGGCGCTGGCACAAGACACAGCTGCCTCCTACCATAACTGCCCAGCTCCACAATCCAATTCACCCAGTCTTTAGGAAAAACGTGAGCTCCCTGCTTCGTTCTTCTCCCTCACCCATTTTCAAGCCTTTCTCTAGCATTTCAAAGAGTGATGAAATAATCATCATAGCCCCCTCCCAACTCTTGCCTGTGCTCACCATGACACACGCACTACCCAGATCACCAGTAATGATTTAATTTCCTCTTTCTTCCTCTTTCCTTGCAAAAATAGCAAGGATAACCATTCAAAGCTCCATACACACAGCTGCCACCTGAAAAATGCAGGTGAATGCTGTTAAATCGAGAGACAAGTACAATCTTAGACCATTTTTGTACTTGGAGAACTAGACAAGCAATATTTTGCATGCAAGATTACAGGTCTGTGTGCAGTTGCATTTTCACATTCCATTACTGCAATTGCACACGGCCAGTTACGTGCCTTAGCAGCAGCTTACAAAAGCGATCCCTGCTAAACATACAAAATCCAGCCTGGAAATGCATACACAAAAGCCTTTTTTTTTTTTTGTCTGTTAGAGAAAAAAAAATGTGTTTTTGCTAACACAAATACACACTTGCCCCTACCCCTTGTGCAGACTGCTCACCACAAAATTTTCCTTGCACTTACATTTGCAAGATGATCTACATATTCATTCAAGCCTTATAATAATCTAAAATATATACAGCATTTTGCAATTAGAAATGTCCCAAAAAAACCCTAGTTTTTGCATTAAAAATTCTCCTCCTAGCCACCAACTGGAATCACCTCCCTAGTCATAATGTACTATCTGTTTAACTAAGCTATCTGTTTTCGAGAGAAATAGAGAACCAACGGTTTAAGACAGTAAGAGAAGAATACTTGTTTTCATTTAAACTATAGGGGAGTTTTACCTAGATAGACTGCAATTTCCTGAGCTTGGATCTGGCAAATTGCCCAGGGCTAAGACATTCCCACTCCCCTCCGCCTTCCCCCTGCCCCCTTCATGGAGTCTTTCAGACTCAGAAGTAGTTTTCACATTTATTACTTCACTTTTCATCGGAAAGATGCTGGGACAAATTCAGTAGTAAGCAAGCCCAAATGCCACCGACTTGCTTGGATACTGCACTATTTGTTCCAAGAACTCAACTGATGTGCAATGTCCTAAGCATACTATCCCCAAATACCCTGCTGAGGAATGGTTCAGTACTGAGTCACAGGGAAGTGGATTGAATCACGAACAGCAGTTCCTATAACACCCCCTTCCCCAGTGCGCGCACACACACACACACACACATGCACACACACACACCAAGTTTGCAGTTCGAGTAGTGACCAGGTTGTGGTTAACTTGGGGAATCTGATGAGATCACAGTCTGGGGAGATACAGCCTCAGACACTAGGTTTTTGTTAATCAGACCCTTGTTTTGCACGGAGACATGGGCGGCAGTTGTTATACCAGGTTTACCATATGTTTATAATATTGTTGTTATGGGAATACATGTACAGTCCATGTCACTGGCAAGTTGCACTGTTTTTTTGCTGGAAGGACAAAACAGAACTCTCTATCCAACAGAGCACCGAGTATACGCATAGTTTTAGCAAAATTTATCGTAGCATGAGTCACACCAAGTGTAAAAATGATGGCTTTGTTCATGCAATGTTGTATGATTCTGCCATATTGTCTGCAAAGGAACACACGACGCTTCCCAAGCACACGCATGCAATTCGGTGTAAGGCTCCTCGAGAAGCAGGGAGGTATTATTCCCATTTTACAGATTTCGACTGTGATCCAGGAAGACCAGTCTGTGCCTAAGTGACTTGCCTAAGGCTGCCTGTCAAATTAGCATGGAGAGATCTCCAGCTCCATGAGATCTCCCTGTTTGAGACCGCTGTTTCCCTGAGAGGACTAGCAAAGCACAGCGCAGAGGTGATGTTAGCTGGAACAGTTACACACACACAGGTCCACAGCACAAAAGCATTCGCTCCCCCGGGAGTCCCAGGATGGTGCTTAGCCCAGTGAGTTAGATTGCAGGACACAGGAATAATGCGTCTACGTCTGAGAGACTGGCATAAGAAATACCACGCTTGTGACACCGGCACCCTTGGCTGTGGG
>VWPW01020727.1:0-23284 GCA_013389825.1 Crypturellus undulatus
AGACCCGTTTCAATGTGTAACGAAGACAGGGCTTTGCTGAGGAGAATCCACTCGCTGCACGTGACAATCAGAGCAAGTCGTCGTGTAGAAGAGCAGGGGCCTGGTTTCCTTCCCGTTTCTATCCGTGTGCTTCCCCAGCCTTCAGCAGGGATGCTGTTGGCCCACGGACTTGTGTAGCTGCACAGATCTAGGCTCTCTGCTTTACAACCTCATGTGCAGCTCTTCAACGAGAGGATTATGCTGCAAAGTGTCTAGTCTTTGAATCACAAGAGGCTTCTGTAATCTCTCGCTTGGACTTTGACATGATCTCTTATTTACAGCCTGGTTTGTGAAGGGATTTCAGGAGTTGGGACCAGCTGAAATAAAGCAAATCAAGCAGGTGAAAATACTTCCTTTCTTACCGTGTGCCTTACAGCGTGAGTTCAGTCTTACAAAGGGCAAACAGAGCAGTTTCCCAGATGCCAGAGTATGCAGTGTCTCTAAAGTGGCTTCTGAAGGCTAAGACAGGGTGAAGAGAGCTTAAATGTAAAAAGAGGCATTAGCAGATGAAGCGAAGGACGAGACCTCATCTCTGAAGAGGGCAGGAAGGAGGATGCTGGAGCAGGCCCTGCTGCAGGATACAGACACCCATAACAGGACGTAAGGCAACGTGTTGCTCTGGACCAGGGCACATCAGACCTGCGGAAGGACAGGCCAGTGCCAATCCCTCAGCACAGCCCCTTGGCCCTATCTCTTCCTTTTGCTGACTTTTCTATCGCAGTGTCTTGGGACCCTCCAGGATCAGAGTATCCTTCAGGAAAGCCACTCTGATGGAAATAATAACCCTGGATGTGCACAGAGCTCAGGATCCCCACTCCACTGCACGCGGGTTTAAATGGGACACGTGGACACTCCTGCCACGTGAAAACCNGCACGATCCCTTCTCTCGGGGGATCCTGGAAGGAGACTGCAGTGGGATGCAACCGTCAGTGGAGCTCAATGGAAATACATTTTTTTCTTCCTTTTTTATGTGAAAGTGATTGAACTGTTATCTTGGATTATCAGGCGGATGCTCCGTGCATCCCTGGTTCCTCCTGCTGCAGGACTAGAATACAGAGCCCAGTACCAGTTCTGGGCTTGTTTCCAAATCCAGAGCTCCTTCCAAGCTTTTGATGCAGGTATCCTGGATTCCCTCTCCAAGTCAACATAGAAATCTTGGGGGTGCTCTCTTGGCTTTTACACATGTGTACGTAAGGCAGCTAAATAGTATAAAAGCAATAACTGTCATGCTGAGTAAACTAAGGCTGCAAACGTTTAGGGTAAAATCTTCCTTTCAGACCCTCCTGGCTCCTTGCAATCGGTGGTGTGAGGTGTATCTTTGTGAGGGGTGATGCATCCAAATCATCATGTTTAATGGCTGCCGATGGATCAGTGCTCCATGAAATATTTTAATCCCTTTCCAGCCCTGTTGCCTCCATATGATCCTGCATTGAAGATTTCCACAGTTTCAATTGTGAAACGTCTAAAACAGTCCTTGTTCTCTGTCTGTTTTGAACTAATTTATCAGATTTCTCCATTGCAAACACTAAAGGAAGGAACACTAAATAGCAATATTTCATCCAGAACATTCATGATTTACAGCTCCCTGTTTCCATTATGTCCTTTCTCAGCTGAAGGCAACGAGTTAATACAACTTTTGTCTACTACAAAGCCCTTGTGTGGCTCCACACCTCGATTTCTGTGCATGAGAAATGAGGACAATGCCGCCCCGCACCATAGGGTATGTGGTGCTTGTAAAGAACTTAAGAACCATTATATAGGAAAGGCATTATCATAGCATTCAAAATGCTGCATATAAATTAATTCACAAGTATGCGTGCAGCTGACATGAGTATAAATTAGGTCATTCTCATTCACAAATGACTTTTCATACAAAGTACAGGAATCAATTACAGGCATCAGTTTTTGCAAATGTGGCCATTATTTATTAGAAAGCACTCCTAAAATTATCCTAGTGCTAAAATATGAATATTGTTATGCAAGAAAGGTATACAGTGAATCTATTCAAGGCATTAATTGAGAGAGAAGTCCCCTCACCCCCTTATTCATTGCCTGCCTCACATACAGTTCATATACTGTATTTAACTCTCTCGCAGCAAATGAAAGGTAACACAGAATCCTTCGAAAATATTTCTTAAGTCATTTGACGATGATTAAATTTTGATTTTTCTCCTTCAGAGCTTTTTTTTCCCTTGCTAGGTCTTTGAAAGAGAATTACTCACAGTGAAGGGTTTATATAGCAGCTTTTCAAATTCTACCGTGTTCTTTCCTTACACGTTTAGTTGTAGTTGCTTGCTCAATCTTCAGAGCTTATTTTGCCCTTTCAGGTTGTCTGTTCAGATCACTTTGTTTTACTTAATGTAAATATTCTGGCAAATTTCAGAACCCAATAATGATGGATGTGATTAGAATCGGAGCTTTGTTAAGTATCCTGAAAAGCTCCTTTATTTCAGCACGGGAGATATATCACCTCTGTTGCAAATTATATCATGCTGACAGAGTGAAATGTACTGTAACCTGATGAGAAAAAGAACATGATCTAACTCTATTGATACAGGAGGAGAAAGTAATGAACACCGTGTTCAAAACAAGTTTGTTGGTAAGAGTTGGGATTTTTTTTTTCAGGTTTTCCTTTTCTGCAGCAGAAAGTGAGGTAACAGGGTCTCTGGATAGAAAAATACTGCCAGGGCCAACGTGACTGGTAGGTGGTGGCTCCTCTTCCTTTCCTTTGCACCAAACAGGGGCAATCCCAGTGAGGAACCACCTCCAACATGGACAAGATGCCCTCCTGTGAGATTATACACTGAAAACCTTCAAAAATCCTTTGTCAGGGTGGCAGATGAACTGTTTGCAGACAATAACTAAGGCTGTGTCCCTTCGCGAAAATAGTCTTGATTCCAGGGCCACATTTCATCTATGGTTACCTCCAATTGCAGTTTAAGTCATTATATCTATTTCCTCCAAGCCCAAAGAGATGGTCTGGGTTAGTGCAGGGGTTGTTCGGAGCTACTTTCAGGACACATCTGTAAATAGAGGAAGAAAAGCTGCACGATGCACAGCGGTACCACTAGGCAGGAATACAAAGCAAAATTATTTGGTTCTGTGGTCTCGTTTGCTCCTTTGCTGCAAACACGGGTTTGCTGAATGGGGGCCAGAATGAGTCACAATTCACAGTCTTCACTGCCCGCCTGCAAAGCTACGGAAATTTCTGGAGGTCAGGGAAGGGGTGAGTGTTCAGAGTGCTGCTCCCAGAATGCATTTACCAGTCGTGTAAATAGCATCAGCTGCTGTTAATGCAGGTGTCTTTCTAAGGCATCAACGGATGAAAAAAGAACAGCAGGGCTGCTCGAAGCGCAGGCTTGGGCACCCAGAAGGAGACCGTCCTTTACCTTAGGTGTGCAAGTTGAGATTCCTGAATGGACTTCTACATTGATTTTAAAAAAAATAGGAATTTATCTGCCAAAGGAAGCTCTTTTGAAGGCCCACGGCTGTCGACAGGCAGAACCCGTGTGCTCCGCCGCCACAGTCGTCGTTGGAGGGCAGCGCTGCCGAACGCCCTTCCGACGAGGGAAGCAGTTTCCAGCTTCCACAGTGCTCCCGTGTAAGCCTAAGGCCGGGTTTCCAGGCCATCAGGTGTATCAGTAGATGCAGCCACTCTTTGCAAGTGCATGTTAAAGCTGTACTTAAACGGGGCTTTGAAACGGCAGGAAGTTCTGTGCTGGATTTACCATTAAATGGTGAGGGGGGTGGGAAGAGAAAGAAGAAACATTGTCCAGCCTAGTAAAAAAGAACAAGGAGGCTTTTTATTTCCCTGTNAGTTTCCAGTTTCCACAGTGCTCCCGTGTAAGGCCGGGTTTCCAGGCCATCAGTAGATGCAGCCACTCTTTGCAAGTGCATGTTAAAGCTGTACTTAAACGGGGCTTTGAAACGGCAGGAAGTTCTGTGCTGGATTTACCATTAAATGGTGAGGGGGGTGGGAAGAGAAAGAAGAAACATTGTCCAGCCTAGGAAAAAAGAACAAGGAGGCTTTTTATTTCCCTGTCACTCATTTTTCAAACACTGGAGGTCGCAAATAAAATGAGATGAACTTTCCTATAGGCCCTCTGATAGCCATGAGCAAATGTACTTACCCAGAAATTTTTCCCAAAATCTAAATGGGGAGAAAGGTGCTTACCCATGGCTAATTTTTATCTTTAATATCTGCACTGAAGTGTTTGCCTGATGCTCCTCTCTTCTTGTTCTAATCTAACATGAAATACTGCTACACTGATAAAAGAAGACCCTGTTCCTATCAAAATACAATCTCCACCGTCTTAGCCAGGGTATGACTTGTTCCTTTATGGTGCTGTCCTTCACCAGGTCCGAAGTGAAGACAGTTATCCCAGCACATCAGCTTAAGTTGCCAAAATTATTTTAAATATTTGCAATTAAATAAGAGTAAATAAGAAGCGTTGCTTCTGTCAGTAGCTGCTTTTTTACAGAAGTTTAAAAACATGTTTGGGAACAAAAATGTTTTAAAAAGCAATTCAAAAAATTACATTAAGGATATGTAAAAAATGTTGCCCAATGACAGGAAGGTTGCATTTTTTTTCTTTTAAATGACTGTTCAGTATTACCCAAATGATCATTTTCTGCACTTGTATAAAACAAAAATAGTTTTGCTTTTAAAAAACGAGATTTGGCACTTAGGGCAAAATTTTCCTCTCCAATCTGCAATGCAGATGCCGTAGCCGCAGAGCAGATTTCAGCTGCCTTTCTGCATTCACTCCGTGCATTAAAGTTTCGCTGACGTCCCTGGGAGCTCCACGCGCGGCCTCGGCGCAGACCAGGCTGCACAGAGCAGGCCACGGGGAGCCGTTTACCCTGATTTACCTCCAGCGTCCTGCACAAACATCTAGACGGAGATTGAATCACGCTGGTGGCCACCGTCTGACCACAGTTCCTGCACGACACGAGAAATTCCTGGGAATAATTGTCACCCGGCTGCTGGCGGCTGGGGAGGTTGGTATTTTGGCTATTTCTGCGATGAGCTTTTCTGAGTGGAACAAGGTGGTGACTGCAGACATAACCAGCTACTAATCGCTATTAAAACAAGTTGCTGTCGCCCTCCCTTGCGGGCGCACGAGCCCTGCAAAACTTCATCAGAAAGGGGGCCCTCGGGATAGAGCGGATCCGGATCCGTTGGGTGTTTATACAGGGGAAGGCAGCTCCTGCTTCCCTCGTGCAAGGAGGACGTGCTGGAGCCCAAGCCAATTGCTGCTTCTGTGTGCCTTGAGGCAATGCAAGTAGGATTTTCTCTTCAAATCGCTGCTAATTAGAATGAATAAATCCAACAAAATACCAGCAGTGAATATTAATTGAAATAAAGCCCTAAATCTCACCTAGATGTATTTTGAATTTTCCTGTTTTATTTTTTCTCCTGCAAAGTGTTGCATTTGCCTCTGTTTGTCCGTGCCTGGAAAGTGCGAAAAAAAGCAAATGAAAAATCACAAAAAAACAGTGCAAATGTATTTTGATAAAAATTTCTAGCAGAATTATTTAANGCAAAGTGTCGCATTTGCCTCTGTCCGTGCCTGGAAAGTGTGAAAAAAATGAAAAATCACAAAAAAACAGTGCAAATGTATTTTGATAAAAATTTCTAGCAGAATTATTTAACCAGCCTTTGGAAGTCTCTCTTGTTTCTCCTTCTCCTCCCTAAAACATTGTATTTGTTAAAGAGTGGGGCAACAAGGTATCTAATGCAGATTTCCACAGCAGACCTAACAAATAATTACAGATACAGGACGAAATTTTGAAAAATACTTTTTTCCTTACAATGAGACCTGGGTACTCAACCAGTCCTAATGAAAAGGAGTGAGTCTCGGACTCAAGAGTCAGTTTTTTAGAATACTACATAAGAAGTAGTTTGAAAATGTAGTTTCTCTTGGTGCAGGTACAAAAATGAGTTTGGGGGGACTGATGAAATAATTCCCCAGTTTGTGGATTACAAACAGGGGAAAGGGCTAAATCTATATAAGACGAGTGCTCGAAATGGCTCGTTGAGCGCGGGTTGCTTAAATGTTTCAGTAACGGGGACTAACCCTATTGCCAGTCTCGGATTTGTTGGTCTCCTTTGCTCTTGCTAAGGCCGTGCATGTGAATTCACTGCCTTGGAGGATCAGATTGCTGTAGCTGATCTGACAAAAGGGAAAATATAAATAACAAAATCAGAAGTGATCCATTTAACTGCGTTTTAAAGGTGCAGTATAAAGTTCTTTCACCTAATTGCTACAAAAAGAGATTCCCACAGTAATTGCATTGAATGAGATTAAGAGGAAAAAGTCTTTGGGGAAAAAGGAAAGATACGATACAAACTGATAGCATTTGAGGTGTTTACTAGGAAGACCTTCTTTACATCTGCCTGACTCCTTAGAATGATTTTCTTGCACAAAACAGAAAATTTAGAACATAACATTGCATGCGCCTTTGTCTGGACTTCCGATCTTTCTAGAGATGTTACTGCTGAACTTCCAGAAGGAAACTGAAACATGAATGAATATTCCTTGTTCTGGCATTAATCGTTCACTCAGAAAAATCAGTTAGAAGTTACAATTGGATTAAAAGATTGAGGTTATTTAAATATCTGCAGTGACGGAGGTCCCGTAGACCTAGGAGCGTGGTGGGCGAGTGCCACCTCTGCGTGTTAAAGGCTGCGAGAGGCCGTGTGACAGGTTCCTGAAGCCCTGGTGACCGATGACCTGCGGGTGCGTGGCTCCCTGCAGCCCGTCAGTGCGTTGCACAAGAAGCCTCCGCTTCAGCCCGTGCTCCTGGCAAGCGTTTCTTGGACCCTATCGCTCGCTTTCACATTGGCCAAGTTGAACGGGGGAGAAGGAGGAGCAGCAAGATGAGCCAGCTGCTTTTAAAACCCGTCAGCGCGAAGAGCGTTTACCGAGATGGGGAATAAAGACAAGCTGCTTTTGCTATCTCTTGGATAAGGCCTGTGTTACGTTGCGGGAACGGAGGTCACATTTGCTCGCGCTTGTGTCCTGTGGCTGGGATATTGTTTAGAGACTACGAGGAATAATCTGCTGCTCCAGAGGAAGTTGGCAGTAAAGTTGACTCTATAAAAAGCAACACGCAGTTAGGATACAGTTTCCTATTCTGAGCCGGAGCAGAGCGGTAAGTCAGAATTTCCGACCCAGAGGCTCAGGAAGGATTCCAGGACTTCTTGAATCACAACCGGAATGTGCAGCCACCCTCCAACTCCCTTCCTCTCACCCTTTTGGTCCCGGTCCCGCTGGGATTCCTACCCGGGATTATTTTGTTCAGTTTACTCTCCTTGGGGTGAACAAGTACCGTGTTTGCTCCAGGCTGAGTCTCCTCTTCGTGTCTTCGCTGAGCGCTGTCAGTTCTTTTCTACATGCTGGGTGCACAGTCCAGCGTTCCCCACAATTTAGGAGGCTTTCTCATACCTAAAATGCCAGCGAAACTGAACACTACCCAAAACCGATAGAGCTAAGAGCGCTTGAAGCCTCTGATGTCTTTGCTCGTGGTGTTTCTTTCTTAAATAAAAACAATAATGAACATTTACAAGCTATTTGCCTAGTGATTTCAGCCCATACTTTCTTTTTCATTAAAATTATTTTGAGACGAACACACAACTTTTTCTAAGATTTTTTTTCTCTCTGAAAAGATCTGAGCACTTAAACAAGAGCATGTACTCTGTTTCCATATGGTCACAATTAGAATAAAGACAGTGTACATCGTGTAATGTACGGATTTTTTTTTCTGTATCGACTGTGCGTTTGTAGACATGTTTATATTAGGAACTTTCTGCACCTCTCCTTTCTCCTTCTGTATTTGCACATACACTGACTAGGGAGTAGGAGATATTTCAGTTTTCATTCTCAGGTAGTGCTGGCTCCTGAATATAAGGTCACAAAAATAGCCTAGGAGACCATAAAGAATGTATACTGTTAAAACATAGTAAATACTTTATAATGCAGTGAAAATTTCAAATCCACTTGGAAAGAAGGCAAAAATGCAAAATGAACAAATCGCTTGGAACACAGGGCAGCTTGCCCTGTGATGAAGTGCAGCCAGGAGGGCTTGCTTCCCTGGATAGCTGTAGTGAATTTGATCGTTTATTATATCCTGTCCTTGCCGGTTTTCTTCATCCCAAGGGTGCACTCAATGAACTTAAGAGAAAATTTGCTTTCTCTCCAGCATTATGCGCGCAGCGTGCAAAGAATGAAGTGTTCCAATGTAAAGATAATGCAGTAATTAGTAAAGACAATGAGCGCTGGGGAAAAAAGGAGAAAAAAATCTAAAAGGCGCAATAACAAAGCTGGAAGGGTGATTAGCATGTAGGTAAGTGAAATTCCCGAGAAGAGGCAATTCACTGAAGGATTAGTGATTCTGTGGATCAAAGAGCTGCTTTTGCAGAGCGGAGCCATTAGGTAAAGCAGTAAGTGGTAAAACAAGACAAAATAAGTCTGGGCCTTAGTGATTAGGCTTTAATAATTCTCCTGTTTTACCCAATGTATCTTTGCTCTGCTACCCACTGGACTGTCATCAAAGGCTGGGTGGAGAATTCCTCCACCTAGAACACCCTCTAATTTAGGAGTTAGGTCATTTGCAGGAGATGTGGGTTTGAAGCTCCTTAGGCAGGTGTCTCCCGTTTCCTCGATATGCACTAAAAGGGGACGATATCCCACATTTTAGGAGAGTGTATTCCTGCAGGAAAACTTGGTGCTTGAATTTGCGGATAACAGTCTTGGCTGGGGATCCAGTTGTGTCAGAGATGAGCGGAGGTGGCCGTGGGGGTATTTAGTGTTTGAGAGCCTAGAGGTGCGTGGCTGCTGCAGGAGAGGCTCCGTACGCACAGCTCCCATCAGCGTTTTCCGCTGGATCCCTCCCTCAGTGGCATGTTGTCTTCTGTGAAAGCCATTCTGAGGCACCAAACTTCCTTCCCAACTGTGTGCGTTGAACACGGGGTTGTGGGCACCGTCCTAGAGCAGTGTCTTGTGCTAGACGGCATGACGTGTCAGCCTGTGTCCATCATAAACGTATCCCTCAATATTTTCTCTTTCAGATTAACACCTCTGATAGCCCTCGGGCTTAGACCAGACCAGCTAAGCGTGATGCTGAATTCCTGCCATCACCTCAAGCGTTTGATCCTTCTCTGCTTTGCAACAGGAAGGTATGAAGTGGTCATGAATCACAGAGATTTCATGTTGACTTGGCACCTGTATAAAGGACAGAGGGCAAAGGGTAACGGAGGATCTAGCTCTTTTTTTCCCCTCAACATGAAAAAAATGGGTCAAAAATATAGCAGCGCACTGAAAAGACTCTCGCGTGCCTTCCCCACGCAATACAGTGGCCCTTGTTCTGTTTTTCTCAGTCCTCCTGCTCTGTGCAGTATTTTGCAGGAGTCCCGACTGCGAGGGCAAGCAAGGAGCAGCAATCCTCCCCTCACTGCTTCTGCTCCTGCACGTGCAGGGTGTTCTTGATGATGTTCCTTTGCAGGACAAATGACATGCACCAATCAGGACATTTTGTGGCAGTTGGAAACTCTGGCTTGACTGCTTGGGAGCGGGAAAACATTAAAGACAACGTGGTAACAACACACAGGGAAGAAGGAGAGAGATAGGGTAGAAGGTAACAGATTTGATAGGGTGCATGAGCTAATCAGGAAAACTTAGGCGAGGAAAAGAATGTGAAAAATGGGGGAGATAAAGACTGAGAAATCTGGCTTGGCAGGTGAGCCAGCTGCTCCCTGCTGTGGCTCACCTTGGGCAAAGGGGAGCTTGGAGCTGTCGCCTGCCCTCTGATGAAATGCAGTATGTTTTTTCATATCATCTTAATAGCAGTAGCGGCTTAATTAGGTTGCATAATGGTCTGTGAAATGGATACTCCTCACGGTGACTCCTGGCGCTCTGACTCGCTGCTGTAGCAGCCCAGATTGGCAGGACGTGGCGTGCCGGCCAGCAGGGACCTGCCCCGCGTGCAGGCATCTCCCAGGAGGATGCTCCACATTTTGGGGTGCTTTTTGTGTCCTCACAGTGTGTGTTTCTTTTATCTGAGCTGCTCTCACAGAGATGATGGAAAGGGTGTTTAGCAAACAGAGCTGTTTGAGGGTATAAGTGAAATTTCATGGCTTGAGGTTTCTATAAAACTTGTTGTTAAGGCTTGTGGCCAAACACGCAGTGGATCTGTGTTCTGGTTGTACCAACGTCCCTGTGTTGAAACCTGACGGGGTTATTTTTCCTCTTTTTAGCCCGGAAACTGCTCTTAAATCTGCGCGACGTGCAGTGCAATGGCCCCTGCACGTGCCAGGCTTACAGCTGCTCGGGGGCTGCCGTGACCGTGCTGCAAACCCCGAGCCCGTCGCCTCCTTCGCCGAGGCAGAGCCTGCAGCGCGCAGTGTGCGGGCCCGTTCCTGTGGCCTGCTGCTGTGGGCAGCATCAGACGGGCGGCACTTGCTCCACGAGGGACAGCAGTGCCCATTCCTGTGTCCTTTCTCTCCCTCTGAGTGCTGCTTTCCTGCACCCCTCCTTTATATCACATTTGTCTTTTCTTTGTTGTTTGCTTGGGCACAAAGTCTCCTGTATGTGCAGGCACTTGAGAAACGCTGCAGAGAGGAGCCTTTTTTTCCTGNTTTCTCTCCAAGTGCTGCTTTCCTGCATCCCTCCTTTATATCACATTTGTCTTTGTTGCTTGCTCGGGCACAAAGTCTCCTGTATGTGCAGGCACCCCAGAAACCCTGCAGAGAGGAGCCTTTTTTTCCTGCTTGGGACGTAACATAGCCCATTTCCCAGCTGCATCCTGACCAAGCTGGAAACCTGCAAGGAATGGATATCCATGGGATGTTTCCCCTTCGCAGAATTAACCCGAGGATCCCAGAGAAAATGACAGACTTTGAGCTCCTCTGCATTCCCCTTAGTCCGTACCTAAGTCGCTTGAAAACATGGCAATTTGTAACGTGTGGTATCATCTCCCAGGCTCTGCCAGTGAATGTAAATGGCAGAAAGAGCCTGGGGAACAGATGGAATGAGACATGCACGTAAAGAATTAAAGTATTTGTGAGGGAATTTGGCAGGGATGTAGGAATGCTTCAAGGACTGTGTACGGGGGTGGAGGAGGCACTGAGCAATGTGGGGCCGTATTCTGGTGCTCCGTTTCTTCGAGAAAATATGTGTGACCTATTTCTCTAGTCAAGCACGACAACAACAAAAATTGCTTTTTTTTTTCTCCTCCAGTTTCTGGGGAAAAAAAAAAAAAAAAAAAAGATACCTTTTCGGGAAGCCTTGCAATGTCTTTTAATTGGAGAAGAGGTGGAGGCATTTGCTTTTCCATTGCAAAGATTAGAAGATTAGAGCGAATGAGGGATAACAAAGAAAAAGCATCAGTGGGAATGGGAGGATTTGGTATAAAGTCAGAAGCTGGTTTGTGAGCACGACGCAGGACCAAGTGACTGCAGCAGTGGAGGGAGTTTTGCACTAATGGGAAGTGCCTTAGGTTTTAACTTCAGAATGGTTTTAGACATTGACTTTGCCTAACCATTTCACACGCGACTTTTTAGGAGATTTTGTACACATAAAAAGAGGGGTTTTTTTTGAGTTGGCTTACTAGACCAAAAAGGAAAAAGAAGAGGATTTATATAAAAGTGTCATAAAGAGAGGCCAATGGAAAAAAATCTAATAAAATGTAATAGTTGGCTTCATCATGACTTCTAGACCAACTAATTTGTGTTTCCTGTAAGGGGCCTTGGGGACTGGCACTTCTGACGCATTCGTGGCCAAACCCGTTTCTTGGAAGGTGTTTCTGGGAGGTCGCGATCAGAGCTCCCCTTTGCTCCGAGTGCAGCTTTGCAGCAGCTGCGTGAGCTGCTGCGAGCCCCACGCACGGGGACGTGGTGACATCCCAAGCGCAGTCACTTCAATCCGGTGTTGGAATCTGCAGCCTCCCTGTCTCAGTGAGGGCTCACAGGAGCTCTCAGCCTGGGCATAAATGTTCTTGCTGCTCAGGCCGGGCAGCTGAGCTCAGGCAGGTGAAAAGACGGTTTCCTCCCACCACAGGAAAAGCTGCCACATTAGCTGAAAAGGTTTATTTAAAAAAAAAGTGGCATTTATGCTAGCAATGCAGTCTAGCAGTCCTAGGAAAAGGTAACACCTGATGGTTTTCATTAAATCATTAACGCAGCTTCTGGTAGAGCTGCTGGGCTTGAAAGGAAGGCTGCATCCAGCCAGCTTGCCCAGAAGAAACCCTGAAACAATGATGTGAATAGAAGAGACAACTCAGGTTTCCCCTGATAATCATAAAAGGCTCAAATTACCTTCCTTTCCAACCCCAAAGGGGGCATAAATACTTCATTTATGAGACTGTTTGCGCATGACTAATCTATTTCTACTCGCTAATTGTAATGACTAATGCATCTTACACGACAAATATTAGCTTGTAATAACACCTGAACAAGTAGATTTATAAGTGTTAAGCAAAAATACAAATAATCAGCAGAAATTGACTGGTATTATCTTCTAATGAACTGCAAAGACACTGTGATTGGAAGGAAAAAAAAACAAAACAAAACAGGAAGACTGCTCAGGAACCTGTAGAAATTACTAGGGCAAGTTACTGTGCTCTTGAAAATACAGAAGGCAGAAGTGAGGGAGCATTTAATTTTCACGGACACTGAATTCAGTCAAACTTGCCCTGCTGACGTCGGTGCAGGAGAAGCTCTTTGGGCCTGTTCCTGCCTGCTGAGCGCGTGTGTCCGCGGTGAGAGCTTGGCAGCGCTCTGCGAGTGCAGGGAATGGCAGGAGACGGGCCCTGCTCGGCCGCCCCGTGCCACCCGGCCACCGGCGCCGCACGAGGGCACTGGGGACCCCGCGGGTCCCACCTGGGCCACGCGTCCGCCTCGGGCTGCGCCTTTGCCTGAAATGAGACTTGGAAACTCTGCAGTGCCGGTAGGAGGGCTCTGTTCAAAGTGAGGCTCTCGGGATGATGGGGAGCATCGGAAGCCCTATCAAATAACCCCTCCCTTTTTTTTTATCTTTACAGTATTTTGACAAATATAATAACGAAGTGACTTTCCAGCTGTTAAGGTGTAAAGTTGACCTGCAGATTGAAGCACCACAGCTCACACCATGTTTGAAAAGCTGGACTTAACGCTGACTCTGTGTTGCCTTTGAAACCTTCTCCTGAGTGCAGGCTCGACCCGCGGCCCAGGGAGTTGTGCCCCGTTGCCAGGAGAGGCTGAGTTTGATTAGGAGCGACTTGCACCCTGTGCCTGGACGTCCCTGGTAAGCAGACACCTGGAGCACCCCAACCTGGAGCCGGAGCGCACAGCAGCACCCAGGCGCTCGGGTGACCAGGAGAGGCAGCTCAAGCAGCAGCTTGTTGCTGAGCGAGAGCGATGCTGTACGCACACCCATGAAAATCAATGAAAGTTGCCTCCTAAGCTGCCAATTAGATTTTGGCTCCCAAGCAATATCATTACTTGGAAAATAGTATTCTACAATAATGTGTTTTATAAGAATAATGTAACTCCCAGCGTAAAATCTGCAAGTAGTACCTAAAAATATTTGACCTATGTTACAGACAGTCATCCAGAAACCAACTGGCTTGCCTAAAACCACAAAATGATTCGAGGATAACATTAGAAGTACTGCTCAGCGCTCCTGCTCCCGATTCATTTCTTCACTTTTGATACTCTCCATGTTTCCAATATTCTGATAAGCAACCACAGTATTTTACCTTGTGAAATAGGTCCCCTTTCAGCAGGTGTCACAAGTGTGCGACTGGTGTGCCTAATTTTTCCATTGCAAATAATTACAAAGCCAAACTGCAGATTGGGAATACGCTTGGGCTGCAGTTGAATGCTCTGCATCCTGTCAAATCTCAGTGCAAATTTAGTGCATTTGCAGTACCAAACAACATCAGCAAAAAGGGTTTATGTGCGCTTGTACAGTTCATTGTCCTGGGCTAACATTGAGTCCAAAACAGGTATTCAATGACATCACTGCATGTAGCAGTTTCTCATTTTCCTCAAATGAAACAGCTATGCTTTTAGTTAGACTTTATACAAAATTATTTCTTCAAAATACGAGTTTGGAGCACTGTGTTTTGTCAAATACTGTGTTAGCTTGCAGAGTTTGAGCAGAGTTTGGCGCTGCTGTCTGCTGCGGCCTGCAGCTCTGTCAATCATTGAAAGGATTGTGCTTAGCAATACCGGGATACTTCTGGCTGGACAACGGATCAGAATAAGGTTGTATCCAAAAAGCCCCACAAACGTGAGATAATCAGCAAGTACAAACACTCCGTGTTTCCTAATACAGGCAGGAGGGTTTGTTTAAATCAGCAGGGTTGATCTTTGCCCAAGTTAGGTCCACGTGCCAGAGAGCTGAAGGTCATCCCGGATTAGCCTAGACCAGAAACCACTGCAGCCTTCAGCAAATAGAGTTCCCGATGGGAAGCGCTGCGCGGAGCTCGAGCGGGAGGCACGAGGCCGCGGGTTTTCCATGGCTCTGCCTGGGAAAGCACCCGCCTGTTGTACGGAGCCGTGGAAGGGTTGTGCTCTCTCCATCTGCCTCTGCAAATCCATTCGAATTTTGCTCTGCGTAGGATCTCAAAGGCTTTTAAACCAAAATTACTGTCCGCTTGATATGTAGGCGTTAGATTTGTTCTTTGTCATAAATGAGACCTCCATAAATGTGGAGGTTTCAGTCTCCACATCCAAGAAGAATAAATCTGACTGTGCAAGTCATTCCATCGTAGACCAAGCAAGGCCATTCGTTTCAGTTGCTTCCTGGCATGAGTGGCTTCTCCCTGGAAAATCCAGGAAAGCTCCACTGACCTGCGGCAAACCAGAGGACGAAGAGGTACCTCTCAGCTTGCCCAGCAGGGTGGAAGATAGGATCCTTTAAACAAATATTTCAAGGCATGGCTGGTTTCTTCAATAATTAAATCGAAAGCAATTGAAATATCTTATTATATATGAGTACCATTTCCATAAGGTCAGTACTTTACATTGCTAGTATTAGGAGTGATAGTAAAAGAGGATTTCCTATGTATTTCCTTTTTAAGGTTAGTTCTTCTGAAACCTTAAAATCACACTGAAATGGGCTGTTTCATTTATTGGGGCTGGGATGTCAACGCAAGGAGTCTATGGGCGTCCCATGTCTCTAATTCTGTTTTCCATTCTCATAATTCCAGCAAAAGCTCTCAGCACAACATTTATCCACAGCTGATGGACCACTGAGAGCTTACAACTGAAGAAAACGCACATCAAAGATATCCAGTAAATTATTTTAATAGTTGAGTCTTTCACAGAGCAAGCATCACCTTTCATACGTTTTGTTTTCTATAAAAACACAGTTTATATGTGCTTTCAAGAGAGAGTTTAGCTGTGGCTTACCGTTTGTTTTGATTTATATTTCTTATAATTGAGCCATAAGTGAACTTGACAGCTTTGTGACCAAAGGCAAGTCCTGATACTCAGGCTGCAGAAGAAAGCGGCCTTAATGAGGCCAGAGCGGTAACAGAATATAAACCAGGACAGTTCTTATTCCGTGTCCTTCTTCCCAATGGGCCTCGAGCGGGCTCTTGTGCACGCTCCGGTTTGGAGCAGGGTCGGGGGAAGGAACGGTCATTGTCAGGAGGATAATAACTGTGAATAATATCAAAATTATTAGAGATCCTGAGAAGAGCACGTGTGCCCAGAGCCTTGACGTTTCTGTCGCACCCCCGGCCCTGACTCGCTAGGTTAGTTTTTCGTTGAGTTTATTTTCAGCGATAGAAGTTTGAACCTTAATCTCTCTTTAGATGATGATGCCCAAGACAACGGTATCTATTTCAAGTATTTCAGACTGGTTTCTCTTCATCTCATAAACACTCGCTGACTGCTTGTTTTGCGCAGGATCTAGCAGGAACAGCTGCACACTCCTTTTCGGATACCAAGCTTGTTGTTTATTCTGTTCCCACACCAGTTTGCAACATAAGCTCTTTACCCTCAGAAACTGAGAAGTGCAAAATGCCAGAGTGTTGCATTAAGACAGACTTTTAATGGTAAGAAAAACAAGTCTAGACAAAAGAGGAGGGAATACATTAAGTAGTGCCCCTAACAACTTGAATACAAGTGGTATAAATAAATGTAAATAATAATTATATATAAATGAGACATATATAAAAATGTAAGATATATAAGATATATATTTATATTTATGTACAATGAAACCTTAGGTTTCTTTTGCTTTCTTATGAAGAAACTGCATATTGGTTGCTAAAGGCCTGATGTTTTAGAACTATTTGGGATGAATTGATCATACATTTTCAGACTGTGGTAGCTATTTCCAAATATCTATATATAAGTGCTCTAGACAAGCCTTTGAGAGAGTGGATTCTCTTTTTCTGTCTTCTAAAGGACCGTATTTTTATTTCTTTCAATAAATACAATCAAAATGGTGAAACAAGGGTTATAAGAATGTATTAAACTCAACTCTCACTGAGCTTTTATTCGCTTATAACTGAAGAAGGGGGGCCCCAGTGTAATTCTCTGTCATTACTCTAAGAGCAAAATAACCTGTAACGGAGCGTTATCTCCTCTTTTTTCTAGATCATAATAGTAGCAAAACCTTTTCTATTCAAATCTGTTCGAGTGTTCTTAGTTCCTTCATAGTGCTTCACTTTACAGAGGGATTTTAGTATCCATTAGATGAATTTAAAACAACAACTTGGAAATTACGCATTTTGCAGTAAGAAAAACATAATAATTCTTTAAAAAAAAGAGAGAGAGAGAAAGAACAAAAATTTGAAGGGCAGAGTAAGAAGGTAGATGCAGAATACAAAGATAAATCAGAAACCCATTGTAGAAGCATTAGTCCAGGCTCTACTGTGGTCAGTGATCACACACAATAAGCCGCATTTTAAATTTATCTTTGTTATAACCGAGCTAGTGACACAAACATGATGTAAAAAACAACCAGGATTTCTTAGGACTTCCTACCAAATCTTTACATTCTCTGGTTCTGCCACATTTAACCAAAATGACTTTTAGAATTAACAAGTCCTTTTCAATTCACAAAATTAATTTACCACTTGGCTGTGATTTTCTTCACTGCGTTAGAAAGACCATATTAACTTTGGCAGTTTTTTATTTCTTTCTTAATTCTGAGGTGCAGAGTAAGTCTCACAAGCTTGGAGGTATGTCCACATACATCTCAGGGCAATATTTTGCGGTTCTTTTTTTGACAGCCCTAAACACCTTCTGATGCCCACGGGGAAGAGGACTTTAATCCAGCTGAAATCAGATTCTTCAACACTAAAAACTGTGCTCGGATTTATGAGGCAATTTCAATATTTGAGCTCCCATGCCCAAAGCTGCACGTTCCCCCGTGCAGAGCCGGCTGTTGCCTGACTGGCTGCTCCCATGCACGGAGCTGCATCACCCATCCCCAGCTCCCCTCTCATCTATCCCAACAAATAACCCTGGGGTTTTGTTCTCAAAATGTGTTCACCAAATGTTATTTCTATATTTACTTTGCCTTTTACCCTTAAATCTTTTAATTCTTTTTTTCTCCCTTTGTAATATTTTTATCCTGCCTCTTATTTAACACCTTTTAATAAGCTGAATTCTTACCAAGCGAGCACAACAACATCTGAAAGATGAAATCTATCTCTTTGATGGTATGAAACCATGACCCAACAGGCCCACCTTCTGCCTAGAGGGCTAGTAGGAGCTTCATATTAGATTATTAAATCATTTAGAAACTCAGGTATGTTTATTCATAATGCAGGGTATCTCACAGCCATCTCAATTCTTTCCTCTTCTGAGTGAAGAAATAATTCACAATTAAATTAATATTTGCCATTTTGCTTTGCTAAATCACTCTTTTCTGCTGAGTAGTTTCACTTGTCCCTTTCTTCTTTCTCCTGTTCTTTTTTTTTTTTTTTTTTTTTTTTTCCATAGGGGTCATTTCCTTCAGCTCCATGGCTTATTTAGGGAATTCACAGCCGTATCTCACGCAAGCCAACAGGGCATGCGGGTGCACCAAACCGATCCTCGCTGTCCCTTGCCTCTGCCCCATCCTGCTGACCACTTTACTCCCGCAAGGAATTTCTGCTCCGTACATGGTAAGTTCTCCAAGACGCATAGGTGACGCACAGCTCTCTCATTCTTCATTTTTAAAAACAAGTGGAAACTTGCTGCCAAAGATGTGCTGTTTGGTCAAATGAGACATCATACAGAGGCCTGCTTAAAGCTTTCATTTTTAAACTTATTGCTGTTTTGAACAACTTTTATTTTTAGCATTACTTTCTCTTGAGAGCAACTGTTTGTGTTTTGCTCTGGTTTTCTTCATCCCTTCCAGTTTTACCTGAAATATCATCTAAATATTACCATAGGGTGGGAAACAAATCACTCTACTTCTCTCCTCCTGAGCTACTCGTATCCTTCCGTTCAAGGACACGTTTTTTGAGAGATTCCTTGTCTTTTCTTGAATTGCTCGCGAACACTTTAAACTTCACATGGCCAAATATAGCCACGCTTTTTCCTGCCTCCCTCCCATTTCTCTCTCTAGCACAAGCACCATCCTGTTAATATTGCTCTTTATGACCAGACAGGCACCTTTGACTCCTTCCTCTCCTCGGCGGGTTGTACCTCTTCTGGTATCGCTCTTTGCTGCCCCTGCTCAGCACCCGCTGCTGCTTCATCCCGAGCAGTAGGAGATGACCTTTTCTCTTTGCAGGCTGTAAAACCCCTTATCTTGCCTCCTCTCGCCTGCAACACCTTTCTTTCCTGCATCTCTTGTATCTTTTATAATCCGGAAAACAAGGAGCTGCTAAGATAATTTCTCTGTTTTTCTGATATAAGGATATGAGCCCTGTCCTTTAACTCCGTGTACAGATTCACTTCTGTTTCACCATGGTGAGTTTAAATGTCTCCTTCTTGCCCATATGACTCACATATTTATTTAACTCCCCTGTCTTTTCGCTTTGCTAATGATACCAACATGAGGTGCTCTCCTGCCCCAGCCTGCAGATTTCTTTCAACGCTGTCTTGAAGGTGTGGAAAGCTGCCTCCAAATTGGCTTTCCAGGTCATTAACGTTTCCTCAGAGAAATTGCTCCCTGAGAGGTGCTGTTGGTGCAGCCCTCATAGGAACAAGGGGAGTTCTGGGGGGAGTTTTCATGTATACGGTTCTCTCAAGACCTGGGTTGAAACGTTCCCCTCTGCCGTGTGCTCTTCTGAGCCCCTGAGCTGGTCACAGCTGAGGCTTGGCAGTCTCAGGGACAGCAGGATTTGCTTGAGAGAAGCTATTTATTTGTGAAGGCCCTCGCAGGACTGGAGGAGTCCTGTGCTGTGCTTGCTCTGGGCTTGGTCTGCTGGGATTCTGACACTGGCCTTGTCTTTGTCCTAGAAAGGAGAGAAAAATCCAGTTCCATGATGTCCACAAAGGCTATCGCTGCTGCCACCACCGACTGTACAGGGAGACGGCTGAAATCCTGAGGAGGGTAACGCAAAACATCTCGGATGCTGTCAGCTGGGGAGGCTTGGGATCACGTACACTGCACTCGACTTCCCTTTGTGTCCTATGAAATAACCTGGAGTTTTGCTTAAAAATGTACCTAGGTAGGTGGGTGGTTAGAAATGGGCTGTGTGGGTCCACCTTGTAATGCCTGTAGCTGGTGATGGTGAGAGGCTCCCTGTGACTCGCAGACCTCGAACTAGTCGTTAGCGGGATGTACAGCTGTGGGCCTGCTGAATAGCTTCGTTGCAAGCAATTTTTTATTATTTATTAAGCATAAGAACTATCACTTCAGAAATACAGTATCTTATTTTAAATCTTAGGTAACTTTTTCTGTTAGAAATAGAATCAGCTTGCTAATTTAGCCAGTACTGTATCTTAATAAAGTGTTCGTTTACAGGCGGTCTGTAGGTTATCATCAGAGTTGTCCTTTATATATATATATAAAAAGTAAACATATTATTCGGTAAAGTATGAATGTATGAAGATTTTTTATTTTGAATTTTATGTTTAAACTAAATTCTGTAAACTTCTTTTTAAGTCAGCGAATTAGCTGCTCTTTTCCTTTTAAAGGTTTATGTTTGTGGTGGTGAGGGTTTTCCGTTTAAAAGCAAAATCATTACAAGTTCTTATTCGTAAACATTGGAAGAAAAAACAATAATTACATGTTGGATTAAAAAGCACTTAAGAAATGTATGCAACCTCTTAAAAAGCAGAAAACTAGACTACTGGAAGCATTTCAGAAATGAGCTGGTTCAGGTGCTTTCTAGTCCAAAAACAAGCAATAACAAACTACATAAATCATGGACAAGGAACTTTTTCCCCCCCACCCAGTTTTTAATAATCCGCAGTGAAATTATTCATTAGAAAAAGTTTATTTAAGAGTAGTTTTTAAATAAAGGGAGAAAACAAGCAGGCTTTCTTCATTCCCTTTTGACACATAACTTACTTTAGAGCCACTTGCTTCTGTTACATTTGTAATTTGGGTCTCTGTTCTTCTCCCTCATCCCATCCTTCCCATTATGGGACACGGTGGTATCTGAAGAGGAAAGCTTAGAAAACAGTTTGAATGAGAGAGAAGACAAACATTACTCAGACTACAATAGCTAGAATTTGTGTTAGTGAGTAATATATAACTGTAATATGCCATAAAAATTGGGAATTTTCTATTTTTTCTTTTTTTTTTAAAGCATCTCCTTCATCAATAGAATAAAAATGACTACAGTTTATCAGAAACTTTCAACGAGTCTTTCAGTTATACTGAGCAAACTCAAACATTTATGTTCCTAGAGGATAAAAAACAGCAATAACAAATATAAATAGGATGACAATGAACCTTTTATCTTTCATATGAAAAGCTCATGTTTCATATATTATTGTAGGTGTGACTTAGGTTAGTAGAGGCTTTCATTTTATACATTAATAAAAATGAATTTAAAAAACAATATTTGATGAGGGCAATGCAAGATTAATTTTGTCTTATTACTTTAATTGCAGGACTCCTTGAAGGAATTTGTAGTGACTGTGCCTTTGTAAAACCTGGATGTTAAAGGGGAGTCAAATTACTCTGAACTTTGGAAAACCTCTTGGAGAAATAAATTGAGATGTAAAACTACATGAAATCAGTAGTATAGATACTGATGTTTTATTTCGCCTTGGTTTTGGCCATTCCTGTAGCTGGAAATGAACTGTCCTTGACAGGAAATTCAACACTGCATCTTTTGGCACCTGCCAAAGTTGGCCCAACTCTGGTTCTGCTCCTGATGCTGGAAGTGCCAAACTTGGCCCAACCAGAGCTGGGAGAGCCTCTCTGAAGCCGGCCCTCAAGCAGATGTGTCCTCCACTAAATATCCTTGTTGTTCATTTGTGGTGCTTGGAAATACTGCAGCGTTGGTGTGCTTTAAGGTAAAATAAACCCAAGCAATTGCTGGCCATTTTAGCCTCCGACAGCTTCACTTCTTCCTCCACGATCAGTTTGAAGCGTAAGCAACACCTGCTGGTGAGAACAAGGTCTGTGAACTTGCTGAGCCATCCCTGGAAGAGCAGGTTTCAGCAGTGCTGGAAGCTCCGGCTAAGTCATTCTAGAATAAAATAATCTTGATATCAGCCTCTGGACTCTGAGTTTGGAAGGGGTCTCTAAGGGCAGGTAACTGCTCCTCTGCAGAGGGGTCTCCAGTGGGGAGACCAAGTGTGAAACAGAGGGTTTCCAGGAGCCTGGAAGCTACGTGGGGCTTCTGCGAGTGGGTTTGCAGCTAGCAGGTTCCTGTATTGGCAAAACTACCTTAAAAGTTCGCATATCTTGCTATTATAGCAAAATAGCTGCTTGGTTAAAGTAGAAAATCCAGCGTCAATATGTTCATTGATCGTTTTCTAAAGAGCAGCAAAAGAGAACAGAGAATAAAACGCAAATAACCCGAGCTGGGGAACACGTTCCACCACATACCACGCGGGGTAATTACACACGGGCAAGTGTCCCTTGGGTTTCTGTGTGATACCTGTTAAGTGCGGCGATTTCTGCTTGAGGTCACACTGTTGTCAAAGGACTGAGGGACCTTTCAAGTTGGGGTGAGCGACGAGGCTGCAGTGTTCCCTGCAGCTGTGCGAACCAGAGCACAGGGTGAAATCAAGCAACTGGCAAACTTTTCGTTAAGAATCCCTCAAAATGACCACAGCAGCGACACGTGAGTGCAGTAGCGTTTCATCCCGGGAAGATGAGTGCGAACGAGCTGTTCAGACCCCAGAATAGCAGGGACACCTTTTATAAAGCCCGTGTTGCACCCGCAGCGTCACTTAATGCCAGGATGGGTACCTGGTGCTGCGGTACATTTGGGAAGAACTGTATCGTTTTAATAGGAAAAGATGTGTTTTTTACACTCTGTGAGTTATTACATGTTTCTTGACACATTTACAAGTGCCAGGTTGTGCTTTGTGTTTTTAAGACTTGGAGTCAACGGAAAGTGGAGGGATATGGTCCTAGATGCCCCAATCTCCTGATTCTGAAGTGAACTCAACTCTGCCCCTTGATGCTTAAAAAGAGAAAAAAACACAAAAAACACTAAAAGTAGAGGTGTGTTTTGACGGTGGAACTTCTCCTCCGGCCCAAAGGCTGCGGCTGTGTCTGCGGGGCGGCCGTGCAGCCGCGAGGCCTTGGAGACCCGTCCCCGTGACGGGGGTCCCCCGGGGCCCCATTCAGGCCTCAGCAGCGATGCTAATCGCTCTAATTTATTGCACAGAAAATTGCCCCTGCAGATGCCTGAGCAAGATAAGAGCTGCAAGGGAAGCCGCCGAGCGCCGAGGGAGACGTTTTTCCGCCGATTGGAGTGGACGCGTGACGCTCCGCGGTGACGTCCGAGGGGATGTTGGTCCTTTGGGCAGCACCTTGGCTGAGGGAGCGCGCGAGGAGCGGGGGCCTGTGAGCGAGCGCAGCCCCAGACGGAGCATCTGAGCAGCAGCAGCATGGAAATACCGCTCAGAACTGCATGTTGGAGCACAGCTTGGGCTGCTTATTCTTTGCTGTTAGCTTTGTACCTGAGAAAACACTTCGGGGTCTTTTAGAGTGCTGCTACGAAACCCTTACAATGAACCATACTCAGCGACCAGTGTCGTCGGGGCGCCTTTGCGGACGGAACAGACGTGCGGGAACGTCCTGGGGCTGGAGACGGAGGGTTAATCGCGGCGCGTCCGAGCGGAGGCGGCAGCGCTGCCCCCTGCGCGGCCCCGCGGCCCGGCCCGTCCCGTCCG
>VWPW01020727.1:24233-197440 GCA_013389825.1 Crypturellus undulatus
CCGGCGCCGCTTTGTGCCCGCCGCGGCGCGGGGGCTCCTGCCCGCCGCGCACAATGGGAATCGCCATTTCGGCAGCGGCGGCCGCTCCGCGCTGCCCCTCGCACTCAGCCCTGCGCCGCTGCCGCTGAGCGCCGACGCTTCTCCGTTCGCGCTGCCCGCTGGTTTTGCACAGGTTATGGCTGATGTGCACAGATCTCGGTGTATATGTGCATTGTTTTTCTTCTCGGGAGACAAGCGGTGGCAGGAAGCGTAGCGCGCTGCGTGGCTGGGTAACGCGCGTGCTGTCATCTCCCCTGCTCAGGGGCTGACAACTCTGTCCGTGGGTTGCATGGCTTAATCCTGCGAAAATTGCGGTGTTTGCTGTGGTCACAGGTCTGTAGGCTGAACAGGAACCAAGGAAACAAGGTGCTTCCGTGGGAAGGCACTGTCGCTTGGAAATGTCTGGCTTTATTATTATTATTATTATTTTTTACCTGCCACCTGCAGCAGTCTTAGCCCTTCTGGCCAGACCAGAGCCGAGGGGGCTCTAGGTCCTCAGTGATTCCCCTGGTGCTGCTGGGGCCAGCGTCCAGGGGTAGGAGGGATTTATGTACATATCATGGTATAGCTGAAACAAAAACTTGCCTTGTAGGTTGAGGGGCAAAACACTCAAAAGGTTTATGATGGCTAAAAACCCTCTGCCCTCCCCAAGGCGCTGGGAGAATTGGCTGCGTGTGTTTACGTTCCTTTCTTTTTCCAATAGAAAGGTAAGGACTGTTACTGCCTTTACAGGAGTTAAAGGAAACAGAAACTGAATTCAAAATGCAAATGCTGAGTCTTTTTGCTGTGCAGTAGCCTATCATTCTTCTGCCTCTATTTTCTTTAATATGTATACGCTTATTTGGCTCATTTGTTAAGCGTTTGGGACAAGGACCATAGTCTATGTCTGTATGTGTCTGTATGTCCTGTTAGGAAACTGGCCCAGGGATACTTCTGTGAGAATAAATCAAATTCTCATTTGGGCTTTTTATTGAACGATTAGGCATTATTTACATGTTTATATTTCTGCTTGTGATAGCATTTTATGAGTGTGTAGGAATGCCATATGCATGGAGATACAGGAGTTGTAATGGTGACTTTGAATATATTGCTCTTACATGCTGAGGAAAATAAAACAATAAGCATGAGGGAAGCAGTCATGTGTGATTGTAAGAACAAGATAATAGATAGCCTTTCAGGAAGAAAAATCAATTTGTGCAGTCCCTGTTAATTCATGGAAAATTGATTAGCATGTTTTTGAGAAGCATAACTTTGCATGTAGTTGGAATCTGCAGATCTGTCACTGCTAAAATAATGTTGCTGTACAATTAGCATAAACTGTAACTTATTGCATGGTTATTGTGGTTTGGTCTATTTTTCCCTTCACTTTACTAGGCTGAGAGAATGTTGTAGAAAAATTTTAAATGCACGTGTAATGCTGGTGAAATAGCTTTTGCAGGTTTTTCTTGGGAGTGTTTTAATAATAAGTCTAATCTGCAACCCTAAACCTCCCATGTAATTTTGTGGGATCTAACCATGCCTTTAAGGTGGTGCTATGTATGAGACCATAGTAGTTTGTTGTTGTTTTCTGGTTCTACTTGCAAAAAAAAATCCCAATTAAAATAATATTTGTATGAGCACTTCTACAGAAATACAGTGACTGTTAGGGTGACTTATTTCCCTTACTTTGCTGTTTGTTAGGCCGTATGTGTCGCTGAAGGTCTCAGTGCATTGAGAAGGGAAATAACTATTGGAAATACCTGGCCAAGAATGTTGACCCTTTGAACTCAAATTGTCATATTCATTTCAAAATCTACAATGTGTTAAAGCTACAGTAGTGTGGATTACTAGTTAAAGAAGCTCCTGCTAATTACTTTTTCAATACAACAGAACCAAAACATGCCCAAACTAATCAACTGCTAATGGGAAATCATTCATTCCTCAGGAATGAGGTGGTTTACGAAGCTGTGCTGAACAGATTCTGCTGCTAGAATTGACTGTTACATTTTTATCTTGGGCTTTCTTTTGGGTTTGAGACAGAAAGTGATGTTCTTGGCTGCAGAATTCTGCTTCTGAAACAGTAATAATCTGCTGTGATTCTCCTTTCCTATTTCTGTGTGGTGTTTTTTCCCATAGCTGATCGTTTGGTTTAAGAACGAGGGATCTCTTCCAAGCCCAGTGAGGGTGGAGCTGTGTTGAGGTGCCTGCGATAGAGGTTTGAGTTTGTTTAGCACTCTGGGATTTTAGCTTATTTATTCCATCAGTTGGAGATGGTTGTTAGGGCAATAGGCAGGCAACACTGTTTCTTCTGTCTCTTTTGATGTGTTTCCTAAAAGATTGAGGCTTTAAAGGTGGCTTTCAATATGCAGATGGTGAATGTGATCGCGACCTCAAGTAGTTACAGTTTGGTGAAATGTTACCCGATTTCACTCAGGCGATTGATGGGGCTGTCGCCTGCCTTGTGTTTTGCTCTGTCCTGAGGCAGGTTCCCAGAGCAAGCCCAGAAATGGGTTAATGTTTGTATGCATTGTCAAGCCAAAGCTCACACAAAGAAACCTAGAACTTTGCTGTAAATGTACAGTATTTTCAAGTAAGATGATACAATGAAGCATCACTTTGTATAACAATAATCAGACTATGTCTCGGATAGAAACTTTTGTTGTTTATTTTGTTATACCTCCTGTTGAATAGTAGGCTTGCTTTTTTTTTTTTTTCCTCTCCTGTCCAAAGGTGCTTTATTTCCAGTGCAACTTCAGAAGAAATTATATTTATACTAATTTGACTTTTGCAGTAGTCAAAATGTCTGCTGCTGCTTCTGGGAAAAAAAAAAAAAGTTTTTATTAGAACAGTATTTAAGAAGCCATTGTTAAAGGCTGGTTTATTTAAACACTAATTAAGAGTTGGCTAACACTTATTTAGAGAGAAATGTTCTGAGGGAACATGCTCCCTATTAAAACTTTATGCCAAGGTAGCAAAGCATTTTCCTGTGAATGATCTTTAGTCATAGAAGTAGTCTTGCTGAAATGAATTGGATTTTTCCTGTGAGTAATGGTTCATCATGTGAAGGGGAGGGCTTGCACCAAGCATGAAGATGTTTCCTCAACTGGCTGGCTCAGATGCCATGGTGTCCCTGAAGACTGGAGCTCCACAACATTGCATAGAATAGGAAGAATGGTCAGCACAGGGTGGCAGGAAGGACCGAATGTTTGGAGTAGTTTTAAGGTGATGGAAGATTAGATATCCTATGAGTCAAAGTCCATAGGAGTTGAGGTGTTGTGTGGTTGGAATGTGATAGAGGCTTAAAAATCTTTAGTGTGAAGGCAGTGACTTGGTGACAAGTACTCCTTTCTCTTTTGGTAACAATATTAGTGGCCATCTTATGTATTGGAATAGTGGCTATTGGGAAGGTGTTTTTGTATGCAGTAATACAATGTGCCCATAGGACCTTGGAGATATTAAATGTGGGAATGGGCTCTTAAAACACCTGCCAAATTCATAGAAGAATCCATTACAGAGTAATTGGCATGGAAGTCTCACCTTCCCATGGAAGAGCAGGTATGGCGAGTACTGAATTCAGATGTGGCTGGTAAATTACAATTACAACAGCCCCAAATGCCAATGTTGTGGTGATTTATACGGGATTTGATAGAATCCTGGCTGTTGGGAGGACTCACTTCAAGGCAGCCTTCCCCTGTAGGAAAACGTGGGTAGTGGGTAGATTTTTGTTGTTGTTTCAGTTAATGTTCCGAGGCAAATTTACAGATCTAATGGCCACTACTGCTATGATTTTTTTCAATTTGCAAGCAGTAACAGACGTTGTTGACATACAATATTATATGTTGCCGTTTTCTTAATGAAACTGAAAGGAGTCAAGGAAAGCTGAGATGACAATTGAACTATTTTCTTAAAGGCGTCTCATGCTACCAGAAAGGGAAGATTAGGATTGGAGGCATTGCTGCTGAGGGTTTCTTTGGTATTGCATAATTGTCAGTAAACGACTTTATAGTAAATGGTTGATTGCTCAACCAAATCTTTAAGTAGTAGTAGTAGTAAATTAACCAGTAGTCATTCTTGCTTATTTTATTAGCATAAATGCAGTGCTCCAAGCAGTAGGCTGTGACTTTGGCATGCACTATATTGCATCACTACATCAGAGACTTCTTTCTTGCTGTGTAGGTTTGAATTTACATACATTTTTTTTTTTTTTTTTAGGAACTTAAAACTTCTCAGATTCTCCCAAAATATTTGGTCCTTTTAGTTATGTACGTCTCGAATTTTAGATAGAAATGGAAAGGTTGCGTTAGTTTGCTTGCTCCCTGCTAAGAAAAGATTATTTTAAGTTCTAAGTATCGTTAGTGAGAAGCTTTTCTTATGTGCTGTCGGTGTGTGTTTAGCAGGTTAGTGGGTATCTGCTAGGGTGTCAGTTTAAAGAAAGTGGGCCTAGATTTGCAAAAAGGTTAGGAGTAGCTGTGTTCAATACCTTTAGCTTGCCCGGCTTTGGGAGGGGAATTAATGAATATGCGTTAGGTAACTAACCTTTCCTGAAGGTTGCGTAAGGAAGATGAGGTGCGTGGGAGTGATGTTTGCCGCACAGGACAAAGTGTGCGGAGAATCCCGAGCCAGCCCCTAGGAAACACTTGAATGAGGGTTTCTGCAAGTCTTGAGCAGCTTCTGAACGTGCCTGTCTGCTAAAGCAGGAATCCTTGTCTGACAACCGTGTTCTGCTTTTCCATGACAAAGTGACTCTGCTGGTGGGAAGGCTGTTGTATTAGTATGATTAAGAAAATACTTGAGTATTAGATGTAAGATCTAGATCTTAGAACCAAACAAAAAATTCCTAGTTAACTGATGTGGGTTGGTTTTTTTTGTTTGTGTGTGGTTTTTTTTTGTTTGTTTGTTTTGTTTTGTTTTAAATTGCCCTTTCTATAATGCTATCTGCAACTACATAAAATATCTAGATTTTTTCATTATTATTTTTATTTTTTTGACAGACCTCCAGTTCTCTAAAACAGTTTTTAACTTGATTTTTCCCTTCTGCTTCCCTTCCACACTTCCTCATGTGGAACAGATTAAAGAGGAAGCTCTTTAATCTCATCTGTAGACCTTTCTTCCATATGTGTGTGTTTGTTTTTTTTTTATTATTATTTTTATTTTTCCCTCTCTTTCCTCCTTCTTGATAGTACAGTTATTTTGGAAAATATCTATAGGACCTGAGGTTCTTGACCTAAGGGGGGAAAAGGTATCCTCTACTGAATGTGTTATCTCAGTGATCTTAGGTTGCTAGCTGAAGAAAGAATGTTTATCGGTATTTTTATTTTTAATCTCTCATCATTCACAGATATTACACCTGGGTAAATATATGTCTGTGCAGATACTCTGTTTTTCAAAATGTCTAAAAATATCAGTGTTACTGGAATGTCATACTTGGTACCAAGTTAAACACTTACGCTTTATTGAAGCCTTTGAATTGCTAGATGAGAGTTCCTAAGTGTTACCTCCACTTTTCAGTGACGCCTGTAGAGAATAGGGCACTGTTTGCCCCTTGGTATCTTCCCAAGTTTGCCTTCATTAAGGCATCATCCTTTTATCTAGGTTTGGCTCCAGCACTGAGACTCCTACTCCAGTTTTGCTCCCCCATCCTGGCACTGGAACCATGTTGTGTCCCTCTCTGCTTTCTTTCTTCCTTGTGCTCTTGCTCTTGCATTGCTTCTGCGTTACATGATTTTACTTCCAAGGCCTTTGTGGGTGATTCCTTCTCTGCCTTTTATTTTTATTCAGTACTACGAGACCAGCTCCTAATAGAGGCCAGTATAATTAAACTATAAATTACACCTTTTGTTTTTTTTCTAGCTGCTGCTCCCTGTCTGGGAGCTGTTCCCAGCTGCCATCCCAGACCTTCTACCTTCCTCTCCTGCACAGGCTTCCCCAGACTTATTTGTGGGACAGCCAAGCAGCCACTTGGGTCTTTCAAGACAGTTGCCTTTTAGACTGATCAGCTCCAGATTCTCTCAAGACTGTGTGTTGATTGCTCTTCTGTGGCCACGTTGTGCTTTTCTTTGTGTGGAGTGTAGCATGGTGGGATTTGGAGCTTGATGGTGCTATGGTAACACAAATACTACTAAAGAAATACTGCTCTGATTAGAAGCATGCTCATTTTAGTAATATCCTGCCAGTTATAAAAGTACACAAGCTCTTTCCATGGGCCAACCCTGTATCTGGAGTACGTAGTTGCACGTGGGCATCAGTCTTCCTCAGCCAAAGCTTGTATAATCTGTTCACATTAAACATTAGGTATTGCTTTAAAAATAAATCTTCTTTCCTCTGGTTTCCCGACACCAACTGGTAGTTTCAAAGAGCTAATAAAAGTATCCTGCTGTAGCAGACGTGACAGTAATACTAAAGCAGGGCGGTAGGGTCCCTCTGCACGTGCGGGTGAAGAACGCAGCGTGGGGAAAGGCCTGTGCGAAGATAGCCGATGGCTTGTGCCGCTTCCTGCTGCAGCTCCGGGTCGTTACGGAGTCTGGCAGTAGTGTGAGCGCGGTGCAGTGACGGTGACTTGTGCACGTAACCACCTTGGTGCCTCGCAGGAAGCTTTTCAGATTGGAGATTGCTCAAGTGTTTTATATGGTGGGAAGATGTGCATGTGTTTGTTGGCTTTATCTCTTATTGCTATTTCCCTCTTATTGGTAAATGAAGCTTCAAATAATTACCTTGAACTACACGAACTGTTTCTTATGCCATTTTTACCTTGGTTCAAATACCTTGTAGGTGTTTGGCCTCTCTTATTTTTTTGGTGGGGGGAGGTTGGGGGTGTGGAGGGAAGGTGGGTTGTTGCTGATCTGGCTCTTGCTTCCTACCTTAGTCTGCTGAACAGCTAAACCCTGTTATTTCTCATTGAGTCATTTATGGCTGAATTCACTACACTGAGCAAAATTACAGTAGTGCATGTGGAAATAGGATTTGAGCTTTTAATTCCTTGCTCTCAATCGTTTGAAATGGGAAATAGTTGTACGTAGCCCATTTGTATTGGACTTGTTGGCAATGTTTATGTTTTTATGACTGATGAAGCCAAACATATGCAAGACATTGTCCCCTTTCTTAAGGAGTGTAGTAAATAAGCTCAATAAAGGAGGAAGTGGACAGTCTTGTGAAATAAATTTTTAGTAAAAGGTGGGACACAGTGTTATTACTTCATCATCTCTCATGAAATATTTTCCTGTGTTTTCTTTAATCAATTCTTAGATGTTTAAGGAGAGGGAAATAAAAATGATTGCTGGGTGAAAGGTGCTGTCTTTTCCTCATCATCCCATGGTTATTTCCTTTTACATGCTTGAATAATGTCTTGATGAGTTCAGTTCTTAAACGTCCAAAATTGTCTCTTGCTAGGGTGGTGACCTGTGTTTACAGGAATCATAGTAAGAACGTTGGCAAAATGCATCTATGTGGCTGGTCACATGGTGGACTAATTTACTGCTTTCTGTGTTAATAGAGGTTCATGTGCAGGAATTCCTAAGTGTGTGTGTGTGTTTTTTTTTTTTTTTTTTTCCCCCTCTTTTTAAGGGCTAAGGGCTTTTGGCAGCTTGCCTTATGATTTGAGCTTTGTTTGATATCACTGCTTAAGACAATGTTGATGCTGGAGAACCCAGGCTGTCCGATTGCATTTCTATGCAGTTCCTACCATCCTTGCTTGGAGCTAGGAATCTGTGCCAGACCCAACGCAGGCAGACAGCGTGATTTGCTGTGCAGGTCAGTGATGGAAACATGCATAAAATGTCTGTGTGAACTGTTCTTGGTATTCACCAAGTAATTCAGCTTAGATGTGGTATGCAGAAATGTTCTAGCTTTGAGCTTTTGCAAACAGTTTTTCTTGCATAAGGAAGAAAAGGATCTGCATTTTTCTACCTTCTATCGCAAATTTAATTTACTTGGATTGTTCTATCCTCTATCCACCACTCTTTTCTTATTTTCTTTTTTTATTATTCTTTCTTTCTCTCCATATGTTAGTATCTTAGGTTTGGGAAGCCTTGGATGGTCCACTGTATGACTTTAATGTTTTAAATTTCCATCCTTCTGTGGAAAGAAAGAAGGAAAAAAAAAAGAGAGAGAATTCCTTCATTTGGCTGAGAATTTGCTTAAGATTTAGATCTCTGTTGGTGATTTCTCTTGGCAGTATTTCATTTGTTGGACTATTTCATCTTTGTAAGAGAGGATCTTGGGTTATTTGAGAAATAGGGAGTTACTGGGTTCTAATTCTGCCTTTTTGAGGAGAACTTGCAGAATGAATCATTCACCCACCTCTGAGTGTTATTTTTTTATTCATTTTTGGCATCTATTTAACTGATGCATTTAAATGGAAATACTCTGGATTACATCACTCCTGGCATTTAGAAGGTGACCTAGACGCTTGCTCCAGCTGTTCAGTGCCTCAGTGTTACCAGGAGAAAAACACGGAACCAAATTCTGTCCTCCTCAAACAGGGGTAGTACCTGGAGTACCTGAGTACCTGGAGAAGAGCATAAGAATGAATTGGGCAAATAATCATTCTCTTGAATAATCTCACAGGCTTTAGGCATATTTGGTTGAGAAGTTTTTTGAATTAGACAAATACTCGGTAACATTTTTTTTTTTTTCTTTTTAAACTAAGACCTAATTTTGGGGCGAGCATTTACACTCTTCTGATACAAGAAGTTCAGCAGCTTTGTGTTGTGTGATGAACCACGTACTTTTGTTTTCAACTGCTTTCTGTTCCTTTTTTTTCCCCTAGCCCTTATTTCTTTACCTGTAATAGTGCTTTGGCTCTGGGCCTGTGTGTTTACTTGACTTCTTTAAGAGATCTTAAGTGCTTGTTAGAAATCCCTATATACTTCATAGATGAAGTCTTCCATTTCTACACACTTTTTCTCTCCAGTGCAAGTTTATTTTATCAATTCTGGATTACAGCTCTCTCAGCTATGGGCCCCAGAAAGATAGAGTCTCAGTATTTCAGTGTGTGCTCATCCTGCTGCTTTCTGCTTCATTTTCTTTCATTTTAACATTTAATCCTAAATTTCTGTGACTCTTGGGATATGTGTCTGCAATTTGGGCCTTCATGTTAGATTGCTCTTTCCTTTAGGCTTGCCCCTCAAACCTTCTTTGTTGGTAGCTTCTGCATCTGGCAGAACTGCAGAAACTAAAGCATTAATGCTAGAGCCTTTTTATATTTCCACTGGGAAAATTTGCCAACTTAAATTCCTTACAAGACTAGTCTGTCTGTTGTGCTTGTCTGTTTGTGTGTGTGTGTGTGTGTGTGTGTGTGTGTACATATATTTTAATCCACTAATCTTTCTAGCTGCTTATGCACCTCATACCCAGAACTGCATTTCCATCTATGAGAAGATAAAAATCACATTTGTCACTAGTGTTTATTTTTTAGACCAGCAAGTCTCATTGTTTTTTGTGACCCTTAATGATGGGTATCTATAGACATATATAATTTAGCTCTATATAGTTTAATTTTAGTCGATCTGATCCTTCATACTATGATGTCCTATTTCAGAATTTCCCAGGTGCAGAGCTCCTTTAGAAAGACTTCTGGTAATAGTATTTTGGTTATAGCCAACATCTCTGAGACTTGTCAAAGCACCACGAGGAAAAGGTGACGCACAAATGCTCTCGGGCTGTTGCTTGTCATACACAGCTCTGAAACAGTAGCATTCAGGAGACGGGAGCGTGTTGCAGTCCATAGTGCTGGGCTCCCACCAGGAACAAATGGGCTACAAAATAGCTTTTCCCCATCTTCCTTCTAAAATGGCTGTTAGTGGCTCTTTGTGCTTTTTCTAGGCACTTGGCAGTGTCCTTCAGTAAGGAAAGATGGAAAGTCGATGCGTCATTCGGCTGTTGATCAGTTGCATATTAAGAATTTTATTAAGAAGAATGACATTCAGCTCAGCTGTTTGAAACATTAAGGATAGTGTAGTTTTTCTGTTGGCCATGTGAGGGCCATTTCAGTGCGTTTTTCATGTGTTCGTGATTAAATTTTTATTATTTGTGAATTCAAAGTATAAAAAAAGATACAAAATTTGATGTATTTTAATGCTTTTATCCCAGTCTCTTTTGCCTAACAGAAATGTCATATTGAACTTAAGACAGAGCTAGTTCATTTTATCGTGTGACCTTTCTCCATTGCTATCTGGTTCCTCCCGTTCTAAGGGGACTGAAGAGATAAGTGCTGGGGGGAAAGGAGCACAAACCCTTCTCCTTTATGCGCGTGGAGGGGAATGTTAATGCGTAACCTAGTGGATGATCTGATTTCAGGAGCCTGTGGATGGCTGAGGATGGTTGTTCTTGTTTTCCGAGTCAGAACAGTTGCACGGGAATAAAAGGCAGGTGAGAGTGGCTGCGGGCAGCTGTTTCCAGGTCTTTGCACTTACTGTGGAAAACTGCATCCAAGAGGATGTCCTTCTGTGATTATAGAAGGAAATAATTTCCTTCATAGGTCCAGTTTTTAGTCAAGCATTCTCCTTAGTTCCTTGGTGTATTTTTCCTATTTATTTTTCCTTTGTTCTTCCTATTCACTGGACAGGGACTTAGGCAGATGTTACTAAATAATTTATTTTAGTGGGAGTGGGGGATAAGTTCTTGTGCAGTGTGTGGTGGCATTTCCCTCCTCTTCCCTTTTTTGGAAGCATATATCTTTGCAGACTGTTTTTCAGTCTTTCTGTCTGTCCATCCTTTTGTCCTTCCTTTTTAGTGAGGTGTATTAAAATCGCATAAAATTTGTCTGGTATTTAAATTGATTGAGTAGATATGTGAAATGATATTTTGTTGCTCTGAGAGGATGATGTAGTGAAATAGAGCACTGTAACCAAAGCAGATGGTGCTAATCTTGAATCTGTCTGCAAGATCTTATAGCATTTAATTAAAATGGTGGTGTAATTCCCATGACACCTTTAACTACAGTTTAAATTCCTGGACTAGGAACTGAGGGCTTTCTTATGCAGATCTTTACTCGTGTAAGTAGTCCCTAGTATGAGTCTCCAGTGGCTTCAGAATAACTACTTGAATGAAGGTTCCCTGATCTCAGACCCAGTAAAATTGGCAAATACATACACACATTCAAATTTAGAGTGTAAATTCAACTAAATTAGCAACTCCTGTTCCTTGTATAGAATCGAACAAAAATTAGGGCATTGCTTTTGATTGAATCTAACTTCAGAGTCTGGAAAATAAAGAATCTCAGGACACCCTGATCAATTTAACATCCTTCCATGTGTGAAGGGCATATGCTGTGGTCATACAATTACATAACATGTTTTTTGCCAGGACTGTTGTATCAGTTATATTTTGGGTGGACTCAGTGAAGGAGCTGTTATCCAATATTCCCCTTTCTCTTCCAGTACACATCCCAGTCTGGTTTTGTACCCTGTCAGGACTTTTCACCTAATATGAAGCTTACTGGGTTTCATTAAGTTTTTCTTCATTGGTGTTTGTAACCATATGAGTTGTTACAAACAGTGGGGAATGCTTTCGTAGCTGCTTTGTGAGAGAAATGTGTCATCACTTAAAGATGGTGTGCTGTAGATAGCTCATTAATTTTTATGTTCTCCTCTGTTAATTGAAACCTGCTTTTACCAGTACATGACTGAAGAGTGACGATACCTTGCATTATTTTCTTATCTGAAGAGAGAGAAACTTATGTTTGATGCATTGATTTATTGCTGTGAATTCCAGGTTGCTACCCAAAAGGGTGCTAAATATTTTTATACTCTTCATTCTCTTCTGGGTAGGAGAACTGTGAAGAATAAAATGATTCACACCACTATGTTGCAAGTCCTCAAGAAAGCCAGGGCTGGAGCTAAGTTCCCTTGTGATATCTAGCTCTTTTGCTCATAAGAGCCTCCAAGGGTTTTCTGTATATCCTTACTTCTGTGAATGTAAGCCGATTTTTCCACATGCCAGGCCCTGAATCCTTCTTGGCTTTTCCCATCCTTACATACTATGCGAGGCAAGGAAAATAATATTTGATTAAAACTTAGAGAGAGATAAGAGTTATGCAGAAATCACTTTGCTCTACACACAGTATAAATATTTCTCAAACTCCAGATGTTCTGCTGCATCTGCCTTCTCATATAATCCTTTCAAGGGACTCTCTTCTGGAGCAGCTTCTTGAGGTTAGGTCTCTGGATTTCCTATATAACATAGAGGCCAAAGAGCATTTCGTGGAGCTAAGCGAGGATGAGGAGGGAGATCCGTTGTGTTTATACTCCCATCTGTGAGAACTGCGGAAGAGGAAAAGAGTCACAGTGACTACATAGCGCTAATTAAATCTTCAGGGTTGCTGGTCGCCAGCCAGGGCCAGGTTGTGCTCTGTGAAATGGGACTGGGGAATTGTCACTTTTAGCAGCCTGACCTCTGCCCATCTGGATGGTGATTTAAAAACTGCAAAAGACCCCTCCTGCCTGTCGAGTATTCTGGTGTGAGCTGTGCTGGTGATGGGAGGATGCGGCAGCTTAGGTTTCTATCTACTGGGAATTTTCAGCTCTAAATTGTGTCCTGGAATTAAAATGGCCAAGACTTACAGCCGTTGTGGATCGAAGTGGAGGTGTCTGTGTTTAACACAGCAGTCCAGTAGTTGTTAGAAAGAGTGAAGAAATTGTTCGCTTGCTTCCTCTCTGTCTTCCGCTTGCTTTTTATATGGGAGATAGAGGGGGTTTGAATGCTCTTAGTTCATTTTTGAGGCTGTTTCATCCCACTGAGTATAATGTCACTAAAGTCACCTAGAAAGAAGGACATCTGGGTTCTCACCCCTCTTCAAAAGGTTACAAAGGCTTGTGCGCTTCTTTATCTGGCCATGTTTCTGGATGAAAATGTTGGCAGGACTATGTCTTCATTAATATCTGTTTATTGGGTCTATTTTGAGTGTGTTCAAATGCCTAAGTGGGGTTTCAGGTGTGAACTCTTGCAGACTGACAGCAGGTTTTGGTTATGTCAGAAACAGATCCTTTAGTGCTGTGAGAGATTTTACTGTAGAATCTTGTCAGGAAATATGAGTGTTAGGTTACTGCTGGAGATCTGGGGTGTTGGTGGTGGTGTCTTTCATTACGTTTTGGTTTGGTTCCCTTTCAGGCCTGTTGAATTTAGAACCAGCTGGTGCATCCAGTGCATTTAGAACAAGCTGCTTATAAATATCTCCCTCTGCATCTACAGAGTTAAAAGAAAATATCTGTTATTCTGGGAAACTGAATCCATTGCAGCACCCTCCTGGAAAACATATGTTCCTTTATAAACCAAAGCACAGAGTCTCTTGCGTAATGCATGATTTACTAGCAAATACTCAGAGCTAACCCAGGCTGCAAGTTCATTCTTTGCTAGTCCTTTCAGTGCTGTTCGTACAACCATCCCAGGCCAATGTGGAGCATGTGGGAAAAACTGCAGGACCGATGGGCTACAGCAGCTGGCAAGGCACTCGCTTTGGCCTGTGCTCGTGTCTGCTCAGCTCCGTGTCACCAGCAGCCTGGTCAGCTCTGTGCTCGTGCCTCAGGCCCTGTGAGTACGAGGGGCTGCCCCAGCACAGGGTCCTGTTCAGAGAAGCAGCTCTGCCCACCCTGCCCAGCTTGCCCAGCCTCTGCCTTCCTGGCTTGAGTATTTCCATGGGTGTTTGATGAAGCAGGCTTTGGGGCTGAGCTGCATTGAGAGAAGAATTGCTTAATAAAATGCCTGTGGTTTTTAGTTGGATCATCTCCCTATGCATTTGTGCCTATGGCAGCACTGCCGTGAAGCAGAGCGCTTCTTGAGCTGCTCCAGGATCTGCGTGGGTGCAGTCTAATGGTCTGTGCTTTCTGCTCGGAGCCCGTGGTGGGAGGGGAGATCCTGCACTGCCTCTCTCAACTATCCCTGGGCTTAGTATTTATGCCACCTACTAAAGCTTCAAGCAGAAGTGGGCATGTCCAAATAAAGGAGGTGTAGTGACGAGACTGCCATTTCAACCAGGAATTTTACTCAATTCCAAAGCCTGAATGTCCAGTGTTTGTCCTCTCCCATAGGAGGCATTTTCTGTGTGGGTCGTCACTGGGTTCCCCGTTAGCCCTAGCACTTAGTCATTCCTCATGGTCTGTAGTTCAGAAGTTTGTTTAGAGCAAATTTAAACTGGGTACAGATTGGTTGGTTTTTGTGTGCTTTGCTTGACTGCACTTCTGTAGCGTGCATGGAAAGCTAGGGTTAATCCTGCTGAGTTACCAGAGAGCTGGAAGAGCTCGTCTGTAGAAAAGAGCAGAAGCTTGCTGTTTCAGAGTAAAAGTTATTCTGTTTTGGTGCTTCTTTCATTTTTTCTACTTTTTTCTTCCAAGTTTATCTCGTGTTCCTGGTGGATTGTGACATGTAAACAGGCTTCCCTGTAGCTGAGTGCTTTGTTGGACTTTCCTCATCACATGAAGGACAGTAGATGTGTCCTAGAAGTGTGTTTGCAGGAGCACTAGTTATCGAACAGAGTGTTGCTCTGCTAGGTAATAAGTAGGCAGAATAAGGTGAAATTCTTTTAAAGGATATCCTTTTAAGAGCGAAGAAATACATTTTTTTTTTTTGTCTGTATTATTGATATGATAGATGTCAGTTTCAGCTTTTAGCAAAGTAGATTTTTTAGGGAGGGATAATGAAGTAAGTTTGTGGACTTGGAGGGAGCTCTTTCTATGTATGAAATATAGTATGGGTTTTGGATGGAGTAGTGCAGGCCAGGAGATTAAACTTTCTTCTCCAGATGATTAAAATGGGAGGAATATATGATTTGCAAATCTTTTCTTTAGGAAGAAAACTTGACCCTTTTTGTCATTCATATTCTCTGTACATTGTGTCTGCAGACATGAAAGGCAGACTCGCTGTTTAAATACAGCTTAATTTACCACTCATTCACTTCCAGCATGTTTCCACAGCACTGCTTCATCTTCCTCTTCTCTGGCAGTGACTTTTCCTGTCAGAGGTTTGTTGCTGTGTTTGAGTGTTTGCAGCTCGATGCTGTGAACTTGGCTTTTCTTTGGGGTCACAAGAGCAGCATACCGTGGCAGTTTCCCCGCCTTGAATACTTTAAATGAGGTAACAATAAATAAGAGAAGGAAGAGTGTGCTAGTGTGGGTTAGAAACTCGGATACAGGTCCACAGTGGACACTGAGCATATATTTACTAGTGTTTTGATAACTTTACCCACGCCAGCTAAATCAAAAGTCACTTGAGAACTTCCACTTGTGCCCTGGGCCAGCTCCCAGAGCCAGAGATGAGAAGGAGAAGCAGAAAAAGCCCTGGGGATGAGCAGGGAGAAGCAGGGAACCAGGCAGCAGGGCAGGGGAGAGGAGGAGCGTGATGGAAGAAGAGCGTCATAGAGATATTAAAAGGAACAGTCTGGGTATTTCATAGAGAGAAGGAGATAGGCAGGGAGAGCTCTGAGACTCCACTATTTAAAAAGAAAATAAACAAAAATAAATCTTGAAGCATTGCTCTGCTGACCTGGTTCTAGCTGCCAGCTCCTTTGGGCTTCAGCTGCCTGGCGAGTGCTTCTGGGCTCGGCTGCGCGAAGCACCTGCGCGTCCTCGGCCTCCCCTCGTGCCCGGGAAACCTTCCCCGAGGCTGCGAAGCCATTTTCCTCCTCTCCTTATCTGCCATAGCGGTTAATAACAGGGCTTTGGCTGCACAACGAGAAGTAAATGGCAGCTCTCCCCTTCGTTTGAGAAAAATGAGAATAAAAAGCACATGGTGAACGTGTAACATCGCAGTGTGAAGCCTTTTTCCTTGGGTCACACACTTGCTCATGTCCTGGAACAATTTCTGGTTATGACTATGAAGTCATGAACTTTCTAGGCAGACACTGAGTTTACTTATACTGCTGTGTGTGTGGGGACCTTTTTTTTTTTTTTTTAAACTGTAGTAAATCAGCTGGATTTGAGTTTGGTTATAGTGAAAAGCCTAAGTGCAGGGATAAGCCCTGTTTCTACACAGTGCTGTTTCTAAAATTCTTCTCCTTTCTCCTTAGGGAAAATGAGAAAATGCAGGCATTGTTGGTGTTCCTGTGTGCTTTGTGTGGCATTTTATTTATTGATACTTTTGATTGTTTAGAGCTGAATTCCGTGAATGTAAATGACCAGCTAAAATGAAACAAATCAATTCTAGTATTGTAACTTGAGTCTCGAATCAATGGATTTAAGCTTTTTTTCTTTTTTTTTTTTTTTTCCCTCTTCCCCTTTTCTAGGCTGAACTCACCGGCATCAAATGGCGTAGGTACAATTTTGAAGGGCATGGGGACTGTGGCCCAATCATTTCAGCCCCGGCGCAGGATGATCCGATCCTGCTCAGCTTCATCCGCTGCCTGCAAGCCAACTTGCTCTGTGTGTGGCGCCGCGACGTCAAACCGGATTGTAAGGAGCTATGGATATTCTGGTGGGGCGACGAGCCGAATCTAGTAGATGTGATTCATCGTGAATTGCACAGTAAGTTGTTCGATTTCTTCTCTCCTTATTACTATTTTTTTTCTGTCCCCAGATAAATCTCTTAATGTCAGGGTCCTTTTAACTTGCTTCCATCTTTGATTTTTGTTGCAACTTGTGTGTTAAGACCTAAAGAAAAAAAGCTCATTGATTTGGCTTTTTGGGTGCAAGTGACTTTTAGGTGGATAGCAAAACAAAAATTGAAATGAACTTGAGTCCCATCCAAGATTCTTTCATAGATTTTTGTTGTTGTTGTAAAATCCCACAAAAATTCTTTAAAGCATTTAAAAAAAATCTGTCCAAATAGGTGTCCTATAGACACCTGTCCTATAAAGTGAATTAAAGCCGTGGCTGCACAGCTCCTCCAGGATGTTCTGCAGGGTCACATTTTGCCATGTTGACCTTGCTAGAGGATTTGAACCAAATAGAGACAAGATTCAACAAGTGAATAGGATAAACAGGAGGAAAGGGAGAGATAGGGTAAGGTGGTTTTGGTAACTTTGAACAACTGTACACTTAATGCAACTTGATTGTTCTCACTGTCTTTATATATCCTTAAAATGATTCACCAAGACTGACTTCATCTGATGTCATCCTTATTTTTTTCCTCTATATCCAGTCTATGCATTATTGCTTATTGATGATGTTGTGTAGCTGTGAGGAGACATAGCTTGCCTGAGAACTTGGCCTTTTAAACCCTATTTTACCAGACTACTTAAATAATTGCTTCTATTTTACCTTTCTTTCTTTGTCTGGAAGGGCAACACCAAAATTTTACCAATCTTGAAAATAAACAAAATAACAGAATAAGCTTAATAACACCAAGGATTTTTTTGTTGTTGTTGTTATTTTAGTAATCTCTGACGTGATAGCCTTTAGTACCTTCTGTTGGCTGCATGATTTTAAAAAAAAATCCAACCCTGGATTTAGGGTTGGCATATAGGTAGACCTATATGCCAGTTGAAATGTGCACCTTTTTTTCTTTTCTAATTGTCCTGTAACTCCTCATCCTCCCCATCCCTGACCTCCATATTTTTGGGGTCTGGCTGGATATGTTGGTGTCCTTATTTGTTATCCTTTTCTATTCACTGCTCTTCAGACCCTTGCAAATTTTCATATTTTTGTGACTACCAGATTGTTTATTTGGTAATATAACCTATGAAATCACAGAGATGAAACACTTTCTGTGTATCTTCAGGCGGATTTCATGCAGGTAGCTATGTGATCATGTATAATTAAAGAGATAGATCAGAAGTGCTGCACCAAGCCATTCCACTCATGTTAATTTTTTATGAGGCACCTTTTTTGAGTGAAGGCATGGGTTGTATTTCTTCTAACCCAGAAAAGCTTTAATATATGCTTTTCTCTTCGTGAAATATAGTTTATTTAATATTTCAAATGCAGTATATAGGACTTAAGTTACTTTTTATTAGGGCATTGCAGGTAATAGCTTCTGTTGCTCTTGTAAATTTATGTAGGTTGTTTATATGTGGTTACAGTCCTTATCGTTGCTGCTGGAGCTAATGGTATATTGAAACATTTAATGTATGAAAAGCTGAACCTGCTTGGTTATAGTATGGAACAGAATACAGCAAATACAAAATCATATGACTTTGACACAGGATCAATAACATTTTGGCCTGTCCCAAAATTATAGGCAGTTATCCAGGTTTGAGCCTTCCACACAATGATTTTTTAAGCGGGATGAAACCTGAAAATTGTTTGCCACTAGCGCTGTTTTGAAGGGATCTGAAAGGAGAGGATGGAGAAAGGAGGACTGTGGTTAGTATGGGGAATAAAATACAGCGTGATGAGAAGGAGGTAGAAATCTGCTCCCGCTGTCAGGATGCTGCAGGAATCTGGGAAGTTGTCGCCTTCCTTGCGCCCTCCCACTGCAAGCTTTGCAGTTCTGTTATGTGTATAAATCAGATAATGCTTATTTTACTTGTGGCATATTAAAAACACTGTAACTGATGTATTGACTTATCAGATTATCATTCAAAGTAATTTAAATTGCAAAAATGTTATAAATTCTACAGCTACTGGGGCTGTCTTGCTCTCTTCAGTGCTTTTGAAGAGTTCAGATTTTTGTATAGATGAAAAACTGATGCTAAATTCTGCCAGAATGAGGCATTTGTGTCACCGATTCCTTGCAAAATGTCGAAGGACGTTGCTCGTGGCTTTGTGTCTGCTTTCCCACCCCCTCCATTTTTTCCTTCTAGCATCAAGTCACAAAAAAAGTAGTAAGGTTTTTATTTTTTTTATTGTATAAGCAGACCACAAAACTGAAATATTTGAAAGTCAAAATTAGTTGCACATTCATAAACTTGCATTCTCTTGAAAATACCTAGAATTTTGAATAGGAGTATACAAACAAAAATAAACAGCTGAGTGCAGCACAGTAATTTACCTGCCTGCCAGCTGAGCCACAGCAGCGCAGTGCGTGGCATGAGAACTCTGCTAGGGTAATAAAGATTTAGTGGTTGCTTTAATTTACATGTTTGTCTTCCGTATTCATTCAAGTCTAAATTAAAATTATTGATTTCCCTGAGTAAGTCACGCACTTAAATAATTTTATATGACATTGAGTGCTTAGTTTATATGCAAAACTTTTAAGTATGTCTTCAGCAAAAGCCTCAGTTTAGATTTTTGATTGGTTTAACCTATGTGGGTTGCCTTACTTTTAAACCACTCAAGAGGTGCTCTAGATAAATTGGCAAGTAAGAAACTGACTTTAATAAAGTGTCTTCAAATAGTAATAGGGAAAAATCTTGGTTATAAATAGGAGCCTCTATGACCAATTGTTTATGCAGCAGCTTTCCAAAACGGCATAGATAGTTAAATGTTGTCATGCGAGATAAAATAAAAACAATTATTTACAAAACAGCGTTGGATTTTTTGAGTTGCTAGATTAGACAGCTGTGAATTAGAGAGATACTTCTCTTTTGTAGGTGTCTCGCTGGATACTTCTGCTTCCCCTTCCTACCATCCTCACTGGTTGGGTTCTGGTTTGTGTTTTGGTGGTTATATATTTGGACCTTACATTTGAAGGAATCTCTCATCTTCTGTCTTAAGTGAAAAGCTCTTTGACATGGGATCAGTGAGTGGAGGAAAGGCCTGAGCAGTCTTACAAGCTTGAAGGAGTTGGACTGTTTAGAAAGCGTGGTTTTTGTAAGGACAAATGCTCTTTGACGTTAGTCCAGCAGCATCGGGAGTTTATGGATCCAGTCACTCTGTGTTTTGCATCTCTGAGACAAAATGCTTTACCTTAAGTATATGGGGGATATGATGCGCAGATCTACTGAAAATATATATAGCCCTAGTGACTAAACATGCTCTTAGAGATAGGTCAGAACATTAAATAGCATCTTGAAAGTAGGTTGCTGACGTTGTGGGCATTTGATACAAAGAGCCATTTCTAATTTCAGCTTGTTTCCCTGAAATCACCTTTTTGTTCGGATAGGTATGTGGGAGTGCTGTTGTGGTGTTCCTCTAGGAAGTTGTCCAGAGAAAATGAGCATGAGAAACTCTGGGTGTCAGTGAGAAACACCAGACACCTCTCTGCTCTCAAGTTATTTCCCCAGTGATGGGGTATAGTTTAAACATTTACTTAATAACCTAAGACTTAAACAGTGTGTTTTTTTCAATGTTCCTCAGGTATTTTAAGGAATGGAAAATGGAATTTTTGAATTTTCTATTCTTTTTCAAATTCTGCTAATGTTAATGTTTTTCCGTGAAATCTTGGTTACTTTCCATTTCAAGCTGAAATAATCCATTTTGGGTCTTTTCAGGGGGCTCTGCAGCCCTTAGCAGTTGATTTGCAGTAGCTCTTCCAGGAGTTATAAAATACGCTGCCACATAGCAGCTCAGANCAGCAGTTGATTTGCAGTAGCTGTAAGCAGTGGGGAGACTCTTCCAGGAGTTACAAAATACGCTGCCACATAGCAGCTCAGAGTATGTGTTAGTTATTGAATGGGGTGGTGTTCCCTTTAGACTAAATATATTTTTAGGTGTGTGCAGCAATGATTAAAATTAAGGATATAGACTCCTTCCTGTGGAGTGAGGATGCTAATTAATATTGGCTTTAGTGAAAGTGCTCTTAAACCTTTTATTCTTTAGAAGCTTATGAACACAAGCATACAATATTAAGACAATCAGTAGTAATATTAAGATTTTTTGTGAGTGTCCGTCTAGAATAGATACAGTTTATAACTCTTTCCAGGCCTGGTAGCATTTAGAATGAGAATGGGCACTATATGGGAAAGCAGTTTATGAACAAGGAGTACAAGGAATCTCACATGAGCTGAAATGCATCCCTTTTTGATGGCTTTTCTCTTTAAAAAGAAGCTGCCAGTGCCAGAGAGCTGAGTGCCACTTATTAATGATTGGAAGTTAATTTTGGAAGTGGTTAATTGCCGCTGCTCAAGAAAGGAATTAGCAAGTAGGTTCATATAGCAGAAAGCTTTCCTGGAATATTAAATTATTGGAAAGGCTCTCTCTAGGCTGATTATGTTCAGTTAGATAAGTCATTTACATTTTCTTAATTGCGTAGCATAGATTATTTACAAAGACATCAAAACAAATAAAAACTTTAAAAAATCTTTCAGAGATGAAGAGATTTAAAACTGGATTTGTCCTTAGTTTGCGGAATGCTTCTGTCAGCCTTTTGTTTGACATTGTTAGTTGGTGTCAGTGATTGCAAATGAGAGTTTACTTTGGACAAAATAAACTTTTTGTAATTTTTTTATTAAGGAGGTGTATGAAATGAGGTGGTTATACCATAAATTGGAATTGAGGAAATGCTTCACAAGAAAGTGCCAGGTCCTTTTATATGCAGGAAGATGACAAAAGGCTGGGCCAAGTGTGTCCGTTTTATTTTGTTTTCTTCCTTAAAACTAAATACCCTCTTCATACCAGTTTTCCCTCTTCTGCTTTAAAATGAGCTCTTGGTTATGAACAGTTGGAGTGGGAATTGTTTAAAAGAATACATATTTTTAATATATATTATTATTATCAGGAATCAGAGTGCTTTTAGTTTTTCCTGTCTTAATTCCCCACTTCTCCTCACCTTAGGAGGGAGGCTGTGTTGGGAGGAAGATCAGATGAATACCTGTGGAATTCATGGATTTGAGATCAATCCATGTGTAGTCAGTGTATTCTAACATACTGCATTTTACCTTCTGCGATATTCCACTCTAATATGTTGTAAAGGGGGAAGACAGACTCAACGGCCGTGTTTGGTAGTTTGGTAGTCTGTCTGTGTCTCCTGCCCCTCCCTGCTTGCATTATTAAGGGAAAAAAAATCTTTTCGTATTTGAGAATTTGGAGTTTTCCACTTAAATTTGTAATTACCATTTATGAAAAATATGAAGAAGAGGTACCAATGGCAGAAGGGAGGAACTATAGATTCTTTATTAAATACCAATATTTATTTCTTCAGTAACCTTGAAAATTTGGATAGTTGATCCTTAAGTTTTCTTGGCAGCACGATTAGGTATTGTGTTTTTTGTTTGTTTTGTTTGTTTGNCGATCCTTAAGTTTTCTTGGCAGCACAATTAGGTATTGTGGTTTTTGTTTGTTTGTTTTGTTTGATAGTAGGAGTAGGCTTGATAGTAGGAGTCTACTTATAAGGAAGGAACTGAATTGGTGTTATGGATTTGGTAAGTAACACCCAGAAATAGTTGGAAATCCCAAGGCAGGTTATAATAGCTTGGATTCCCTTCCAAGTCAAAGCTAGAGTGAGGCCTTGCTAAGGAATCGGCGGGAGCTGTGGTGTGCGCTGTACCGGGAATTAACTTGGAGTGGNGTTTGTTTGAAAAATGAGTTGTAAAACAGTGCTGTTCTGTAGCCTCTGCTTAATGGTTCTTTCACAGAACAGCTTCAGCAGAACTAGGCTTGATAGTAGGAGTCTACTTATAAGGAAGGAACTGAATTGGTGTTATGGATTTGGTAAGTAACACCCAGAAATAGTTGGAAATCCCAAGGCAGGTTATAATAGCTTGGATTCCCTTCCAAGTCAAAGCTAGAGTGAGGCCTTGCTAAGGAATCGGCGGGAGCTGTGGTGTGCGCTGTACCGGGAATTAACTTGGAGTGGTGAGACCAAACCCAAGTCCAACTTTTTAGATGTAAACAAAATTGATGTGTTACCACAGGCAACTTGGTGAACCATGTAATTAGGTTTTTCCGTGAAAAATGAGGCATTATACTGTAGCTGCAGCAAAACAGTATGTAAAGGATTTATATTCTAGTTATATGAAAATTAAACAATCATTAAAAGATTGTATTTTTAAAAGTGCTGCTCGAGGGAGGAAAACGAAAAAATCCAATCAGTAGAATTTATATTTTAGTGATGTGTTGGGCAATATCCTCCACAGTACTTGATGTTTTTTTGCTTCAGGGGATTTTTTTTTCCCAGTGAAATAAACTTGCTTAACTGTGCAAAGTAAATCTAAGTTAGCTTCAAGTGAAATCTGCATTAATAGATCTCATTACTGATGTTTATATTTTCATGTCCTGAGTAATCCTGAGAACACAGGATAAGTCTTAGTGGTAAAATTCATCTTTAAAAATAGATGAAGTGCTAGCTTGAACTGCAGATATACGATTGTGTTTTATTAGTACAATGTATAGAACCATTAATGAGCTTCTAGTGGGTTCTGCACGATACTGCTGCAAACTGAACACACAGTCACACTGTCAAGTGAAGCTGTAGTTTCCCCTTAGAGGGACATGTTTTCAACGATGTAAAGCCATTTATTTTAGCTTTCCAGGTAAAGGTTTTAAATGCTGGTACAAAAGAGTCTTGTTCCTGAACTGGTGAGATTTGTTTCGTTTTAAGTAGAGCTAATTAAGTAGACTTAATTATACATGTGTGCTTTCTTATCTGAGGATTTGACAGTAATCTGTATTACAAGAAGAGTGGACACCTGGAAACATGTGCATATGCTTTATTATTAAGATTTAATCAACGATGCAAGATATCAGTGATCGACTGTGACACTTGAGAGGTGGTATAGCACACTGAGGAGGAAGGTTTTTAAAGACCTCCGTTTACTAATGTTTAATTGGCAGTACAGGATATGCCAGGTTTGGAACAGATCATTTCCAAAACGGCATGGCATGCATGTAGAGACAAAAAATATTTTATGCAAATTCTCACGTAAGATTAAGAGGAGGAAAAAAAATGAGAAACTGTTGAGTTGTAGTACATAAAATAACTTAAGAATGAGATTGAGTTCTTACCTTTGCTCCTTGCCCAAGGGTGCTACGGGCTTAAGTAGGAAGAGAGTGGGAGGAGTTTTGCCCTCGGTTTAAAAATTAGCTTCCTGCAAGAAGATTGTGTTGCAATTGCTTGTATAATCACAGCTAGAACTTGAACTTCCAGCAAAAAAGCATATTAAAATCTTCTTGATACATAAATAATTTGAAGGAAAATCGTGTGCTAGAGGGAATGCAGGCTGCTGGAGTGTTCTTGATAGTCCTCTTAATCTAAACCATGCTTTAAACTTTCATTTTCAGTTAAGCAGTGTATGTGTAACTTCTAATAAAGCTACCTGGGCTGAGTTTTGGGGATAGCAGAGACTTTACCATTGTGATCCCTTTAGTCATGTAAATATACTTGGATTGTCCCTAAATTCTAGTCTTGGCCCAGGTGCAGGTTGGTGCGAGACCATCTGCCACTTTAAGCTCCTTTTACGGCTCTGGACTAGGGGTGGGAACATTTGCTGGTTCAAGCATTTCCCCTCAATGTCCTGTTAATACAGGACATTACTGGAGAAATCTAATGGTAAAATTACTAAATTGCTGAAGGTTTGTGGATACATTTGGCCTTTGCGCAAGGAATGGAAGGTGTTACACACGGCAGTTTGCAGACAAGGCTTCAGAAAGACTTTGTATGCAGAAAAGCATTTTTCTTTCCTCTCTGGCAAATCAGTGGCAATCATATTTTAAAGATGAACTTCCACAGTTAAGAAGAGGTTTAGTAGAGTCCTTGGAAGGTCTGTATGGGAAGCTGCACATTTGAAATGTTTCATGAATAAGAAAAAGAAAGAGAGGGGATATAAAGGTATGTATCAGGGGTATTCCCACCCTGGGTTATAAAAAGATGTTTAAGAATGATCAACTGGGCAGTAAAAAATCAGGATAACTTGTTTCGGTTTGCAGTGTTGCCAAGGTGGGTCAGAAAGAGCAGACTTTTTCAGGGGGGTGTGAGACTGAATTTCTTGCAGCTCCCTCCTATGCAAACCAGCTGCTAACTGGGCAGGGTGCTGCACCGTGCATCTTCACTGACTAATTGGGAAGCCCAGCAAGAGGGTTAAGCTTCCACCTTTCCTTCGATAATGGAAGTAGTTGGCACCTGACTCGTCCCTAGGGAGAGGTACTAGTGAGTCAACACAAGCCACCTAATAATCTGCTGTGAGGAGGGAGGCCCGTAGAGCCAGAAGATCTAGATGGCTTTGTCCAAGTGGCCTGTGCCTGCGTTGGAGACACCAGGGAGGAAACCAGCTATTTGTGTCCCCACCTATGCAGCCACTGATCCCTTAAAATTCATCGGAACTTGCTTTGCTTTGGCAGTGCCCATCCTTTGTCAAACTGGACAGAAATTAGTTGATGGAGTCCAAAGATAGGGGGAGAGAACTAACTCAGTGGGGAGAGATGGGCCGCATTAGGAGAGAAAAATTGATGGTATCTTTCTCATAGGCTTTTCTCTGCGGAATTAAGAAATCTCACAGTTGATGAGATTAGAAGCAGCCTTACTGGTCTCAAAAAAATGAGGAGGTTTGATGTTTAAGACTGAGGTCTGGGCAGGCTGGATTTTCAGAGATTCTGCAGAAAGCACACAGCTTGCTGGTGTAGTAAAAACAAAGTAGTCCAGGCTATCATTAGAGAATAACAGCTGTGGCCAGGTGTTGGCAATTCCACCTTAATATGGCCATGTTATATTTTATTTGGGGGTGGGGGAAAGAGTTATAGATTTATTCAGTCAAAAATACAGTTGGGAGTTTATACTGCTTCAGTGTTGGAAAATAAAGTGTTGGTGAAGGTCTAGGGAGCATTGTAGATAACTGCCTTGACATGAGTCACAGGTTTACAAGGGCAATGCCTTTGTGAAATAGCTGATATAATCTCCGAGTGAATGTAAAAGGTATTTCCAGTTGACCTAGATGCTTTTGTGTCTGTGCACAAGGATTAATTAAAATGCACTAGATTAGTGCAAATGCAGTCCTGGTGGCTACAGTCACAAATGTGGAAATTTGGATGCTACAGAGTCTGGAAACAGCTTTTGCCTTGTGAATTTTAAGGACTGGAGATAAGACTGAGCTGCTTATTGCATGTGGGCATTTCTACATGGGAAAGAAATTTGAACGTAGGGGATTTGTCTACATTTGGCAGGAGCTCCTCTAGAAATTCAAGAGAATTTCCAAGCTGCTAAATGAGTTCGTATCAGAATAGCAACATTTTGGGAAGAACTTGCCAGTGAATGTGATAGGCAAAATGATGGTTTAGGAAAAGCTTGAGACTAGTCAAGCTGCTGCTCTTGGGACCCTCGAGTACCTTCTCCTGGGCAAGGCTGGGTGGTCGTGGTGGGACCTTCTGCCTTGCGTTCCGTGGGCCTTGGGTGCACAGAGCATGTCTGTGTGCCCACCTGGTAAAGGGTTTGGTGAGAATAGTACAGCCCTCAGTATACTCACTTGACTGAAAAAGGAGCAAAAAGAATCCTAAAACTTGATGCTTCAGGTGGCCATTTGAAAAACTATAAAGAAAATTTTCCCCTTTCTATGTACTATATTGAAGAAAGAATTTTTTTTGATCTTTGAGGCATGAGGGATTTGTCACTGGATGCCGAAATGGATCAGTGCTGTGAGATTTTTATGGAGAAATTTCCCAGATGGAGCTGTGATGGGAACTTTGGGGTTTTTCTTGTGTGCAGCGTGGGCTGGAGTCTGTCTGCTGGGCTAGTCTGGACACGGCTCACTAAATTATTTCCCCGCTATTACAAGGATTTGGCCGTCGGTGATACTCCCTCTTCCTTGTTTTGTTACCATGAGTGGTGTTTTCCAGGGACAGGACTGGTGTGTGCTGAGTAACATCAGCCTCCTGTCGAGGAGGAGGAATTAGCTGTTGGGAGCCTTCGCTTCCTCTGCTGCTCCTAGGGCACTCTGGTTCTAGTCGGCGAGAGTTTGAGGATGCTCTGGAGGGCATCAGTGCTTTGTGGCTGGTCGCTTCCTTAGAAAATGTGCTGTGTTGTCATGGAGTGGCTGGGCAGCATCTGGAATTATGGACTGTGTAACAAGTGCAGTCTCAGGGATGCCAGCATAGGGAATATTAGTAAAGCAAAAGGAGGCAGAACTGTCTTGGAAGAGTTAAAAAATCCCGTTTATTTATTATTTTTGGACAGCCTGTTGAAAATGGGAGCCTTGTTGCAAGCATTCCTCATTGAAGGAACGTTGTGGCCGTTTGCATGCATTGCCAACATGCAGATTCTCATGCAACAGCGATGTAACTGTACAAAAAGCTCTTTTTGATCATTTGTTGGGAAATAAACTTACGAAGAAAGCATTTCTTTTAGTAACGTGACTTGCTCCGTAACATTCTGGTTGCTCTGACAAAAACAATGCAACCAAAGGAACCTTCGAATCAGTGTTTTACAGTGCATTTTCTTTTTATCCCTTTGAAATTCTCAGAGCAGTGCGTGCCTATTCGTTAATGCTCTCTAAAAAGACTGGAAGGTAGAAAATTATTGCTGTGTTCACAGGGGAAACAGGAGAGCTTATGGTCTTATGTGGTTATGTCAATTGACCAATCACAAAATGGTTGCTAAATCTCTCACTCAGCTCTTACTGCAGAGAATAAATTTTATTGAATTATTTTGCAACATATGTCAACAAAAGTCACTGGAATCCGTTCTCTAGAGCAAATAAGAGTGTGTGCATTTTTTTTTTTTTTCCCGTGGAAAGGGTGCTATTTCTGATAATATGGAAATAAGGAGTATAATTGTAAAGCAAATACTGCTTCTACTGCTTCTGTATTTAAATGATGTTCTCTGCTCTGATTGAACACCAGATGCAGCGTTGTACTATGCTGTACTGGGATAGAATAAGGAAAAGCTTAGCTGAAAATCCTGTTCTTCCCAATGGTATTCTTGAATGTGTCTGGGAATTCTGTCACTGCAGAAGGCATCCTTTCAAAGCAGACTCTCAGCTGCAAATTTTACGGGTTTACTTTGAGATGTAGCTTGTTCATTGAAAGAAAATAATTTATTTTTAAGGCTCGGTGCTGATTTTTTATTATTATTTATGTATTGTTTTACTAGCATTATATTTTGTATGGGCGATGCTGACAGTTTCTTAAAAATACAGTGAAATTTCTCTTGCTGTCCTTAACCTTCCCTTATTGTTGGTTCAATTCTGATTATCTATGAAAGGCGAAGTAAAATTTTTCATTGTGATAACGTCTGAAGAACAGTTATGAAAACAAGATTTCTACAGATGCAAAAGCCAAGTGGTCAGGTAAATTCAGTTAGAGTTGCATCCTACACTGTAGCATTTGATTTAATCCTGTTAGCCGCGTTGAGTAAGCAGTGAGACCCCTCACACCCTGTATTCCCGTGTTCGTGTCTGCAAATGCAGAAGCCACGAGACCAGGATTATCTCTCTCTTCTCACAATAACATGTGTAGCTAATTCAGCATCTGAAAATAAAGGTTGTTTCTCTTCTGTTACTGATTTCAGTAGTGAGTGAAAAGCAGTACTATGTTGTCTTAGCTACTAATATGGCTAGTGATTTTCTTTCGTACTAAAAATCCTTTCAGAGCAAAGAAATGAAGAATCTGCTGTGTTCCCACACCTTTGAGAAAAGGAGCTTAGTTCGGTTTTAAGCATGACAGGCCAATTCAAGCACACTGTTATTGTTGCCTTTAAATGATATAGAAAATATCCATACAATGCAACGTCATATCTAGATGAAAACTTAATTGATTTGTCTAAGTCTTCAGCTAATGAGGATGATCATCAGGTTCATGTACTTACATCTTCTGGCTGTATGATGTTTTCCAATATCCATCTTCAAATCATTGCCAGTCAATAAATAAATAAAAATTACGTTTTTCCTTTCAAATATAGGTGCTTCAGGTTTTGCCTAGTTTTTCAGGATCTTACCTTCACACAGCAGTAATTAGGAGTTACTAATGCTGTAGAAATCCAAGCTGTTGTGCTGGGGAGGATTTTTCATGCTCTGCTTTTCTCCTTGGTGCTCTTCACATCTTGCCTGCCATTTAGCTTTGCACTGCGTCATGTTGAATGTCACTGGAAGCAGCACGTCGGGAATCCACTTTTTATGTAAATTACTGTATATTAAATATTATGCCCTATATGAATAAAATATATTGGAAGTGAATCAAGTTAACTCAGCAGTGTGAAAAAGGATTGAAATGAGTGTTAATCTATTTAATAGGACTGACTATAAATACTAAAAATGCAAAGTGCTCTCCAGCTGCTATAATCTTGCTGCCTTTGCCTGCTCCTGTCTGTTTGCTCACGGAACTGCCACCTTCAGGTGGCCTGGTCCAGCTCTGTACAAGCTCAGAGCTGCAGCTTTTCCCTGGAAGAGGTTGCAGTACAAAGGGAGAAGCTTCCACCTGCCTTTTGCCTTTCTATTTGGGAAACAATTTGATTTAATAGACAAGGTAGATCTGAGTCGTACTTGTGACTCTTGGTTGCGCTTTGGCCTGGCTGTCCAGACAACGACGTGTTTCTCGCTTCCTTCTGGGAAGACTCTGCTCCAGGAGAAGCAGTCCAGTGAAGTGGGCAGGCTCGGACACCTCGCTGTCCGGGATAGCGTGAAATTAGTGCTTGGTTCCCTGTCCGTGTTGTCCATTGATGGATGCTCCTCCTCTTTCCCCCCTACTTTTTTTTTTTATCCTGAATTAAAACAAATGATGGTTTGTTTTTAACTTCTTTTCCTGTAAACTATAGGTCAGGAATGTAAAATGGAAGAAAAATGTTTTGTCCAGGTGACAGTTACTGCTTAGTTTCAAAGGGAAGACACTGTGGTCTTTGGCTTCCTGGTACTTTCCCAAGTTCCTGCCTGGTCTTGTCCCAGAGGATCTTGATAAGCCAAAATGTGTCTATTTGGAGAGCAAAAATTACACATAAGCAGTTGTCTTTATTTACTTTGATGTCCTGTCCTAGAGGGCTGTCTACCTCGTGAGCCATAAGGAGATGTAAGTACTGCCGTTTTCATGTTGTAGCTACTTTGAAACTCTAAGTACTTAATTCATTACGTACTAATCATTTAACTGAAAGATAAAAATCCAGAAAAGGAGACTTTTGATGTTCAAATGCCGTACTTGCCAATGGACAGGTGATACAAACCAAAATATTTTTACTTTTTTGAGCTTCTTCTGATTGTCCTTATAACTAATGGATCAGCGACAACTATATCTGTTTAGGTAGAATCTCTACCTGTTGTTTTTAGAGCTATATGAAGTACATACTTATTGTATATAGCATTACTTACTATCTGTTTGGGAACTGAATGGGAATCTCCGTGGGTTTGGTTTTCAGTGCTTCTCCTGCACATTCACAATTCTTAACTGTATTGAAAGAAGTAGATGACTGGTTTCAGTGTTTTCATCTGAGTTTAATTGCTGTAGTTTAATCCATATTTAATCACCTTACTGAGGAAAAAGTAGAGACCTTGGATTACTCATGCATTGGAAAGCCTGTTCATTATTAAAGGTACCATTTCATATAGCTGAATGGTATATACGAGAAACATGGTGCTGATTTAGCTAAAATAACTTCAGAGCGTAGAAGGAGCTGATAAGGCTACATGATTCATTATTATGTTAGTTCAGAATCTTTCAGCGCTCAAATTGCTGAGCTTTGTAATTTTGTACTGTCATTTGTCTTTGTTTTAATGGGATTAAGTAATTACGGGTGCATTTTCCTTCAACTAACTAGCTTGATAAAAGCATGCAAAACTGAATAGCCCATAAATTGTCAATTCTTCTCTTGTAGAAAAAGTGCTTTGATTGCACTGCAGTTTTTAAATGTGGGTGCGTATATTTAGATGACCTACTGAGGTGAGCAAGGCTGGAGAGGCTGTTTATGTAAGTAATGGGCTCGGAGTCTTCCCTTAGGAACGTGGCTTGCAGAAAGTAGAACATAGTCTGCAGCACAGAAACTTGAAAAGAACAATCCTGGGTGTTTTTAAACACAAATAGCAGCACAGAGCTATCTACAACACAGAATTGTAAATAACCATGTAGCTGCTTGCCAAAATAGTGGAATAAACCCTTCGTTCTCATCAGTCGTATTGGTATTCACTTATATTTGGATATATCAGTAATAGTTTCAGATGTTAATTTATTGCTGCTTTGCCAAAACCTCTACTTCAGTCCTGCAGCTGTTAAAACCTTTCCTAGCTTTTAGTTACGCATCAGAAGTCAAATAGCTGCTGTCACACGAGTGAAAAAGGGAGCTCTTGTGTTTAACAAAATCACTGTATAGTTGGGGTGGGGTTTCATCAAGCACTGTAATTCTTTTTATAGCTGTATGCTTTTTGCACAGTATACTTATTCAGTAAAATTAGTAAAATTAAGTAATCTGCATATGGCATGACTTTTGTACCACTGTGCTGTCACACAATTTAATGTTAGACCGAATTGCCAGTAATTTCCCTTCATGCTAGTCCTTACGTGTTGGACTAGCAGTTTCCATTCCTGCTCTGGTGTGTAGTTATTTTGTCAACAGATACAGTGCTGCCTTTCCAAGTTTATAAAGCTTGAGCCCTGCGTTTGATAATGGGATTTCTGAGTGTTGTGGGACTGAGTATTTAATCACGTCACCACTTAAAGTAATTGGTCATAATGAATAATTAATCACTGTGTACTTAAAGGGTTTTCTCTTGTTATCTATATAATTTTTCAAAACTTTCTGTGATTGTCAGTATCAGTGTTGTGCTTATTAACAGGCTTGGATTAAAGATACTGCCTTGCAGGAGCCAGCCTAGGAAGGGACAGCCTACCTTCCTAGTATCTTGAGATCTATGCAGGGAGGATAAGGTGATTCACACCTCCTCTTTTTTCCTTTTGTCTACTGGTCCTGTAACTGGAATTAACCTGGGTCCTGGTTTCCTGATGCCCTTCCTGATTCCAGGCAAGTGTCGTGTCCCTAGTGTCTCTTTACTGGCCCTCACCTGGCCGGGGCGATGCAGATCGCTTAGAAAGGTGGTTACTCCCGCAGGTACCCTGGCCGGGCTAGGGTAGCTGGTCTTGCATTCAGCTTGGTTTTTCCCCTTCCCCGTGCAAGTTGCCTCCGCACTTTGGCTTGGGGCGTTAACCAGGAGGTGTTTTCCTGACCAAGTAGGAGGGAGGTCTGATAAGCAGCTGTCTCCACGTGCGATGGTAAAGCACCCAAGTAGGTAATGCAGAAGACTGAGAATGAAGATTTGTGCTTATGGCTTCATCGTGTCTTTCTCTGTGCCAGTACCTGGAACAAATGGGGAAAGTGGGGGAAGCTGTGGAATTCACAGGAGCAAAGTTGTAGCCCATGGAGACTGAATGGGCAACCACCACCTTGTCCATGTGCAGGAAACATGGACATGAGTCTTCTCACTGCCGGGTATCTTGTTTCTGCTCAGTTGTTCTTGGAGCTGTTTGAGAACGGGGCATGTCACTTCTGATAAGAGAAGTCCCCATCCAGTCTCCGCTCTGCCTGCATGGGAAGAAAGATGTTTGTGCTTAGCTCTGTGCCAGGGAGACTTTGCAGATGTTCAGAAAGTCACGTGTGATCTCTGACCCTTGTAAGAATTAATTTTGTCTTAAATTCTCTAATGAAGAATTCTTCAGAAACTTCATAGAAATTGCTTAGGTAAACCCTATAGCACAACCCAGATAAGCTGTCAATACCTACATCCTAGATACACATCTAACAGAGTTTAATATCTCTAATGTATTGAACTAGCTATCTTCCAAGTTTATAAAGCAGAATAAGATGCCTTTGAAAGGGAAGCTGAGAATTTCATCACCAGTGCCATGCAGCTGATCCGAACGTGCAGCACAGTGACCACTTGTGTGGGAGAGCATTCAGCTAAAAAACCCCCACAATTCTGCCTTTCTTTGGAAGTGCATTTAGGAATGTGTTTAAATGTCTTTAAGGCTTTTACAATGCCATTTAAAAAACAAGCCAAAATGCCCTTCAAAAAAAAAAAAGGGCAGTGGTCTGCAATTAAATTTTCTAACATGAAAACACTCTTTCAAAAAAAAAAAAAAAAAGGAGGAAAATTAATCTGTGTTCATCTGTGTTTTTTTTAGTTTGACAGTGCATTGTTTTATGCAGTTTACTTCTAGTTTATACCTTTCTTTTTCTGCAGTTCCTTATCTGAATGAGCAGTTGGTAGAGCACCCTGTAAAAAAATTAGCCTTGTAACTTAAGATATTGTTAAAATAATATTGAATATTTTCTGCACATTATTGCTGAATTATAGCATTGTCAGTCTTTCAAGTATTGAGAGTTTTAATATTTTAATATGGTAAACAGTGTAATCTCCAAGTGAAACATGTCCATCATGTATATATGTTTTTAGTGAAAATGCTTCAAAGCAAGAGATATGCATTCTTTTTGTTGCTCACAGTGCTGTTTCAAGTAAGGATTCATGCTAAGTCTCCCCCAGTTAAGAGCAACGATAGATGAGGACTTTAACTCTGTAAATTAAAGCTTTGGGAAAATAGCTGTCTACATGGATTCAATGTCACATCTGGCATGAGTTTATAAATTTCAGAAAACAAAACAAAACCAACCACCCCCCAAAATGTAACTTTTTGCAAAGCTGGCAAACGAAGGAGTTCAGAGAAAAAAGGGGTTACTTCCTATAAATACACCCAATAGGGAGGCAGAAGGTGCAAGCTGTTGGCCATGGTTGCTGTCAGTATGTATCAAAACACTATTTTAGTAAGTATTGTCTCAGCCTCTTGCTGTAATGTTTTGAGCATTTCTGGTTGTAATTCTTTATCGTGTGCCAGAAATGAGATATTTTGCAACCGAACAGAAACATACAGGAAAAAGGAGGATTCCCAGAACATTAGACCATAGCTTTGTAGCTTCTGCTCAGTATTGCAGCTGGCCTTTGTATAAAGGCAGTTTCCAAAAATGTATATGTTGTGGCAATGTGGATATATTTATGTCATGTTAGTTTATTTAATGGAAGCTTTACAGAAAAGTTGACTCTATCTGGTTGAGGGCACACTCATATGAAGCAGAAATCACCTTACCAGAATTTGTAAAAGTAGATTCTGTTTTTCAAAGGTAGGATCTCTGTCCACAGGTAATTCAGTGAAATAAAAACAGTTCAGCAGATTGAAGCAATTGGTTTGGAAGTCTTAGTGGTGAAATTTAGGGATTTTCCCCCCAAATTTTCCTTTCCCACACGTGTGGTTGAAGTCAGCTTGGACAGCGAGCTCGGGGTTGGAGTGTTTTGGCACCCACATTGGGCAGGGAGTCTGGCTTAGTTTCCTCCAAAGGAATTTGGGTTGTCTGGACCAGAGCTACTCTGTGAAGCAAACAGGTAAAGTGATTGAAATTGGTGCTTACACCTCAAAACTGTGCTGCTCAGAAGCCAAATGCTGAAGAATATATGACCAGGATGGCACTGAATTACCATGTAAAAGGGACTTTTAGATGTAATCCTGTTAAAACAGAACCGGGAACACACAGTAAGCCTTTACTACTGGTGTTTGGATTTCTCTTGAATTTAGTCTCCTAATAAATGTGGTAATAGTTGGCTTCATGTTGTTCTGGATTAAAACAAAAACATGAGGTTTTATGATGCATTTGCGTATTTAAAATTCTTTTGGTATTATTACATTAGGGTTAGTCTTCCCTTGTGCTCTTTGTTATGCAAAACAAATTTTTATTAAATATCGCTGAAGAAAATTTTGAAATGCTGGGATTAGTTCTTTTATTTTGAAAGAACTAGTTAACAAATAGGAAAATGCTCTGGGAGCGCTGAGTTTCTGGCAAGCCCCAGCGGTACAGAGTGTACTGAACTGGAAATGTTGCAGAGTTAGCACAAACTGTCTGATATAAAAAGCACGTTTTTGTTATAAACACTGGCTGCCTCGCAGAGTTGTTGGTCTCACAGAACAGCTTTAAACAGCGACTGTTGCTTTTGAGTAATATTAAATATTTGTCTTTTGCCGACTGTTGTCTCAGGAAAAATCATTGTAGATAACAAATAAACTGCTCTGTTTTATTGGGCTCTCTAAGGGCATGTGAACTTCCTTGTTTTTATCTGGCCTGTTTCAGTTTTATGTGTTTTGGGGAGATTAGTCTCTACTTGAACAAGTAAAAAACTCTGTGTACGAGTTTCTTCTGATGTTCCGATCGGTCATGCTCTTTTTAAGCTTTTTCGTGTTTTTCTCCGAGTCTGTACAGACACTTTACTGTGGCTGTTACCCAAGTCTTTCAAGTCACTGGAGTCACAACAGCAATGGAAAATACCAAGTTGAGTAAACATTTTCAGGAAATATAAAATAGTGTGAATATGTAAATTTTTCCAGGGCATAATGCTCTAAAACTTTCTCTAAATCCTGCCCTCTGACTGAGGGGCCGGGGGGTTGTTTTCTGGGGTTCTCTGCAGTACTGAAGTGCTGCAAACACGTGGCACGCGACGTGTCTCTGGACACTGCTTGGTAAATGACCTGTGCATCTTAACTTAGAAGCAGGATCCGCAGTGCCCCTTGTGTGCAGGGTGGTTTGTGCCTCCTCAGCTTTAGGGTCCTTATTTCTTTCCTAGGTTATATCTACCTCTTCTCCAGTTGTCCCTGAACTGATTTTGTGGAGAAGATGCATCTTTGTTGTTCTAGATAGATGCTAAGTGAGAGCACGATAGCAAAGCTACTATTGTGAGACTTTTTAAACATTATAACGGCCAATTAGGAAGGATAAGTTCTGAGCTCTCTGTATGTAGCTCTGTAATAACTTTTGACGGTGAGAACAACCTTTTAATTGATATTTTATTTATTGTCATAAAGTAAAAATTACAGTTTATTTTGGTTGGCATGGCTTTATGCCATTATATAATCAGAGAAGAAAATTGTAAGGCTATGGCACCCTTGATGCTGTTCATCAATTTACTGCCTATTTTCTGGGATCTTTGGGAAAGAAAAAAAAAAAAAAAAACTTTGAAAAACCTAAAACTGTTTTCCTTCATTCTGTGTAAAGCTTTTGGATGCTTATGCTGGTGTAGCAATAATTTTGGGGCATGGATTTATAATCCTGTCGCCAGTAGAAGCTCGATGTCTGTCTGGGACATTCTGCAGAGCTCTGCTTGATGCTTCTCTGTACCTTAAGGCATCTCAGTAGCTTTAAAAAATGGGCCCCCTCTACAGCAGTCTGTCCTGGGAGCCTAATGCAGCACCAGTGGGTTGGCTTGATGGTCCCTGGTGCCTTAACTAGCTGGAATGTGAAATACTCAAAACTCACCCTGAGATGTAGAGCTTCAGCCATCAAAGTGGGGCTCTGCAGAGGAGCTAAAAGGCTCATTATCCTTCACGACGATGATATTTTCCACCCTGTTGATTCTAGCTGCTATCTATAAGGGGGAATCTTAGCAATCCAAATTATCATTGAATTATAGAAGAGCTGTGGATCAGCTGTGAGCTCTGTAAGTGTACAGATAGCTAGAGGACATCCACTTTCCATACATAGATTTGTGTTAATTTGAACCAAACTCACCTGTTTTGGGCTCTTCAGAATAAATGTGCGGCATCACTATGACATTTTTTAACAGTTATATTGTACCAGCTGCTTTCTTGTCTTCCTATGGGATAACTGTTTCTTTTGGGCTTAGAGAGGCTCGTAAAAAGTTTTGGAAGTTGATGTGATTGCTTTTGCCCCGCCGAGACTGTTGATTTTGTACCGGTGTCTTTGCCATAGCCAGAGAAATGGAGGAGTGTGGCCTGAGTCAGTAGGAATTTATCACATCTTATGTGGGCTTTTCTCCCTTGTGTCCCATGTTTTACTTTGCCACAGTCACCCTAGTTTGAGCTTGGACAATCTTGGAGGCAGATGGGGTCTTGTCCTGTTAGAGCCTCTTAGAACCTGGCAACGATGGGTAGGGGTGGGCGCGCAGGAGAAGAGCAGCGGGTGGTTATGCTCTTGCTCTAAGCATGGCAGCAAGTGCCTTTTCTTTCAAAAACTACCATCTCCACGTCCTTTCACACCCAGCATTTTAGTGGGTACAAGTCTCCAAATGAACAAAAACCGTAGAAATGAACAACCTGTTTGTCTCTTGTCATAACTCCCTTAACAAGAAAGATTAATTAGTTAGTGCTTAACAAATGAGTCAAGCCCTAATACAGACTATTTCTTTTTAACAAATTAAGTGTGTGTGTGTCACTGCTCAAGTATCTAATAAGGTCCTGGAAGCTGTGATTAAACCTACTCAGGAAACATTGTGAAATGCAGCAGAGATGAAATAAGAGTTTTTCTGAGGTTGAGCAGTAAATCTTTTTTTTTTTTTTTTTTTTTTTCTCTCCCCATTTGTTGGTATTTGCAGCGATGCTCGCTAGTGGAGAGCCTTTTCCTCCTTGTTTTTCTCCCAGCTGTGCCAATCCACCACTGTGTCTGGAGGAGCTGAGTTTTGTGGGATGCTGCATGGCCCCAGGCTTGGAAAGGGGCTCCAAAGGGTGGGAAGTGGCCGCCAGATCCGACTTTGAGCCCATGGTCCCTCCAGTCCTTGAGGGAGGAGAGTATCGAGGGGAAGCTCTCGTGGCAGCTGAGCCATTTCAATTGGAAATGCAAGCTCAGGAAATTTGAGGCCAGTATGAGCGAGACTCGACGACCTTGGTGTAAATCATGGCCTTTTTTTTTTTTTTTTTTTTTCTTCCTCCTTGCAGGCTGAATTTTGTGAGCGTATGGATCTGCTTCTCCCATTTCAGTTATTTTGCAAGCCTGGGAACCTCTGCATTAAAAACTGAGGCTGCTCTGTCACATAGGTTGCAACAGCAGGAGAATGGGAAACTAGAAGTACTTGGAAATGTTAATTGTATTAAAGCTAATGGCTTCCTTCTAAAATGAACCTGAAGCAAAATTCTCATATCTGTTAGAGAGGGAGAAATGTGGGAGTATCAACTGCCTCGCGCTTGGAACAGTTTTAAGGGGAGCTGGAGATTTGGACCTAGAGGAAAGGTCACTCTTAGCAGTATTTCTAACGCACTGCTGTGGTGTTTTGGAGCTCGTGCCAGGGCTGCTGTGTGTGGTCAGGTTTAGCAGGCAGTGCTTTTCACCTCAAATAGCTTAATTTCAAGGACTGACCTCGGGCTAAAGGAATGCAATATAGGAAAGTCCAAGAAATAATTTAATTTCTGATTACAGAGTCCTGATAAGAGAATGAGGTGCCAGTGGCAGCTCTTGTTTTCTGGCGGTTATTTGGTTGCATGAGTATGTGTGTTTTGAACGTAGTGACTGCTCAGGAAATAACAGACACCCAAACAAAAAACCCCAAACCTGTGGTTTGAAGTTGGAGAGGCATTTTCAGCTCCTTTTAAAGGTTACTTAAGTATCTCAAACTTACAGCTTTATTGAGCCATATTGAATTACGATTCTGTTTGTGGCTTTGAGAAGTGGCCTATAAAGTGCTACTAGAAATTGTGAATTCAGCAATGAAAGATGAAAACAAAAATAATTATTTTAACTACAATTTGCCAGTATTGAATCCATTGGTGATTGAGTCTCATTTGTCCTTTCCTGAAATGGATAAGAAATCTTCAAAGGTGGGGATTTTGCCCATTGATGTGCTAGTTAGCAACACTATTAACACTGTTTGTATGCCTGAGGGTGCATTTACAAAATCAAGAAGTGAAGATGATTTTTTTTCCTGTTTGAAGCAAAACCTGAAGTTTGCCCCCCAAGAAGCTGTTGGATCTTCTTGGTGCAAGTGGCACAATGCAGGGAGGGGAGATGTGCTGTGATCTGAATTCCAGCTTAATTTGGGGGGTTTTGTGCATATCGACTGAGACATCATTGGGAGAGCTGCTAATGGTAAAGGAAAGGAACAAAGACCAAATTAATTGGGTTAGGAATACTTCAACCCCCGATCGGTATTTGCTGCATATAGAAGGTCTTTTCACTCATACCACGCTGGTAAGTTATTTAAGTTCAGTGTGTTTAATGGTTCTCTTACCACAAAAAGGTGGTGGTTGGTTTGTACACTTCTTTTATCATAATTAGCTTTAGATTCTGAAACAGTTATCTGCATTTTTCTCTACAGCTAGTCACTTTTGCCTGTTATTTTTGTAGTGATTTTCCAGATCTAGGAACTTTGTTTTTTGACTTTGCTCTGTGCCAGGTATGGGCAGCTGTGTCTGTGTTAATTAGCTTATTCTCTGTCTTGCCTAAACACTGCATCCTTTTCAGTGAGTCCTGGCGGGGGAAAAAATGCAACATTTTCTCTTGTTTGCATTTTGTGCCCTGCCTACAAAAGCCAGTTTAACTCGGCTGCTGAAGCAGCCAGAATATTTAAATAGAGCATCTAACTAAAGGGGCTTTACAACTTGGGTAAATAATCCTTTTCCCCCCTCTGTGCTCACTTTCTGAGCACGATAATTCTGAATACTGTTGTAAAAGTACAGAGGCACCCAGGAGCAGATGGTTACTATAGCTGCAGCGAACGAAGGCGCAGTTTTCCTTGGCTGAAGGTATTTTCTTATTTCTTGTCATCTTGCCTGACATTGATAAAAGGCTTTTATAAATGCATTGGAGCCCTGACTATTTTTGTATATCATTTGATCTTCCCTACCTATAAAAGCACAAGCACTATCTCTGATGTTTAAGTACATCCTCATGCTCGTGGTTTTATTGCCGCGATGCTTTGCCCACAACGGCCCTCGGTTGGGCTGAAGAGCAGAGCTGGGTTTGTTCCCCGCGCCGGGTACAGGCTTAGAGCAACCACCTCCCCTTGCAGAGGAGAGGGCTGAGAGGCGAGGCTGGAGCTGCCGTGTCCCCGGCTTCTCGAAGCAGAGACCCGGCCGCGTCCCCGGCATACGGCAGGGAGGTTGCGCTATGGGAAACGGCACTAATTAGAGCCACGGAGGAAGCGACTGGATGGCAGCTTTATGAATGTGCAGGATCTGTATGTGTGTCGGTGGTCATATAATAGATATGGGAGGATGTGAGGCTGAACCTGCCTTCTTGATAAAACAGATGTTCCGAAATATGCAAGTGATTCTCTTTGTTATTTTATTGAACAGGAGTCTACCTTCTGGAAAGCCTTGTTATCTTAAAGCTTTAAAAGGTGGTGTAACTATGCCTAAGTCTGGTTTTCCTTTGTATATTAAAAAAAAAAAAAAAAAAGCAAAGCAACCCTATTCCCCTTGCCCCACAGTGAGAACTTCTTCCAACTTGTGCCAAATCAAAATTGCGAAACTCAGACTTGAAAAAACCTCTACTTGATATTTAATGTTGGAGCTTGTCTGAGAAACACTGGCAGAGGAGAGCTTAGTGCTTCCAGAAGCAGCTGCAGGTGGGACTGGGCATATCACTCCTGTTGGCTACATCCAGACCTTCTCTCTTCTGCTATGGAGCAGAGTTTGAAAGAAAAGTGTCAATTTGGAATATACACTGAAAGTAAATGCACACATGTAAATGCATCCACTGGTGTGGAGGAAGACTGTTTAGAAATTATTGCTTCCATTGTAATGATATCATTTTTGATTTAAATTTCATGAACCTGTCATGAAGTGTGTGTGACTTTTAGGAGATGCACAAGAAAAACTTGCTTTTGAGCTTTTTTTTTTTTTTTTTTTTTTTTTTTTTTTTTTTTTTTTTTTNTTTTTTTCAAGTAAATGGGAATGGGAGCTGTCAGGCCTGCCCTGCTTTCTGCTCTCCACACATTTTGCTAAACCTTTTGGCAGAACTTTGGCATCCAGGGCTAAACAAAGATGAGGGGTTTTACACGAAGGTTTCTGACTTCTCTAAGCCCAGGGGTAGTGGTGCTATGTGTGTGAGTGGATTTTTTTTTTTTTTTTTCTCCTCTTTCCCTGTAGCCATCCTCTCATTGCCGGAGTGCACTCTCTTCCTGGATGATTTAGGACGCACTTGTCCCAGTCCTGGCCCTCATGCTTCTGCAGAGAAGTTGGGCCTCCCTGCATCCGTGATAGCCTTTAGCAGCTCCTAAAGAACTGTAAATTGCTATTTATAATAGCACAAAGCAACCTAAGGCTTAGCGTATTGAAGGATGACTTCTTTGGAGCATGAGGGAGTTGTGCTCCCTCAAAATAAAGCATTTCTCCAATTCTTTTTTTTCTTTTTTTTTTCTTAGTTTTCATTATAACTTCAGATGTTTTGATCAAAAGTCATGCTAGTGTGGGATCAGTGAAATGTTTGTCTCTCTGGAATTAGGAAGTATTTCAATTCATGACTTAAAGTGCTCACATTTAGGGAATCAAACTCTTAAGGCAATCTATTAGTTACTTTGAATAACTAATGCACACTTTAAAAGGATTTTTGTATATATATATGTGTGTGTATATGTATATATATATTTTATATATGATGGCACACACTTGGAGTCTACAAATTTCACACTGTTCATGCTGGGTTAATAAGTAGCTGATCTGAACATTCATGTATATTGTATATGCTAAGTTGGACACTTCTCATTTGTTCATTCTGGCAGAATGACTGTCTTCATCATTTTTTAGTATTTGAATTGGCATGGTAGAGCCGAGGAGAGAACAATCCCAACTATTTTTAAACTACAGTCAACATTTGTTTTTTTAAGATTGGATGAAATTCAGCTTAAACTTTCTTTGTGCCAGCACTGGAAGAGCAAGATGAGAGCTACCCTGTGAAAGAGTGAACTAGATTACAAGCAGTTGAATTTTGATTAGCTTGATATTATCTTCAGTTGACATTTTAATAGTTCATCTTTTTCCACAGGATTTTTTTTAATGTAGGTAACTTACTGCTTAAACACAAAAATGCACCTTTGTATGTTTGAGGAATAGATCCGCCCTTGATAGGTGTCACTGTGGCTGTAGCAGTCTGGGCTTTTTGATACTTGAAAGTTTGGTTTTTGTTTTGTATCTCTGCACTCCGGAAAGTACCTGCATTGTTTACTGTTAATTTGCCCTGACTTATTTTCTTATTCAGTAAGAAAAAGCTGAGTACCAATAACCACAGCGATGGAGCGAGCCCCTCCGGAGGCTTCTCGGAGCTCTGGTTCCACAGCTGGCCAGCTGTGCTGTTGGAATTGGCCCATCCCAGGGAGCCAAACTCCCCAAAGTGGGGTCTTTGCGCAGGGACCTGGCAGTGTTAGGTCAGATCAAAGATGCATTTAGTGTCCTTCACAGGTCATTGCCCAGCAGACGCCCAGGGAAGGGATGCAGGAAGAGGGCAAGGATACAGGGAAGTGTCCTCCAGTTGTCCTCTGAAGTCCCAGCAACCTGCAGTGTCGTGACATTTCTGAGCCTGAGGCTGTTTTTGTAGTCCACGCTCTCAGGAGGTTTTTCTGCTGCACATTTGTCAGGCTACCTTCTTCAGCCTCCCCGTTGCTGGCAGCAACCGTGTGTTGCTGTAAGGTTCTGCCTTCGTACTCTCTGCTCGGCAATGCTCTGCTCCTTGGAACCTACTACCTGCATGTTCTGGAGATCCTCCTGCTTCCCTCTGTAGTCACAGCTAATTCTGAAGGGAAAAGAAAAAGCAGCTTTTACCCTCATGCTAGCGTAAATGGTGTAGACTCGGGAACCTGCTGGGTTAAAATGGGAGGAGTGGAACCGCAGGAAGGCACTGGAGAGGGAGCAGGAATGTGTGGGAGGAGAGGAAGGGCAGGCCGGGTCTTCTGGTGGCCATGCTAGCCCCTGCTCTAAAAACGGTGTTTGAAACGAGATACTTCAGAGAGGTTACATGGGAAAAGCAAGAGAAAGATTTGGATTACGAGCCTCTTGCTGTAGTAACTGTGNACAGCTAATCCTGAAGGGAAAAGAAAAAGCAGCTAGCGTAAATGGTGTAGACTCGGGAACCTGCGGGGTTAAAATGGGAGGAGTGGAACCGCAGGAAGGCACTGGAGAGGGAGCAGGAATATGTGGGAGGAGAGGAAGGGCAGGACGGGTCTTCTGGTGGCCATGCTAGCCCCTGCTCTAAAAAGGGTGTTTGAAACGAGATACTTCAGAGAGGTTACATGGGAAAAGCAAGAGAAAGATTTGGATTACGAGCCTCTTGCTCTAGTAACTGTGGGGTGAGTTTGTTTGCAACCAGCTCTGGCCTCCTCTAACCAAGAAAGTGCATCATATTTTTACTTTTCTTACATAGGTACTTATACCTATATTTATCTAGATTCCCTTTTCATATATTTTTGATTATCAGACATTACATTTAATTATACTACACTAATAATTCTCATTGTTAGTGTCTGATTTCACTTGGCTAGATAGTTTTAAGATGCAAAACAACAAAAAGTGAAATACCTGACAGCCTGACTGCCTGTGTTAAAAACTTGCAGAACAGACCAAGTTTATCAAAACTTATTTTTCCTCAGGGCTTTGTCAGTTGTGCTTTAAGCAGTAAACTTATTTCTGGCATTCCTGTCTTGACACTTAGACTGGTAGTGCTTTTTGCTCTGCATCCAGAACTAGAGCTTAGCAAATAAAGAAATGAAAACACTGGACGTTCACTCTGCCCCTCCGGTGCGGTGGGTAAGCTGAATGGAAGCTGGAGCCCCTGCCCTTCCATACCAAGGGCTTTGCTGGAGAGACGGGTAGAGAGCAGTGCAAATTGCAGCTCTGAAAGCAAATTGACTTCTTTTAATCTCGAGAGACAGTGTTTAAGTTAAAGGCAGGAGTGGGAGAACAAATGACTTTTCTGAATGAGGGAGAGTAAAAAAAAACCTGAAAGGTCTGAAAAATATGGAGTAGGTGAAAAGCAGCACAGATCTTGCTTATCATTTTAATTTTTTTCTCCCTTCCCCCNAAGCTGGAGTCCCTGCCCGAGACACCAAGGGCTTTGCTGGAGAGACGGGTAGAGAGCAGTGCAAATTGCAGCTCTGAAACCAAATTGACTTCTTTTAATCTTGAGAGACAGTGTTTAAGTTAAAGGCAGGAGTGGGAGAACAAATGACTTTTCTGAATGAGAGAGAGTTAAAAAAACCTGAAAGGTCTGAAAAATATGGAGTAGGTGAAAAGCAGCACAGATCTTGCTTATCATTTTAATTTTTTTCTCCCTTCCCCTTTTGCTTGAGATTTGGTTTTAATAAATGCCTTTTACAGCCTTGGCTGGAAGCCAGATGGATACTTCTAAGAGAAAGCAGTGCCAGGACAGGAATATCTCAACAAGAATTACTATTTCTAGTTAAAAGGTTGGTTAGACTCAAACACTGGGAAGGCTACACACAATCTGTTGGGAGGAAAATGAATGATTCATCAGTGTTTCCATTTAAGAAAGTTATTAAGTATTTCTGGCATTATCCCTTCATCTTTAAGGAACAGCTGTTCAAATCAGAACAGGCAAAACTCTCGCAGCTTATCAAAACCAGGTGACATGAAAGTAGCTTCAAGCTGTGGAAAAAATAAGTTTTGTCTCTGGGCGAGCAGATTGCTGGCTCTATCTGAGAGTACACGTCCCTGCCGAACGCGCGGCCGGAGCGCTCGGCCCTTCCGATATCTATCAGCGAAAGTGGGAACTCGGTCCAGAAGCCTGATAATAAGGCTAACCACCATAATATTGTTATCTCTGAAGTTCTGTAATATGGCTTTAAATGATAAACCTCTGGAACTTGAGCAATAGCCCCCCTTTTTTTTTTTCCCCCCGAGGAAGCTGTAAGCAGTTGACGTTTGGATTTTGTTCCCTCTTTCAGAGATGTCCAGCCTTGACCGCTGGCAGATTTGGCCGGCCAGTTGTGGGGAAACGAATGTGAGTGTGCCGTATGGGGCTGAGTGGCCCTGCCAAGGCACAAGATCTGTCCGCCCCAGCCCCAGAACATGGGAATATATCTGGTTTGTTTGGGCTGCTGCATAACCAGTATTCCTGGGGTCAAATAAAAATTATGCTGGAGCCAAGCCTAGTCCTTGAGCCACTAATTTGTCATCTTTTGCTTTACCCCTGACTCTCCCTTCTGTTAATGTTGTGATATCCCTGATACTGGGAATGATCAGGGTTATTAGGGAGATGATTAAGACCTGCAAGAGCTTCGGCTCCATTCCTGGAGCTTCGGCTCTTCCTGCTCAACTGTGCTGTGAATAAAAAGTCCAAACCCTAAACTACTTAATCTCTTAAAAGTTCCCTCCGCTCATCTCTGCCTGACAAAGCCTTTGAAGACTTTGAATTTTACAATATAAGATGGTAATAGTACTGTATCTTTGTTCCTATTTTAATGAAAATATGGAGCAACTATGGTTTGGACTTAATTTGCTGGAGGGGGAAAAGATCTTCCATATATCTAGTCATGCCCAATATCTGCTACTGTAGCACTCTTCCTGTGCCAGTTCTCCTGCAGTAAGGAAAACTGCATCGCAGGTGATGTCTGCGTGGTGATGCTGTGCTCTCCGAGAGCCGTCCTTTAAGGTCTGCGATTGAGAAAGGAGATGATTTTAGCAGGTATTTGCTTATGCATTCAGAGGAAATACAAAATTGAGCTAGGGACTGCGGTAATTAGGAGCTGGTCTTACCTATGATTTTTGAAGTGTCCACTTGGAAAGCACATTTCATGGTGTAATATTTTTTTGATGCTAAAATTTTATTCAGAATGTCTTTATAAAATGAATAAGCTTGCCTTGACTTTGTGACCACTTTTCATGTTCATCTAATAAATACTAAGACATAATTTCAGTACTGGAAATCTAAATTAAAAAAAAATAGTTGCATCTCTCCAGCTGTTCAATAGTATGTCTAAAACTTCTTGAGTATTTGTAACCAAAGAAAGAATGTTTGGTTTTCTGTGCTACTTGCAGAGCTTGAGAAGATCAATTTTTAGCAAGGCCAAATCTGTTTTTCATATAAAAACCTCAATTTAACATTCATTTGTGGACCTGGAGTGGGTATTTCTCTGCAGTAGCCCACAGCAGCAGGACTGCTGCTTTCTGCGTACACAGGGCTCGGGATCCGCAGGCGGCTCGGCTAGATGGCAGATAAACGGCTCCGTTCACCGTGTTTGCGAACGCTCGGCCTTCCCACGACACTTCCTGTGTTTTGCATCAAATTTAATGTAGTCAGATTTTTGTAGTAATAATAAACTTCTCTCCTGATCTCCTGTTGTTTTTAGATTCCAGTGAATCTGTCATCTTTGAACTGGTATTTTTTACTTTAATCTGTTTATATTTCTGATTGTTTATTGAATGCATCAGAACAAATAGAGCTGGTAATTTATTGAAATGATCAAAAACTAGTGCAGTTATTTTTGAGCTCATTTTCCTAAACTTTTCATTTCTCTAATGAAAGCACATATGAAGCATGAAGAAATAAAGCTAAGGTACAGCTTGGGCTACATAAAATTCTGCATTGCTTCCATACCATTCGACTTTCAAAAATTTACTTTGCAGCCCAAAGAGCAGCCTGTCTCCTAACGGGCTTATTTTTAAGCTTGTCTTGCTGCCTGGGGCAATGCGACTTTTCCTTCAGCATTTTCTTGAAGAATAAGAGCAAAAAACATTTTAATAATTTAGAAATTCCTGAAGTCAAAATCCACAGTGAGGCAGAGGGTTGCCCTGTTGGGCTGCAAAGGAGTCTGTCTGTCCGTCTGCACTGCAAAGCTTATATTTGTTCTTTCCCAGTTTGAGTGTTTGGATTGTGTAGGTAGAATTTATTTGGATGCATTTGATGCTGTCTGTTGGCTATTGGTGCTGTTTATCTAATTCTACTAACCGATCGTGCTTTTTTAATTTAATTTTCAACTTTTGCCTCATTATTCTCTATTCACTTCAGTTCTTATGTCAGGTGGAGGGAGAACTCTCTATCAGCTGTGAAAATATTTGGCTCTGCTCTGGGAATGTGTTTATTTGTGTAACCTGAGAAATCCTGTTTCTAGAAACACGTGAGCAGAAGATGATGATAGAGGGAAGTGTTGCGGTGTGTGGTCAAATTAGGGGGCTTTATTTGCCATAGGTGAGATGAGCAAATTAATTAGCTTATGAAGTTTGCAACAGATTTTTTTTTTAATTTGGAAACACGTTAGTGCTGATAATGTAAATGTATTTAATTTAGTGTCTGATCTAAACAGGGTAACTTGTAGGGTAATGCTTATTGCAGGGGAAACAGGACAGACCTGTGCAGTTTGCTGGGGTCTCTTCTTCCCTGGGACACGGGTGTAGCTTTGCACTTTTTCTTTCTTTCTGAATTGCCTGGCCACAGAACAAATTTAAAGTAAACTTAACTCCCGGCAGCAGTGGGAGTGCTAATGTTCAATGTGGTTGGTTTGAGATGAAAGTGCTGCTGAGTAGTGAAATAGCTCTAATGTACTCGAGGTGTGTGTGTATGTGCTCATACGTGTGTACATGCACTTGGGGATGGGATCCCTAAATTAATCCCTGATCAGGGATTCCTCTCTCCTTTATCTCCATTTGCTTCATAGTTTTCCTGCTGCTGCTGTCACTTGCTGGTCTCTTAGGATACTGGATTTCATCTATTAAATCTCAGTGAACCAGAGCTGTGTTTGTAGTATGTATACAGCACCGGTGCTGTCTGTATGCGGTATGTATGCATGCACAATTATCCTTCCTCACTTAGTAGAGACTGTTACCTGGCTGAGATCTCAACCAACAGGGAAAGGTTTCTACAAATTTGTGTTTAAACAACTAATGATAAACCCACAAATAATCCGGGAGTAAAAATTCTTGAGCATGATTGTTGCGTTTCCGGTTATTTCTCAACTTATGTAGATCCAGCAATACTGTGCAATGGAAAAATAGATAGGAGAATTTGCCACTTAAAAAGAGAAAAAGGTATTTCTGCTTGTGTTACTAGGATTCTAGTAACACTTGGCAGTTCACGCTGAAATGGAGCCTCGCGGTACAGGGCTCTCGAGCAGCAAGGAATAGAAAAAGCTTTGTACAAAACCCCAGGCTCTGGAATTGCATTAAACTGTTATGTCCGTGATTTACATAATTCTTGTATTAAATATAACAATTGATTGCCTGCCCTTTTAAAAAGGGCTAATCAAAAGTAATGTAAAAGATTCACTCAATATAATCAATACCTAGTAGTGGTGGGAAGAGGGAAGCATTAATTGTGCTTTATAAGTGTCTTCATCAGTGGTTGGTTGGATTAGATGTATTTAGGGCTTATATGGGAAGAAGGGGGGGCGTGAGAAGAAAACCGCTTTTCAGCCGTATCCTTTTTCACGCTGTTTTTTTTGATTATTCACGTAAAAAAAGAGCAGAGCGTTGACTTGTCCATGGAATAGGCTTTTCTTGGCATCAACTCCATAGCTGGGAATATAGTTCAAAGGGTGTCCTGGATATAAGAGACCTTTTGGTGCCCAGGTGTCAAAAGACAATGTAAACTCCCTAAAATGATCATGGAACAAAGTATTACGTGGTTATTTTATCAAAATGTGTATGTGTAATGAGTATTTATTGTCTTTTGTGAACTTTTACAGAAAATAATAGGCCAAAAAAGCAGTGGCTCGACTAGCTCCTAGGGATCTCTGTATTAGCTCAGCCCAAGGGGCTGAAGGGGTGAATTTGGCTCGCAACTTTAAATGGAATCCCTGAGATTTGGCGTGTTTTAGCCAAGGGCAGTAAAGGTGAAAGCCCGAGCTGATCACACACCTGTTCAAGGACTTATCTTGCAGACAGCAAGCAATTGTTCGATTTAATGGGATCTGTTTAGGGGAGAAAACAGTAAGTGCAAACATATGGAACTTATTCCCTTGACAGGCCATGCCAGGTTTATTTGTGTACCTAATGAGCTGTGCGGAGGATTTGAATTGCTTGCAGTGTAACCAGTGCCGCGACTTTACTTTTGCTTCTTTCCTTTTTTTTTTTTTTTTTCTCTTTCTTTTTTACTCTGGGGCCAGATGTGGGTTTAAATTGTCAGAGGAAAGAAAAAATCCACCTCTGTAGTTGCATGGAATATTTTTAAATAACTGTACCAAAGGCTGTAAAGCTGATTCTTTGTTTCTCTCTTGAAACATGATACTTTTCTTGCAGTAAAATGTCATTGCACATATTTCCATACAGGCCTAATGCTCAGCATTACCTGTAAGCTAATAGTTTACAAATGTCTGCATAACCCAAGAAGAAACATTGAAAAAAATGTGAGATTATTTATTTTCAATTTAATTACAAGCATCTCCTTTCCCTCTTAACGGATGACATAGTTTTATGGTGTTTTTATTCATGACAAGACATGTGTCTCGATGCAGTCATAAATCACATGGTTTTGATGCAGAATTTTGACACAAACTCATAAATCAAATTACCAGGTAAGAACTCCAGACGTGTACAGGAGATGGACTTCTTTATTCCCACTATCTGAACTCATAAATATGAAAATTATCTCAGATTGTCTCTGATTTGGTGGTGAAAAGGAAAGACCGTTTTGGGGGACCCCTGCCCCCCTGCTCTTCTGCAGCCCCTTTGCACTTGCCTGTTGCAAGGATGTGCAGAGCCGAGTTGAAGGATGCAGGGCTGCCTTCAGGGATGCTCCAAAGTAGCGCTCTGTGCAGCCTGCGGCGTGGGAGCGCTCAGCCTGTGCAGCGCCTGGTGCCGTTTGTCGCATCCTCTGGCCCCGTTTGAAGAGCGCAATGTCGGCAAGTTTGGTGCTCTTGTAGAAACTAATTTAACTGAAGTCATATTTACTTAAAGTGAAACCTTGTGTACGTTGACCTCAGCAATGATAATACAGAGGCTGACCTTAATATTATGCTGCTTTTGGGCTGACATTGGAGATAACGAGCTGTGTGTGGCCTCACGGCCAAAAAAGCTTCTCTAGGACTAGTGCCTGCCTGTGGCTTTTCGAGGCAGTTGCATGATCCAGGTGTCAGTGTTCTTTTGCAAAACACATATTTGTGGTGCAAACCTTCGCAGTCCTGACAGTTGGCTGGTGTCAGAAAAATAGTGTTTCAGCTAATCTGCACCACATCTTGATATCAAGTGAGGAGGGATCCCAGCATTTGGGAGCCTGTTGAGAAAATATGTTTTCCCTGGGTAATTTCATTAGGTGACTCAGTAAATACCTGTCCTTTGTTATCTGTTCTGAAGAAGATATATAAGCATACAAGTTATGTTTTTGTTTTAATGTACTAGTTTTACCTTTTTTTTTTTTTTTCTTGCACTACCTTAGTTTAGCATTGATCATGTTTTCATTTCAAATTTGCTTCCAGAATCCTCTTACTGCCTGTTTTATTTTTCTGCTACCATAAAACCGTTTTAAGAATTCAATATCAAGGAAACTTTCCCTGTAGAATTGCAACCTAATCAGTGTGTTCAGCAGAAGAATTTGATAGGATCAAGCACTGCTGGCCAAAGTGCAAATTGGTCCGATAAACTATCCTTACTGTTACATAAAGTAACCTTTTAATGCATTTTTGAGAATACTATTTCATGGGAGTTGTTTCTTTCTTTTATTGCTCTGAATTGATGCTGTTTGGGCATTTCTTGTGGATTTTACATGTGGGAAGTTGCTTTCCTGCTTCTGAGAACTACATCTGTAGGTCTTGTGTCACAAGAAAAGAATAAGCCCTCTGCTACACTTCAAACAATGGAAATGTATCAAAAATGCTTTATTTATTTATTTACTTTGCCATCCATGGTGATGCCCCAGCTGCAGCTTATGTGGGTTTAGGAACAAGAGGGAACAGCAGTTGTCTCAGAGGTGCCAGTATGTGCATTAGTTGAACGTAGTTTGTGGGGGGAAATTGCAATGAGTTGCCTTTAAGAAATGCAGTGACATAATTTACTAGGAATTTTTTAAATGTTGCTCAATATCAAAATGGAAGAGCTCAGTTTGAACAGGTATGAAGTTGATTAATGACCTTGATTAAAACATCTGGATCGTCTTTCAGAACTAGCAGATACTGGTCATGTGTAGGCGGATGTTTTAAAATGTAAATCAGGAGAAAATGAGCTGTTTAAAGTGTACGGAGTAAATTTTGTTGGATGTGCTTGTGCTCAAATAAGGCGAGTATTGTGAAATGCAAGAAGCAAAACTTTCTGCTTTATGAGAAAGTTTTAATAAGCAACAAGGAAAAAAAGTGACATCCGCTCCCTTCTCCTTAACTTTCCCTTCCTGTAGGTTGTTAATATTGTTCCTGTATGATCTGCTGGAAAGCGCCAGTGCACTGTTGTGATCCAGCACAGTAGATGGCAGATCCATATGGGTAACAAAGTGTTTTTTTTAAGACTGAGAGGGAACAAAAAAAAAAAAAAAATTGAGTGGTGAAAATGCACATGTACTTGGCTCCATGTGTCCTCATGAAAAGCCAAGGATTGGGCTCATGATCCAGCATTTAAGAAAATGAACTGCAGGCAGAGGAAAGCTGCATCTGGTGGCAAAGCTGTTTAATTACCCACCTTTCTTTTGCCTTTGCAGGCTCAAAAAAGAATTTTAAGGTGTAGTATTAAATATTTCATCAGACTGACTTGTTACTAGTGCCGCTTCATGTCTGTGGGTGCTTTGAGATCACACTTGCTGGTTTCACAGTAGCTGAACAAAGCTCTTCAGAAGAGAACAAGGTGAAGCAGCAAATAAAACCCACGTACTTTGAATAGCAATATTTTAAACCCAGCATTGTTAGTGGGGTAAGAGGTAACCTGGTAGTGAGCTGTGCTTGTAAGCGTGACATTAAAGTACTCTTGAAAAGCCTCTACGTGTTGTGCTCAGCAGTAAACCAAATACCTGTTTGTAGCCGTACTTGCTACTGCAAGGAGACCTAAGAGCTCTTAAGAGTAGTGGATGAAGAAGGGTGTCGTGCTGCTCTGCCGAGTGATGTAATGTGATCGCTTTGTGTGGAGCAAGGAATCTTGTTGGGTTTTTTCAATGTTTTGTCTTAGAATACCTGTGCAGTTTTTGCTTTTTAAAGCTTGCGGAATGCCTTTACTTAGGAGGAATTTTCATTTGTGACCGTTACTGTTATAAGGATTCTCTTTGCTCATGGAAAACGCTCACAGTTTCTGTAAACTTCAGGAGTGAAGGTTACCTGTGCTGTTCTTTCTAACTATGAACCTTTGTTTGTAGAGACTCTATCCATTTAAAAAAAAAAAAAAAAGCTTTGTAAAAGACCTAGTTTTAAGGGCTTTTCCATCAAAAATCATTTTTTTCTTCAGTGTAGCTATACAAGGTTAGTTGCTTTTACTTAAACATCTTCAGCTTCTTTTATTGCCTGTTAATTTATCAGTTTACATTGTCCAAAATGTATTTGGAAAAAAGGGTGTATTTTGAAAAAACACCCTAAGTAAGTATCTTGTGTCATAGGTTTTTGACAGCTATTAACAGCTGGTGTCAGAGGTGACCAAGAGGAAGTGGTTGCCTTTAGTGGAGTGAGATTTATCAGAAATAATGTCTGATTTCCCTGAACCATTCCAGGATGCTAGTCTAAAAATCTCCTGCAGGCCTGTAAAGATTAACCTTAGCAAATGATCAAATTCTTTCATCTTTTATTTAAATTCTATAGAGGAGCCGCTGCTACGTGTGCACGTTTAATTGCTGCCTAATAATGATTTTCTGTAGTGCTCTGCTGGCACGAGGGCCCTTTCATAGGTGCCTCAACCAAGCCCCTCGCCCCTCGGAGACGGGATGCGGTTCCGTTTGCAGCGGGTTCCTTCGCCCGCGCCCGGGGGCAGCTGTCGGCACATCTGCCACTTCCAAGGGGCTGCTTTTTTCTTTTTTTTGAGGCTTTCACTGTTTCACTTCTGTTTTCACTGGCGCTTCTGCGTTTTGCAGTTTCAGAACTGTTTTTGTCTCTCAGACAAAATAATTAAGACATGAGACAGCACATTTGCATTTTATGTTTGAAAAGAAACTGAAATAGGAGTACAAACCTCATGCAGGCCTGAAAACCTTAAGTGCGTCTCCCATTTGCAGGGGGAATGCGTGGCAGGGCTCTGAAACTGCTTTTTCCGAATGTGGGCAGCTTGTGCACACCTTCTGGCCATGATATAACTAATAGGAAGGGATTTCTAGTAGGAATAACTAATAGGAAGGGAACACGCTCAGATTGCATGAAAATTCAGTCGTTGCCCACATCTGTGTTGACCACACACTTGTCACACTAGGTCACCTGTAGTGCTGTGCCCAAAGCGTGTCCTTTTCATGCACCTGTGGTTGAGCCATGCGAGGCACTTCTAGTTGCCCAACCGATCTCCCTGGGGCTGCTACCTGCTTAGGGAGCCGGTTGGAACTCTTGGAAAAAGCAGTTTCAATTCCCTTGCTGAGATCTTAGCAGAGCTAAGAGAGGCTCTGCAATACTCAATCATCAGAGTTTGTCTGCCCCTTTCAGGGCAGCAGCAGACAATCTTAAGAAATAGATTTTATTTTATTTTTTTAATCAGTTAAGGCTAGTCCTGCACCAGGCACCAGTACAGATTAGGGGTTGATCTGCTGGAAAGCAGCTCTGCAGAGGGGGATTTGGGAGTCCTGGCTGACACTGAGTTGCTCATGAGACAGCAACGTTGGTTGGTCCTCGTGGCCAAGAAGGCCAATGGGCTCCTGGCTGCAGCAGGAGGAGTGTTGCCAGCAGGGCCAGGGACGGCATCCTGCCCCTCTGTTCAGCTCTGGGGAGGCACCAGGAGTGTTGGCAGTTTTGAGCTCCCCAGGACAAGAGGGACGTGTAGCTGCTGGAGAGGGTCCAGCGTAGAGCCACAAAGATGATGGACTGGAGCATCGATCGTGTGAGGAAAGACTGAGCAAGTGGGGCCTGGTTAGCCCAGAGAAGAGAAGACTGAGAGGGATCTGATCAACATGTAAAGTACCTGAGGGGTGATTGTAGGAAGGATGGGGCCAGGCTCTTCTCCGTGGTGGTCGGTGACAGGACAAGGGGTAACGGGTGCAAGAACAGGCAGTTCCCTCCATGCAAGGAAGAACTTATTTGCTGTGAGGGTGCCAGAGCCCTGGCACCCCAGAGAGGCTGTGGAGGCTCCTTCTGTGGAGATCTTCCAAACCCACCTGGATGTCACCATGTGCTGTGGGTGTTCCTGCTTGAGCTGGGGGTTGGACTAGGTGATCTCTAGAGGTCCTTGCCAACCTCAACCATTCTGTGAGTTTGCCAGCAATCCTCAGGGTTTAAGGCCGTTCCTCAAGTAGCAGTAATTATGCTGTGTAAGGCACACTGCAGTTCTCCATGCAGTTGGTTTAAATAATTCCTCTTTGCAAGTGTAGAACATCATGTCAGGCAATGTGACATCAATGAAATACAGTCATTTAATAGCACAGTATTAATAAAACTTCAGTAGGTGGTGGGCTTTTACAGTGAGACGTCCTGCAGCAATTAAGTCATTCCCTGATTTCTACATCCACTGAGCTACTCTGAGTAGGCTTCCGTGCTCAGTTAATGTTGCTGCTTTCTAATGATTTTGAATCATTGCTGATTAATGATTTCTAATGTTTTATTCGCTATGGTATGATACTGTTGCCTTTTTTTCCAGAGTAAGCCCCTAGCATGTTGTGTGTGTCAGCTTTTCATGATAAGCGTGGTCTTCTCCTCCCCATCCTAGGAGCGAGCCGGCTTCCTCCAAGCTCGCTCCCACCTCTCCTGGTGCGTGTCCCGGGGAGCGCGGCCGAGCAGAGCTTGGAGCGCGCTTGGAAACAAAGGAAAACAAAACAAAGTGAGCCGAAGTGCCAGGAAACACACAGTAGCAGATTTCTGGGTTTAAGTCAAGTTTACAAATCAAGAGAACAAAACACTTAATGCTGATTTTTAGATTGGGGATTTTGGATGTTGTTAGATTACTTGTTTGGCTTGTGCTCGCTGAAACAGATGGAAAAACAGTTTTCTTACTACCTGGATTTTTAATTAAGACTTTTAACCTGTTTTTTCCTTTGCTTCCAAAGCTCTTTATACCAGGGAGGGAAGGTGAGATGCTCTCAGCTGCTGCCGGGCGACCTGGTTTGGGGCCTTTGTTTGGGCTTTGGTGGCGGAAGTGCCTTAGCCCTTGCAGCCTGCCTTGCGCTGGCTTTTCTTTAGGCTGTGTTTGAGGGGGGAAAAAAAAGAAAGAAGACAAGTAAAAATGTTATTGTTTGAAGTGTTTCAGCTAAGAACAGTTATTTCTGGCACTCGCCGGGCCTTTTCCTGGCCAGGCTGCAGCTGCTGCTCTGTAACTATTTCCTCTCTGCAGGCCAGAGCTGATCCAGGAGCGCTTCCCTGAGGAATTGGGACAAACGGCAACCCTGCTATCAGAGTCTTGGTGATTGTGGCCCTGCCCATGAAGTCTCATATTTGATAATAAGTGAGGCTTTATTTTTGGTTAAGATTCACTTTTCCCAAAGCTTGAGACTCAACCCCAAGGCTGAGGGAACAACTCAGCCGCAGGGAAGTGTTGCTGGGTAAAAGGGACCCGCGAGCCCTCCCGTCTCCGCTAGGGAGAGGAGAGGAGCAGAGTGGCCGTGTGTTTGCGCAGGTAGTTTAGGTGTTAGGGGGTTGAGCAGGCTTGGCTGAGCTGGCGGCCGCGCGGGCTCCGCGGGCGGGCAGGCTCGAGCCAGCCCCGAGCTCGCCCATAGCCGCCGAGCAGCGGGCAGAAAGGGGACTTCGTACCAAAAAAAAAAAAAAACAGTTTATCTTATTTCAAATGCTGTGGGGAATTTTTCAATTACTCCGCACTGCTGTGTTATCTTCAGCGTTGAAGGCGCCTTTCACAGTGCGTCTTGCCCAGGGATCCTGCAGCCGGGCAGGCTCAAGCCAGCCCCAAGCTCGCCCATAGCCGCCGAGCAGCGGGCAGAAAGGGGACTTCGTACCAAAAAAAAAAAAAAACAGTTTATCTTATTTCAAATGCTGTGGGGAATTTTTCAATTACTCCGCACTGCTGTGTTATCTTCAGCGTTGAAGGCGCCTTTCACAGTGCGTCTTGCCCAGGGATCCTGCAGCCCAGCCTCTCTTCAGAGCGCGTCTCGCCTTTCTGCTGCGCTGACATGTGGTTTCAATATAACGAAGAGGAAAGCTGAACATGTCTTCAGAGTTATCCTCCATTACAAAGATCTTAAGGCATTTTCTGCTGTCCCTCACACAAAAAAAGCTTATTGTTTCAGTTTACAGATAAATTCCGCTATAACTTTCATTTAATAAAATCCTGGAGTTTTTATCTGGTAGTAATCATACCCAGTCATTTTCTATCCAAGCTATTTTTATTTGGTAGTTTATTTACTAAAAAATTAGGCAATGATTATTGTTTGTTCTGAGTCTCTTTTTTATAACCTGCAATAATGACTGCATATACTTTTAATTGCTGCAATTCAAAGAAAATAAGTCTCTCATGGGTCAAGTTTTATTTTCCTTACATTGAGACTAGTTGCCCACGGTATTAGTTGTCCTATTAATGATTTCAGCAAGGTCGTGCACTGAGCGGTAACATCTCCGAAAGGCTGCAGTGGCCTTCGGAGGTGAGGTCTTTTGCAAGGCAAGTGGCTTTGCAAAAGGCGTTGTGCTGGAGACAGCAGCGTTGCACATCTTGGACATGAAAAAGCTATTAAATCTAGTGAATGGATGAGAAATGAGGCTCTGTTGGCACTGTTCTGCAGAAACTTGCCCGTAGACTGGACATACTCTTCTTTTGTTGTTTTGAAGAGCCATTTGCTGATTTTTATCAAAAAGTAAAAGCCTTCTTCTCCCCCCCCACCCCTTCCCTTAAGCAAAGGTGAATTATTAAGATGTGTTAGGAGCCAGTTGCTCTTTCTTCGGCAACTTGGCTGTCGGGAGTAGCGAGAGGGCTCTCCTGGATCTCCCTGCTCTGCATGAAGGGACGCGGTTGGGTCGGTAGCGGGTTCCACACCTTGTGTGGCAGATCCTTGTTTCTGCACAACCTCTGCGATTAGAACAAGGTCGAAATTATGTATTTACGTGTATCCGTATGGGAGTAGAAGGACTTACCCTAATCGTAGTCGTTGTGCGGCTGTATACACACAAAAAGAGCAGCCTGTCAAGTCAGCCTGTCAAGAGCAGCAGGGTCAAGTCACGTTATCTCGGATCTTTAAATATTTCAAGAATTTATAACTGTAAGTAAACAGTATTTTAATAATACTGAGATCTGTGTATTGGAGTCTTTTTTTTTTTTTTTAAAGAAAAAATGGTGCACAGTTGTACCCCAAAATCTCCTACAAAAGTGAAGATGTAGAGTAATACATTGTCAGTTTCTGCTTTACCTTTTAAATTGCTTGAAAGTTTTCTAATAGGTAAATTAGGAAAAAGGTTTTCTTTTTATCCTTACAAGTACTGGAGTTTATCAGCAGTTTAAATGGTGCTCTGATAACTTTTGGGATAATTGGTTAATGCCTTAATGCCTAACAAGCTGCTTCATCGTTCCCTTCGAAGCAAACTTCGAAGTTTTGATCAAGACGGAGAAAGGAGCAGGAAGAGTTTCCTGAGTAAATTTTCTAAAATGTGTGGCAAATTTATTTAAATTTAATAGTGTTGCTTTTATAGGCGCATATTTTGTTTTGAGATAATGTAACTTCTGATATACTAGGAAGCAATTTTTTTTTTTTTTTTGTAGTAGTACTACCATATGAAATAGATTTGTGCCTTTTAAAGGGAGTATTTTGTTCTTGCTGGGCAATTCTGGCCTCTGCCAATTTAAAAGCTGTGAAATTTAGACTGTGAAATTGGCTTTCTAAAGGGGCAGTGGGATTTAGAAAACTTGAGTTTTCTGTTTTCAGTGCCTTTGTGAGGACTTTGCGGTGATTGTGCTTGCTGTAGGAATTTTTGGGGATCTCTGGGAAAACTGGGCTGGAGCTCAAGAGCAACGGTGGCCATTGGAGTTGGTGGCGGTGCCGATGACACGCAGCGTCTTGGTCCCCGGGTGAGGAGCAGCCTCGGGCGCTCCACGCGGCTGCTGCGCTGCCGGCACGGGCGCTGTGCGGAGGCGATGCAACAGGCTGAGGAAGTGGGTTGCCAGAAACGCCCTGAATTCCAGCTGTGACGAATGCTGCATCCTGCTCCTCAGGCAGAACGGCCCCACGGACCCCCAGGAAAGGCTGAGGGCACCTGGCTGGGAAGCAGCGCGCAGGAAGGGACCTGGGCATAGCAGTGGGTGGCAAGTTGAAGGCCAATCCCTGGTGTTCCCTTGTGGATGCGAATACTGTGCTGCTCTGCAATGAGAACGTTCGCTGGCAGGTGGAGAATATTGATTATTCCCATCTATTCGGCACTTGCCACAAGTGTCTGGAGTGCGGAGATCAGCTCTGAGCTCCCCGTGTAAGGCAGGTAGCCTGGAGCAAGCCCAGCAGAAGGGCCTGGGAGTCTGGAGCCTCAGGAGGGGCTGGGGCTGCCCTCTGGCTCCAGAGAAGAGAGAGGAAAGGATCCGAGTGCAGCTCCAGCACCTGGAGGGCGGCTGGGCAGAAGATGGGAACAAGCTCTGAGCACACTCCCAAGAAGAATGAGGGACAACAGAAATGTGTTACCACCAACCGGGAAACGTTCAGTTAAACTGAGAAGGAACTTTGCAGCGAGGACAGTCCACTGCTGGAACGGGTTGTCCAGTGGCTGGTGGAATCTGTGTGCTTGGAGATGCTCTGAGCTTGTTTGGAACTACGTGATCTCATTCAGTATTGAAGAAACTGTAATAAACTTCTCTGAACTGAAACATCGTGTTTGCTCTTTGGAGCTGTTCGACCATTCCTCCAGCTTCTTTTTATATCCAGAAAAAATATGTAGTTACATTCTGTAATACTGCCTGAAGAATACAATGTTTGCCATCCTCTTAATCCTTTCACACTTCTCCATCTCTCCATGTATTTTTTTAAGGGCATGAGTTACTCTGCATTTTGGTTGAGCTGTGCCATTTCCTGATCCATAAGTCAGAGCACAAGATAATGTGAGATGAGCAAAAAGAATAGGAGATGCTCAGCTGTAGAAAAGGCATCAACTCTCAAAGGCTCGAGATGTGACAAACTTTCCTCACTAAGAAGAGCTGGACTGTTTTACTTAGGTTTTACTTGGTCATCTGCCTAACAGGAACATGCAAGTGTTCTTTGCTGCAACTGAGAATGTGATTTTTATTACTCTTTTTTTTTTTTCCCCCCATGGGAATATCAGCTATGACTGGCTTGAGCTACCTGCTGTTTTGCTATACAACAAAATGTTCTGTGGTTTTCTCCGAAATCCTTTGAATATGTAACTTCAGTAGCACTGTGTAATGCTGTAGTGTTTAATGTTCATGGAAGAAATGGCAAATAAGCGGGAAAACGGTCTTTAGTCTTTTGTTTAGAAGACTGTCAGACTAATTCCTGATAGCTGTATAGTTTATTGAAGCAGTTAGGAGTTGTAAGTTCATTTACATCTTGGGATGATCAGCAAGATACTTATTTTGAACCTGAATTTATTATTAACAAAGGTGATGTGCCCCTTTTGTAGTGGGGAGTGATGCCCACATGCCTGGCTGTAATGCGTTTCTCCACCTAGAAATTATATTTTAAAAAATTTGAGGAAGTTGATAAGAGGGAGTGAATGCTTTGCAAGATACAATCATGCTATTTTTTTCACCATGTTATCTGCTTCCTCTTTTAGGAAAGTATTTCCTCCCAACTATCACCATGTAAAGCTCTATCATGAGACTTGTGCTCTGAAGCCCAAGCCTGTAGTTTAGGGAAATAGGTAATTAGGCAGAAATGGAATTTAACCTGTCTTATCTTGAAAGGCCAGTTCATCCTGTCACATCTGTATTCAGCTGTTAAAGGTTTAAATGCACCAAGTTAAGCCCTGACTTTGTGGTGTTTAATGGTGCATTTGCACCATTTGATAGGAGCCAGGACTTGTTGCCTCTGAGATTCTTGAATATTTAAGGAAAGTCAGTTTGCTGGTTAATGTGAGTATGTGGTAAATATCTTTGCACTGAAACATTGAAATCATAATGTATTTGCCTTTTTCACACAAAAACATCTCTTATATCAAAATGCTTTATATTAAAAATACCTTTTGGTTTTCCTATGCTGTGAAAACCTCTTAATCATCTTACAGCAGCCTTTCCCCCTTGTTTTTCATCCTACATTATGATAATCCATTTTTCTCTTGCTTTGCTCTGCAGAACCTTAAGTCAAAGTGCACAGAAGTGAGTGTCAGTGAAGTGAGCTCAGAGTGTATAGAAGTGGGATATTTTTTTCAGAAAAGGCCAAAAATGTATTTGGATACAGAAAGAAGGAGCAAACTCAAAGCTGCTGTTGCAGCATCTTGCAAGGTAGTTCTGCAAGTAGTTCTGGAGCTGAAGCACATTCAGTACTTAACTGCAGTGCCAGCTGTCCTGCAGCTCATTGCTGCTGCACAGAAGTCTTAATGTGAGCACAGGGCTCCCATGAGACAGAAAGTGCTCCCCCTGAGAGGACCCAGTCCAAACCCTCAGCTACCTCCTCTAAAAACATCCAAGTCCTGAACAGCCCTGGACAGCAGGCAAGGTGAAAGGTTTCCTGTGAAACAACTAGAGCACTGATTAGTATATTTTGTTTATTTTAGAAAAGCAGGAGAAAATATCAGAGAAGTGGGGTCAGGAGAGCTGGAGCCGTAGTTGGAATGAACTTTGGAATACAGCCATAAGAAACTGCTTGAATCATTTCTTATATAGAAGGAAACTTGGAGCTGTGACCTGAATTGCTGTTTCTTATTGTTTGATTCCTGCCCCGTTCAGGGAACTGGAAAGTGTGGAGGGTTGTAGTTCAGAATCTTTTCTTGCAGCAATTAAAGTCTTCTGAAGATGATATGCCTGGAAATCCCTGCTTTTCAGGGAGAACATGTGCCTGTCGAGCTGCAGTAAAGTTTATATCCATATTGCTATCAAAGGATTATAAATATAAGATTATAACATAAAGTGTTCTCTTATCCCAATTTAACATCAAACAAAATTTGCTTAAAACACTTTTATTAATTGTAGACGGTCATATATTTCTTTGCAAGAATTGTATATTGAATTGCTGTATGTTTGCCTGACAACCCACAGTAATTAGATTTATTATTTAAGCAGAAGCATCAGACACTTCTAAATCATTACAAAATCCAAGAATTAAGTTTATCTGAAAGTTACAAATTGGCTCCAAGTTGGTAGATTTTCCACTTTTCAATCACGCAAATAATGTACATTAAGTGACAACTTAAGCCATATTTTAAATCTGATTCATTATTCATACTTTTCTAATCCAATATATTAAACCTGTGAAGCAAGTTTATATACATCTATCTTTATAGGAGAATACGAGGAATTAAACTGAAAATATATTCAGTTGTGTTTCCCCTCCAAGAAGTATTCTGCTCTGCGTGTAGCGGCTTTTATTTCCTCCTTTACAGCTTTGGGGTTGGGGGTGGTTCTGAGCGTCGCTAGTATCCAAAGCAGATTAATCCTCTCAGGGCAAGGAGAATAATGATAAAACATGTTTTGTTTTTCTACATTTCCCTAACTGTTTGTACAAATAAGATGCTTGATAAGAATGAAGTACTAAATAAAGTAACCTAATAAAATAGTTAATGTTTTTTGCTCATTAGATGACAGGCTTTTTTCATTGTTTGGACAGCTGTAACAAATGCAGTAGCAACTTGATCAGAGATACTTATTTAGTGAAAACATCAAAAAGCTAAATCTGTTCTGTAGCTCTCATGAATTGTCAGGGTTTGTGCACATTGGAACCGATGCACTGTACTCCTTATTTTAAGCTATTAAGCATTTTCCTAAGGCTCATAAAGCAAGAGGCATAGTTAAAGGGAAGACACCAAGAAGCAGAATGTAGTTGTATTTAAAAATAAATAAATAAAGACAGTAGTGGGAAATGCTGGTGTTTCTTAGGTGCAGTATGGGAGTAATAAAGTTATACTCTGAAATTTAGCTTATGGCATACAGGCAGCTGTGAAGTGATATCTGCTTTATTATCTGCTTTCTACCTATGTTTCTTCATTTTTATCTCTTTAGTTGTGAGAGGAATGTTATTTTTATTGAGTTCTCTTTAAAAAAAAAAATCTACAAATGAGTAAATTAATCGCGGATAATCCTTCGGAAGGAAGCTCTCCTGGGATGGATGGGTTTTGTGTGTGTTTAATATGTCAGTACTTCTCAAATAAGCTTTCTCCTTCTGCTTGTGCTCTGAGCAATAGAAGCTAAGAAGGAAGGGGAGTTAAATCTCCATTTAATCATCACCCTTTTGTATCTTTCTTGCATCCCTGAAAAATCTCTGGAAGAGAAATTAAAGGGTGACAAACATCTCTGCTTCAGATATCCATACAACTCTAATGTATTATGTAGCTTGTCATAAGTTTATTACGGTAGCAGTGAAGAAATGTGAAATAATGTAAAATGGTCTGAAATAGACTATTAGAAGAGCATCAGAATGGTAAACCAAAGCTTAATTAATTTATTTTTCATAACCCATTTATATAACCTGTGTCAGAATGGTGTGTCTGTAAGCATTTGCATATTTGATTAAGATCAGTACTTTTGGTAGAGATTTTAACACTATTGCAAGTTTTTAAAAAAATGTGTGTGTGTGTGGTGAGAAACCTTCTCCAATTTGTGACTGCAGAAGGGAAGAAGCAGCCAGCATGGTTATGCTGCTACTTGTAGATCAAGCAGGGTTTGCTGCTTGGGGCTCTGATAGCACCTCCTGTTCTGCTTTTCCTGGATGTTTGTGTAGAAATCCAGTCATGCTTTGTGTGTGTCTGTTCAAGTGATTATTTATCAGATTCTGTTAGCATTTACCTACCTGCAGGCTCTGCTTTTAGTAATGACATCCTAGAGCATCACCGAAGCAAACATCTTTGAGGTTAGTCAGCAAGAGGGGAAGGATTAAAAGCCTGTGCTTCTCGCTCTTATTTTTTCTCACGTATTTCTAGAGCCCTATCCATTGCTTCCTATCAGCTTCATTTATCTTTTGAAGCAGTAAGTCTTGTAGAAGAAGTTTGGTTTTCCTGTGTTATGATTTTTATTCACCATGTATTTGAAATAGTAAATATGAAATAGTAAATATGCCTTTGCGTTACTGGAGCAGGCAGGGGAAATAAAAGCACCAATAACACAAACGTGAGCAAAACTGTTCCTGCTAGAAGCTTTAGTATCTGTTTCTTTCTGGCTCCACATTAAACATACAGATAAAGAAAAAAACATGTAAATAAAACTGCTCATGGTAGTCTTTGGGGGAGATGACAAAACATCCCGGTATTTTCCTTGAAACCTTATCGCATGTTCATATATGTTTTTATATTTAAAAATATTTAAATTTCTCTGCCTTTTTGCAGATGTGGATATGTTGCAGCATGGTAAATACAAGCCTCTCTGGGGGGAAGAAAAAATTTTTGTATTCTAAGAATTCAAAGGTCTTGCTTTTGAAAATCAAACCAGTCTGTATCAGTTTTAACCTAGATATTTCAAACGTGATTTGGTTTGGGAGAAGCAGTTCTCTGAATGCTAACTAGAAAATACATCATCCCTCTGGGCAGATGCCATTAAATAAACATGTGTTCACTACTACATAAGAATATTATTTTTTCTAATGTGGCATATGCATGACAAGCACAGAAGGCTTAACTGACAAACTTTAGAAAAAATCTGTATAGCTAATTCTGTACTTGCTCTTAAACTACCGTTTGCATATGTTCTAAGCGTATTTTTTTTCCCCGCATAAAATTCCTCACTTTGGCTTTTAAATATCCATTATAATACACTGTAATAAGCTACAAAAATATCCATTATAATGCTGGGACTATAATAAGCCACAAAGAAACAGAACTGCCCTGAATGCTCTTCAAGGAGCTGATTTAAAGGAGAGTATTTGCTGGTGTAAATCACTTGGTATTAAAACACCTGACACTTGCAGGATTGAGCCATTTAAGTGGTGTATTTAGAAGACAGACCATAGAAATAACAGCATTCGTGGCTGCTCACAAGTCAGGTGCCCCGTCAGGATGCCGTGGATTGCCCGTGGGCCAGGTGTTCTGCCCCTGTGGGAAGTGGCTGGTCCCTGGCTGTCAATGCGAAGCTAAACACGCTGCATTGTAACGTGCTGCCCGCTGGGAATCCTGCCTGTAACCAACTGCATCTCTTAATAAGCTTTGGACAATTAGGGCCTTTTTTACATTTTAGATCATGTTGATAGTTCTTAAGGTATGAAAACACAGCTTTGGTCCGCATAATGCGGGAGTTGTCTGAGTATCTGTATGTTGCAGATTTTTCTATGTAGTAATCGCAGGACCTACTTAACTGACTCCATATGGCCAAAAACACGTAGGCAGCCTTTAAGTGGGACAAAGAGTGTTGGAGTCTTAATGAAATATGCAGTAATCGTCGAGGCTGCGTTAGCTCTTTACATTATTTCACACTGCTGCTTTGAAACAAAGAACAGGATGTGGCACATTTAACGCTTTCCCCTTGGGAATCAGTTGGAGTAAAGTTCAATTTTTAATTCAAAAGGCGAGGGAAGCTGTTACAGAATTGAAGATGTGGATGCTGTCCAGATGAGCCATAAATAACTGATCCACGAGCAGCAGAAAAGCTCTGATGCTCATGAAAAGAAAACTGTGCACCCCTAAAGCGGTGCGCTCTTTCTGATTAATTTTTCAGGTTTTGGGGTGTTCTTCTGCAGAGCAATTTCAAGCAGTGAGCCATTAAACTGGATTAAGCCACTGGAGAGTTGCAAACAAGAATTGGTTCTTGCTAGTACCGTTGCATGAGTGTTTGCTTTCTTTGCTGCTTGAGTCTTTGGTTCCCTCATATTTTGCTGCGCGTGATGCTGTGTGACACAGCGCTCGGTGCCTGTGCCCTTCGCGGGGTGCAGCCGCAGCCACCGCGTGTCCTGGGGCAGGAGGGGTGCAGAAATACCGGTGGGAGGTATCTGTCCAGTTGATTCCTCAGCTCCTGGTGCCCAGTTGTCCTGCTAAAGCGTATAGCCAACTGCTGTGTTACACTTTAAAGGGCTTTGAAGAAGTATCAAAATATCTTCTGTCTCTAGTTGATTAATGTACAAGACTAGTCCCCACATGAAAACTTCTCAGTTCACATCAGGACTCACTCTGCTGGTGTCAAGAATGTGCGAAAATCCAATCTAGCTGGCAAATAAGGCTGTCTTCTACCCGAAGTTGTTGGCTCTTCTGCCAAGACGAGGAGAACAGTATTTCCATACCTTTTTGTCTGGTGAATCCGCAATTCTTTGCCACGGCCGCTGTGGAAGGGCACTGCTGGTGGGTAATCCTCTTGCCTTGGGTCCTTGCAGATGTTGCATCTGCGGTCCATCCTTGTCTTTCTAGCTGTTCCAAAGGCCGCTAGCGCAGCTAAGGGGGGTCTGTGCTTACAGGGGGTTCTGTGGTTAAAAGTAATATACCCAGGAGCAATAGTTACCGTAGGGTAACTTTTTTCCTGGCAGAAGTCCCAACGCAACGTTGTTATAGTATGGAGGTAATATTTCAATCTTGATAGATTTGAAATTGCTCTTGAGCTTCCTCCCTCCCGTTCTGTTATTTGGATTAAATTGTGTCCTGGTATTCACCGGGCAGGCGGCCAGTGCTAAATGAGCAGCTTCCACCAGGAAGGCTCTGTGCGCTCCAGGTCTCGGCGTGTACTTGTCTGACACGGAGGTGTCGTTCCCAGGCATTCAAGGGCAGAACGCATTTTTCCTCCCCCCCGATTTTGTACTTAAAAGCTGCTGTTGAGATTTCTCTAGTAATTTTTTAAATGACAAATCTATTTGAAAAGTAGATGGAGGATGAATCTATTTGAAAAGTAGGTGTAAAGGGTGAATAGCGTATATCTCTTGCTCTTGGAAAGACTTTATTTTTTGTGGGAGACCAGATCTGATAACACACTCCTCTGTTGCAAAAAAAGTGAGAGTTTAAAAACACTTGTAGGATGATGCCTGTCACATCCATTTTTTCTTCTGAATTTATAGTTAGCTGTAATATTTTGAAGGCTCTGTAGTCTAGAGTGCTGTGCTAATAAGTACTGTTAGTTATTTCTCTTCCTTCCAACACAGTATCATAGTTTACCAAGAGCTCTATACCTTATGAGTGATTAAAAATGGGCTTCTGCTTCCAAATCCCTCTTTCACAGATGGAAATTTTGGGGGAGGTGTCTTGGTTTTTACACTCATACTTGTGCTCCCTGTTTAGTGTTAGAGAGAAATAAAGGAATTTACTTCTGTAGTGTAAAATGAATCAAACGAAAAGTGAATTTGCTGGGTTTCTTTTTCCTCCTAGTTAAGCTTCTGTGCGTTTTGCCTCTCTAAGATTTACAAAAAATAGCTCATTTACGAATACCTGTTGCACATCATCTGTAACCTCATCTTTCTTTTTGTGAGTTAGGTATCATCCAATGCATTCAGCAAATCATGGGACTAATCTCGTCTTGTTGGCACTGCAGTTAAGAGCACACTTAAGTGCTTTTTCTCCTTCAGCCATAACAGACTGTAAGAGCAAGTCAGTCACCTTAAAAATATGTGTCCCCTTAATTAGCTGTGACAGGTATGGCAAAATGTCCCTGAAATTTTGAACTATTCGGTTCTTATTGAAAAAAAAAAAAAAAAAAAAAGACCTGTTGAGGATTAAGTTAATGCACCAGGAGGTTCAAAGAAATCTTAAGTAGTCCTGTTACCGGTTTAATTTTGTTACTTTACACAATTGTGATATTGGAGCACAAGGTCTTCTACTAATAGACACAGTGATACAGAGCTGCTCTGTACAAAACTTGGGCTTTTTCCATAAAGCAGCAGTTTGGCCACCTGAAACAGTAAAGCACAGGCAGTGTTATGTGCCTGTGTGCTTCTGAAGCCCAAAATGGTGATTTAATCTTTTTGTATTTTGTGAACATTTGTCTCTAGGGTAATCTTTCCTCGTACCTTATTATTCAAACACTACTCAAATATTATTCTTCCTATCTATCTGTAAAATCTCTATAAAAATATAAAATTATCTTCCTGGTGTAAATTTATACCACCGTTGGTTGAAGGTGTCCTTGTTGAGGATGCAGAGCGCAGAGAGGGCATAGCTTGTTGATAGTTCTGTTTCTGTAATGGTTCAAGTGAGGAAAAAGCCACCAGCTACTGCTGTAATTAGGATTTTAGAGTTTCCAACCCTAATCACAGGTCTGTGATAGGGCAACGTAACGTGGTTGCTCTGTCTGTATCTTCTTAACCTTGTATCAGAAGCCACTAATGGCACCAATTAAATGGACCATGGCAGGGCTGAGTCTGTGATATGATCAGATCAAAAGATCTGTAGCTTGTGACAAACATTTTGAAGTAATGCTGGTTTTAGGCTATGAGGAAGAAGAAATTATGCCCTAACTTTGAGGTTTTTGGACTAATTTGTGTCTGATATGATGCTAAAAGGGATTTAAAAGTATGTGGAGACCGAGAGGAAGTTGTACAAGGAGATCTTTTAAAACAAAGATTTAAAAAAATACCACATAAATGCATCTTTGCAATGATGACACCTTGTCAAAAGAAAAGACATTCAAAGCAGTTCTTGTGAAATGCAAAAAATTGTAAGCAGCAAGAACATCAAGCATACATTGCCGTACATATTTGCTGACAATTCCTTGGAAGTTTGTAGAGAAGGATGAGAATTTTAGGTATAAAATATGGTGCTCTCATTTTTTTTTTCCATTGCAATGTTATTTATTCTGCATGCTGAAAGATATTCTGGGGAAATTAACTCCTGTTAAATAATTCATCTATCTGTTTTTCTGACTTGAAAATTCTTGTCAAATGTAATGAAATTATTTCTCATGCCTGAAGGTAGTAGCTTTGTGCATTTTCTGTGAACTGCCCTACTTTTTCTCTTGAATGTGGTAGATTAAATTCTAACTGTAGTGATTTTATTTTATTTATTTGAAATAAATAATACTTGTTTGTTGCTCTTAGATTTCTTTAAAAAAAAATCAAATTAAGCTTTGCTTTCTGTGTGGTACTTTGTGCATGATGCATCAGTAGATAGATCTGTATAGAAAATGTTGAGAAATATCAGCTGTCCTTAAAAGTTGATAAAGCAATTTTGGTACTGAAGAAACTTGCATTAAGAGGTGGTATCTTGGGAGCAGGTAGATCCAAAGTTATTAATTGGGATTATTTTCCCACTTGCGTCTCTTTTTATCTGGCCTGGTCTATAGGAATTAATTTTCTCTTGCATGTATTTTTATGCCAGAAGAGCGATATTTGGAGCAATTTTAATGGTTTTCTTTGAAGGCGAAGATATTTTACAGGCTATATGGGCATCAAATGAACCAAGCAGAAAGAATAAAACAAAATAAATGTAGCTGTAAGTAGTGTTAATCAGACAATTTTATTTGGCAATTGCTTTTGATCTGGATAAAGAATATAAATACAGATTAACAAGATGTGTTTCTATAGTAGCTTTATAATCACTTTGAGGAGGGGGGTAAAAATTAAGCAAAACGCAGCCTTAGTGTCATTTTGACTCGGAAGCCCCGTTTTCTGTCAGACTGTTTGAATACTGCAAGGGAAGTTCTCTTGCCAAGGAAGCTCAAGCTGAGCAGGGCTGCCAGTTTGCAGTGATATTTCAGATGGGGACTTTTTAGTGTTAATTTACAGTGAAACTTGAGCCTTGGGGTTTTTAGACTCTGTGCTGCTGAATGTAAGTGTGTGAATGTGGTTTGCAGTAGTTAAAAATTGGATTTACATCTATAGGAGGACAAAATCTGTTAGGGATGGCTTGGCTGGTTCCTGAGTAAGCAGGTGAGAATTTGTATATGGTTGGAGATGCACTGAAGCAAAAGATTTAGCATTTATGTAAAATTACGTGATTTTTTTTTTTTTAATTATGTGAAGAGCAGATGCAGATCTTCTAAACAGTGTTTTAGCTGTGTTGCTGTATAGGTGACACTGTTTTTGACATTAAATGTCTTGGTAGGGAAAACTAGGAAGTCCGTGATGACATCTGTACATTTCAGTTCCTGACAACTGATTGATTCATTGATTTCCCAGGAGTTGATATCGATCCCGCATATTCCCCGTCATACTCGGTCAGTCTCCGGAGTCGCCTGCTCAGCGTGGGGAGCTGCGGGGGAAGCAGGGGCCGCGGGCGGGCGCAGCAGGACGGAGCGCTGGGGCCGCGTGAAGCTAACGCGGGGCGACGGGGGCTGCATGGTCAGCCCGAACGCAGCATTGGGCTTCGGGCGCGCGGAGATTGCAGGGATCGCGGTGTCAGCTCTGATTTCAATTAAGGCTCTGCGAAGAGCTGTATGCGCAGGTCCTCCTGCTTGACAGCGAAGGTCTTTCTGTAGGATGCATAAATAGGGGGTTCTTATTTACTGAGCTGTGGAAGAAGAAAGGTAGGCTGAATTGCAATCCGTTTGGAGCTGCATTATTTTTAAATGGTGTTAATGCCTTTAATGAAATGACACCAAGTCTAAATTTTATTTTCTATTTGAGCATTTGGCATTGGCGATGCCGTGAGCCATTGGGCTGGATGGCCCGGAACACAGGGAGCCGCCCGGCTGCGCCCGCTCGGTGCCGGGCCCGAGCCCGGCTGAACTGCTTCCCGGTGGCCGTGCTCCGGCCTCGCCGAGGTACTCCCTGTGGAGCTCCTGGAGCTGCACCTGGAGTTCAAGCAGTTGAGCTGGAAGGGCTCCTCTTTGCCTGTTTCCTTAAGGTTTGCCAGATAGCATAAGCGAATGAAAGAAGCATGATAAGATGCAGAGCTGTGTCATCTTCTGCAGATGAGTAAAGCTCCAGGTGCAGAACATCCTCATCCTTGTGGAATAAGAAGCAGGCTGGGTTTCTACGTGTTCAGCTGTTGAGCAACCATTTGAGTTTTGGAGAGATTTAAGTAAGTCCTTTTTTATGTTATTTACCCTCTTCACCCCTCTATATGGGAGAAGGCATAAGAACAACAAGGCATTTAATGAATTACGGTAGAAAAGCAAGTAGTGAAGAGCTATGAGGACCGGGTCCAGGCTTCTCATTGCCTTGAATGGGGAAATAAAGCCACAGAGAAGCCTGGGGAAAGTAATCTTAAAGCATGGAAGATACGGTCTGTCCTGTTGTCAGAGCTTGTATAAATATTAGATGGATGGTGGTTTGAAATGGAAGAGTTTGGGTCTCATTTTATATGGAAGTGAAGTAATTTTGAGAAAAACACGTTTCCCTAAAATGTAAGTAGATCAGTTGGTCATCGCTGGACTTGTGGATGTGAATATAAACGCCCTGAGACTTCAGGGAAAGCCAGTGTTGAGGGTGTTTTCCCATTGGGGCCAACAAGGTACATTCACAAGCTCGGGAGGAGTGGTGTGGGATTATCCCTGCCCTGGAGCAGTGCACATGTCTCCCGGGTGCTGGCTCCACCTTTTGGGGCATATTTGATGTTTTGACAACTGTGACTGCACAGGAATCCACATCTGCCCATTTAGTTTCATGTGAATGGTCTAATTTGTATTTAGTTCATTGCTTGGTAGGTCTGCAAGTCCAAGACGGATGCTTATTGCCTAGCCACTTTGCGCTGTGTGTTTTGATTTAATTAAATCCACTTTTGGAAAAACTGTTTGCAGAAAAGATTAAACAAGACAGTTTGACTAATTGAAAATTGGAGAAATCCTGGATTCTTTTCATCGTAAAAGACGTAATTGACTTTGAGTGTTGCGTGTGCTTTATACCCGCTTATAGTTTTTTTCCAAGGGAAGTTAGTCCTTCCTTCTCTTTGTATGTATAAAGTAGACTAATTCCTTGTAGCCTTAACCACTGTCTTAAGATGTAGACAAATTGTGCTTATTTGCACTGCTTATTCCAGTAATCCTTGAAGGGCTGAAGTTCAGCAATATGTGCATATAAGAGTCTTTAAGGGCAGTGGGCAACCCTGATTTCCCAGGATGGAAGTATCTGCAGTTTCTGTGCTTCTGCCGCAGCGCAGTTGGATGCGGGAAGTACAGTAAGTCAATCCCAAAGTAGCTTAAAGAAAAGGCAAAGGAGAGAGTCAGGTAGCATTGTTGGTGCCCAATGTTTAATGCGAGTGTTCAGCAACCCTCAAAATGTCATGTTAAAAAGATAAATTAAATATGTTCTGTTATATTCACTGCAAGGAGATCCTGCGTGTAGGAGTCCAGTAAAATTAAAGGGCAAAGTGAAATGGGTGTTTTATGAGCAGTGCTCTGTAGAGAAGCTCGCAGCAATGCTGGGTTTGGCTCCGGGTCTCTGCACCGGGGTGCAGCAGTTGCTCTCCCGTGCCAGGCGGCCCCGGCTGCTGCCCGCGGGCTCTTGCATCGCTCCAGCGATGGAGACGTGACGATTTATGACACTGTGGGAATCTCCATGGCAACAGCCCGTAAAGCAGCAGTGCGTGGCACTCGTATCGCGCTCGCATGGCGTGAGCAGCAGTGCCAGAGATGGCCGGGCCGAAGCGCTGGCAGGGGCAGGAATGCCAACCGTCAGGCCGGGAAAAGGAAATCTTTTGTCTCTCCTTTTGTAGCACTATTCTTGCATGTTATTATCATTATTTAATTTAAAAAGCAGCGTTCCAAGCAGGAAGGAGAGGTGCAAGTTGCATCGGCCTGGGGGCTCGAGAGCAGAGCTGTCACTGCTCCCACAGCCGCTGCCGGCTGCTCCCCGGGAGCCTCGTGCCGCCCCGGCGGCCCTGTGCAGCGAATGTCCTGGGAGTCTGCACGGCACTGGCTTTGAACAGCTCTTGCTTACCTGGCTTACACACTGGGTAATACCTGCGATGACAAAGAGCTATCTAATGGCAGCAGCTGTTCTTCAAAACCTTGAGGCTTGGTGTATAATTTAGTAGATAGCTGAGGCTGAGAATTGTGGAAAGCTCCCTCGCCGTGTGCGGGGTCCTGCCCGACTTGCCTTGGTCGTCACTTTGCAGGAAATCAAATCTCTTTGTGCATATGTGCAGTGATGCCACGGGTCTGGCCAGATACCTGTGTCTTTGCAGGGAGGTTGGATTTGCATGGGTCTTGCCCAGCCTTTGAGAGGCTCAGTCTGCAGGTTTGGTACCTTTCACTGCTGCTCTAGAAAGTTATTCTGCTTACTAAAGATGTTTCTCATGGAGGGTTTTACTAAAAATAATAATAATAGAACTATTTTCTTTTCCTGCCCAAAATAGACCTAGTTTTAGTATGTTCATTCTTGAACGTGGTCCTTTTTTCCCCAAACTTGCATTATTAACATGCATGACCTTGTACCCTTATTTTTCAACCTGAAAAAGCCACATGCGGGAGGATCCCAGCAGCGGCGCAGGCAGCGCTGGGTGACTCGTCATCACTGCAGGTGGAAGTGCATCCGGAGTCCAGCTGGACACACTGCAGACCCCAGGGCATCACGGTAGAGCTCGGCCCATGCTAAATAAAACATTTTCTCTTAGTTTGAGCTGAGTTTAAGTAGCGGCAGGTCACAGCAGACCTGTGGGCGCACAGCGCAGGGCAGGTGAGCTTAGTTCTGTGGGAGCCCCAAGGAGCGAACAGAAGTATAAGGAAGTGCAACTCGTTGCCGAGACGTTGGCTGTCCTATGTTTGTTGGCTATCCTATGTTCCAGGCTGGTGTCCCAAAAAAGACAGGGTTGAGGTAAGTTGCACTTGTCACTCTTGAAAAGAGCTTAACAAGTCTCTGACTTTTTCATTTCATCCATTGTTGCTGGTTTAGTTATCTAAACTCAAAACCCATTTTCATTTCTTTTCTTTTCAAAAGAAAGGTGCAAAACCGAGAACCGGAAGGATATCTCTCTTTTCAAATGTATTGTACACATATACGTAAACTTCAGGTATGACCGTGAACATTTTTGTACTGACGCTGATATGCTTCCATACCAAATCGTGTAGGTTGGTGTTGCTTAACTTCACTCCAAATACCTACCGGAAATATTTGCATTTGTTTTATCCTTCTTGTTAACTTTCTGTTTTCTTTTTGTAAGACTGAAAAACAAAGTAATAGTGTGGGGCTTTTAAGTAATTCAAAGGTTGCAGCGTGGCGCAGTGGGAATATGTAAAAGGAGGGAGAGAAATTATTGATGTTTGCAAAAGAGTAAGCTCAGGTTTTAGGTGACAGAAGGTAACTCCTTGGTTCAATGAGAGTGTGACTAAGCTGGAAGGTGTTTTTATTTTCTTCCACAACGTGCGTGCAGGCTGGGTGGAGGGAAGCGAGATGAGAGCATGGAGGTGTCCAGGAAGGTCACAGAGAGGAGTTTTTCTACAAATGCAACTTTGCACGGGTTGGAGTCTGCCATGTTGCTGCCCTTGAAAGTATTAACATAACGATTAAAACCTGTGCTGGCCTGCAAGCATCTCGCAAAGCAAATAGCTGCCTCTGCGGAAGCACAGGAACATCCCGCACCTGGAGCTGTCACTCCATTCCTCCCGCGTGGGAGCAGGGAAGAGGGAAGGGAACGTCCTGGCGCTGGCTCCCTGGCCCCTCTGCAGTCAGATCCATGGTGACATCTCACATAGTTTGCGAGTGAGGGAAGGCCTTCGATTCCTTCTGCTTTCCAAGTAGGGCTTAATGCAGGCTGCTTTTTTCCAAGAATAATCCATGCATTCCACTGAGGGCGTTGGGACTTGCTGCTAATTTCCTTGCACGATTCCAGAGCCTCCGCTCCCCAGACCGCTCTGCTGCGGGCTGGTGCTGCTGGTGCTGCGCAGGGAGGGGGCAGTGCTCAAGTGCATCTACTGTCGCCAACACCGCAGAGCTTAAAAGAGAAAAATCAACCCCCTCGTTGCTGTTATGAGCTCAGAGAGGAAAATCTTACTGATGCCAATAAAATTCTGTAGTTGTGTTTTCTTGAACAGATACAGATCAAAAGGCAGAAGCGTGTGTGTGTCGGGGGAGGCTGCAGCGAGTTTGTGGCATCAGAGTTTCGCTTACTAAAGTGCTGAGGTGGAATCAGTGAAATCAGGAGGAAATCAAAATAAAAAAAAAAAGAACAGAAACCTTGAGGACTAGGCAGAGAAACACACTGGGATAATTGTTTCCTGGAATTAAGAAACCATGTACTCTTTTTCTTCTTTGAATTTTTTGGGTAACTTCTATGTTCTTTTGCTTATCTAATTTTGAATATCCTTATATCGGAATATCCTACTCGGAAGAAGGGAGTGAGATTTAAAGGAGAGTGAAAAGTTGAGAGCAGGGGGAAGAAGTGCGGACACCTCCCCAGAGTGCACTATCCCAGTGCTGCCCTCCTCTTAGCATCGCTGTCCCTGCACACTCTACGGAGCAAGATGGCAAAAATCTCCAAACTTGTGCTCCTTTTTGCTCTCTAGTCAGGTTGCTTTTGGCCAGTTTTCAGTTATAGGAAGTGATCCTGCAAGCAAATATGAAATTAAATAGATTGAAATTGAAACAAGTTGGGGAAAAAATAAAGAAAACCAAATCCCCAGTGGGACTGATGATCTGAGGCAGCTTCTAAATCAGGTTTCTGCAGAATTTCCTGCAGTCTGTTTTATGCCACAAATAACTTCCCAATATAATGTAGCAACAGTGCAAACTTGCATTAAAAAAAAATCTGTGCTATATTTGTGTTTATTTTCCTCTTGAGAAAGAAGCAGTGGCTGTAAAAGGCATTCGATGCAAAAACCACCTAGCAAATTGCACTGTTTGATTTGGAGCCATTTACATCTCGTGCACGAGGAGCTCTCCTCGTTTTGCATTGCTATGGAAAGAGCAGAGTTCAGCTGTAACGGCACAGCAGTGCTGTACTGATCTCATAGTGTGTGTGTGTATATGGTGGGGGTGTATATATGTGTGTGCATGGTGGGGAGGCAGGGAGGTATGTATTTTTTTTAATGTAAACTTCCAAGGAACGAGTAAGTAAATACTTAGGTGGACCACATTGTTTCGAGTGTCCTTTAAGATGCTGCATAGTTATGTGATGCGGAGAATATCTCAGTATGAATATGCAAAATGGGTGAGGAGGGACAGGAGGGAGGGAATGTAACATTTGCAAGTGTAAGCTTCAAGAAAAGAGGATTTGGGACATAATGAGAGCGAGGAAGCGACAGCAGTAACGTTTTCAGTAGTGCTAGTGTAGTCTCGAGCGCAGCTCCTCACCTCCCGTCTGCTTCTCGAATAAACAGCTATTACAGGCGGTGTGCGGCGATCGAGGCACCGCGCTCTCCCCGCAACACTCGGCAGCTGTTGCCTTGGAAGGTTTTATTTATCCTGGTCTGAAGTGCAACTATCTTGGCTTCCACGTCCACTTTGCTTGAAAGGTTTAGATTTTGTATAGAAACTGTGGTCTGTCGAAAAGGGAACTAGGTGGCACGGCTAGAAGAGCCGTGCTCTTCTGCCCCGGTTTTCATTAGTGGCCTGGTTTCCCTGGATCCGCTGTGATATTCCAGCTGTTCCAGAGGCCTCCACAGCGCTGCAGCATTCCTGTGCGCACTGCCCGCGCTCGGAGCGTCTGCTTGCAGCGAGCGGGCGGCTCTGGACCATCCCGCGAGCTCTCCTTGTGTGTTGGCTCTTTCTCAGCCAGGAGAGGGGCAGCCGAGCCCAATTCTCCATGCTGCGGGAGTTAGCAATACAATTTCCCTCCGATTATAACCAGCACAAGGAAATTAGGTCTCTAAGCGGGTTGAATCTGATTTAGTAATAAGTCAATTTAATCTCTAATGACTTCAAACACAGGTTTTACAAGGTGATCAATGACGGTATAACAATGATTGATCAACAGCATTGCATTTAATTGGATTTTTATGGGTATAATATAGTATTTCAAAATTAATGTACCATTGCATTGCTTTGTTACTTTTTTAACTCATTATTTTTTAAAAAGAAATGATGCTTCAAAATGCTGATTAGTCTTTGGAATATTATTTTGGGGGTATGGTTAATAAAAAATAATAATATGAAAATAAAATGAAATATTAAATGCTTCTAGTAACTGAATTTCTGCTTTTGTTTGAGTTACTTGGCCCTGCTTTTTTTTTTTTAAGAGCTTTCCATGTCTTAGAAAAAACATACATACCCCTGCATTCTTCGTCTTTCAGCATGAAGAGGAGACAAAATATCAGAGAGTAAAATGAACACATACAAGGCTCAGCTTACGAATGGGAAGCAGCTGAAGTAGCTCCCTTTCCTCAGCAGTTTGACATAGTCGTCTTCCCTTGGAATAATCTCCTTGTCCCATGTGTCTTGCGTTAATCCAGCCAGCTTTCTGCAGTGTGCAGCAAGAAATTGATTTTCGGTAATTTTAATGGCTGAATAACTGGCCCTGTCCCCGAGTGTTTTTTGTATTTGCAGTGGCCAACACAGGCCCTGAACTCGCTGTTCTGGATAATGGGTTTCATTAGTTTTGATGCCCGAGGTAAAAGAAGCCGTAGGTGGGAAGAAAGGCTGTTTTTTGATGTCTAGACGTTCTTTTCAGCTGTTGCTGCAATATGATACATTAAAAGGAAATATGTAACATAGCTCTGAGGAAATATGTATTCTTTGAAACTAGTTCTACTTTTAAACTGCCTAAGACAGTGTGACCTGAATTTATTAAAATGAGGGTGGCTGAATTTCTTAAAGGTATAACTAGCCCTGCCATTACAGCATGGTCCAAACTTCCTTTCTCTTTGTCTTTTCTCTTTCTTTTAGGTAAAATATGTCAGTACGGTCATTGAAGCAGAACAGATCTCTTCTTATCTTTGCGGTGTCTCTACTGGAGCACCGAGAATTTTGAGGAATTTGCTTTGATATTTTGCTCCTTGAAATTTTTATAATGGTTCTTTTCTGCTAACATGGCTTGCATCACACAGATTGTGGGGTGCACCCATGTAAGACCTTAATATCTCTGATTTGAAAATAAACGAACAAAACCTTATACCTCAGCCAGACTTTGCTGCTCAGCAATGCATGTTAAAATGATAGCATAAGTCTAGATTATTCTAGATGCATCTAATTATTTTAAAATCTGGAGGATTTAAAAATGAACTTTTTTTTGGGACTGATGCAAACAAAATGATAGCAAACGTGAAAATTGTTAGCAGAAGAATGATTGACTAATTCCTTTCCTGTACAGAGACTAACGGTGACATTCAGCCCCTTGGCGCTCCCTTCTGCGATACCTCCACTGCACGGTATTTTTTTTACAGTGCTGTGAGCAAAAGGTTTTTAAATATATTTTTGTGTGCCGTGCATCTTGAATAATGGCAGTGTGCCTATTGCCATACTGTTACTGCAACAGTAACTTTTACTGCAGATGCCTCTGTGAGCTTATACAGGGTCATTCTTTGCCACTGTAAAGACTAAAAGTTTAAAGCAGTGTTTTAACATTGCAATGAAAATGTTAGGAGATGTGTGTATTTTCATTTTCTTTTATAGATTGTAGCAATGATGCCTTTTCACGTAAGTGAACAGACTGTTCTTGTAGGAAGTCAGCTATCTCAAATCACTTCCTTCTTCAAACAAACTGAAGATTTCACACTTTCTTTAAGTCCATATGCTGCTTTAGCTCTCCATCTCCACTAGATTTAAGGAAATGCTACTAAGAATGATCTACTAGGAGGTGTAGTAAGGCAATGAGATGAAGCATCAAAACTGATAGTAATTAATAGGATTCCAGTTAATGGCAGACATGAAGTTAATTATCTCACAGAAAAGTGAAGGTTTGTTCCAGTTTTATCATGCCCCGCTGTGCGAAACTTGCAGCAGTGGGATCGCAGGCCTTCCAGCAGGACCCTTTGTGCTGGGGGCGAACTGGGGACCCTCGCAGGTGGTGCTGGGCGCCCTCACAAACCTCTCTAAAGGGGACTGTTGCAAACACCAAATTACACGAGACGAGCTGGCCCCTGGAAGTGGGTGACTTTCAGCGTGATACAGTGTTAGAGTAGACAAGCAAGGTGAACATGTAAATCCAAAATGATGATTCGGCTTATCGTCCATCCTGGATGAGTATCATCCATAGAAGATGATCTTTTGCTGAGCTGATAACTAGACACTAGCTTTGTTATGATATTCTCACGTGGGAAAAAATTGTTTAAGACGGTGAAACTGCTCTCCGAAGCTGTAGAAAAGGACATGGAGACTTGAGGGATCAGCCTGTTCCACCTGACCAATGTGGTCCACCCTGTCTTGGTGGTGGCAACAACTTGGAAGTTCTTGGAAGCTCTGCCATCTGCTTTGCTCCTTTTCCAAAGCTCTCAGCTCCTCTGACTTCCGTGGAGCCGCAGTAGCTACCTGCTTCTCTTACTACAAACTGAACCTTNTCGTGGAGCCGCAGTAGCTACCTGCTCTGTTGTGCTGCTTCTCTTACTACAAACTGAACCTTCTCTTGCTGGCTGCCCTGGAGTCGTCTGTGCGAGGTGCTTCCGCAGCTGTGGTGAGGTGTCCGATCTGCCGTCTCCGTAAGGAGCTGTCCCTCCTAGAGCAGCAGGACCGGCCTTGGGTGCGGGTACTTGGCAGACACGGGCTTGGTACGCTGCGTGGCACCTGCTTCCTGCTAGCAGGACACTGGGAAACGCTGCCAGAGAGAGCGCTGAAAGACGGACGGGAGCTCTAGTGTCGGCTGTTGAAAACCTTGCAAATCATTTTGGAGACAGATACAGAACAATTATTTCCTAGTCTTCTGCCTTGTGTAAGGTAATACATAGAAGGAAGCAAGAATTGAAAATGTGCTTTGTGGTCTAAACTTTGGCATTGTTTCAGGCTCAGAAACTTTGTAGTTGGCAGGGGTGCAGGCTAATGCTCGGGGTTTTGCCAAGTTTGGTTATCGTCACCTGGTGCACCTTAAAGCTGCAATTTGTCTCGGTTATTTATAGACTTTTCTTATGAAGGCTGTGGATCAAGATGCCCCACAGCGTGGGGGAAGTGTGAAATTGTCCTGGGATTTTCGCTCCCCTCCTGTTTTCCAGCAAGAGGCATATGCGCACATGGGGCCCTGTAGCCCATAGGGGAGCTGTACCGGGCTCTACGGGGCCAAAAACTACCTGCAATACCAAGAGCCCAATGAATTTGGAATTAATCTTCTGTAGAGTTAATATCATAGAGTGTAGAGCAGTGTNATGCGCACACGGGGCCCTGCCTGGTACAGCTCCCCTATGGGCTCTACAGAGCCAAAAACTACCTGCAATTCCAAGAGCCCAATGAATTTGGAATTAATCTTCTGTAGAGTTAATATCATAGAGTGCAGAGCAGTGTGATTTGATCTTATTTGCTTTGTAGTCAGTGGGAAAATAATATTTATAAAAAAAAGATTCAAGAGATACTAAGAACTATTTCTGTATTTGGGTCCCATTAGTTGTGCGTATGGTGGAACAGAAGAGGAGCAGTGGAGGAGACAGAGTAGTGAAATGTGGAAGAGGAGTAGCATGAAAGCATCATTACTGGGAGATTTCCTATAAAAACATGGAATGGATTCTGTCATTTTGATTGCAACTCTCAATGCAGATATGAATTGTACTAACTGTGCTAATGCTGCCTAAATATTTGAATCTTACTTAACTATGAGCTTTTGGTAGAAGTGAAATGAGTGTGATACCTGTTATACTGTAGCATATAACTGCAAATAGGCTTGAGAATTGGTTAGTTGTTGATCACGGTGATCCCAATAATTTTATACTTTTTAAACATCGTTAAACTTAATTTTGAACATTATTTTGCAAAAGGGTAATTCTTTGACTCAACAGGCAGAGGAGTTTACTCTGTTAATACCTAACTGAGGAGAAAAGCTGTAGTGTTGCCCCATGTCTTAGCAGAGAGCAGAAGACTCTCTGTGTTGGAGAGAGAGAGATTTTAGAATTCCCCCATCGTTAGGTGCCAGACTGCACTGGCCCTGTAGCAGCTTTTAAGGTGTCAGAAGCCCTTACGCTTACAGAAATTATTCATCAACAATTCTGAAAATACACTGAGATTCTGATAATTTTCAGAAATACTAATTTAAAAGTGAAACTGAGGCCATGTGAAGTTTGGTCTGGTAAACAGCTGTGGCGTGTCACATTCAGCATCACTAAGTTTTTGCAAACATCCAAAGGACCCTTACTGTTTTCTAAGGGAAAACTGGCTCATGTTTTGCCCAGAAGTAAAAGTCTGGGGTTTTGTGGTTTTGGGGTAAAGTCTGGGGTTTTGCTTTCTTCTGAGAAAGTAATTTTCCTATTCAACAAGGTGATTCAGGTACCAGGACCTTGGTTTACTCACTGTGTAAAAGAAGAGAGACACTGTTACCAATGTTAGCATTTCACAACCTTACGTGTTCAAAAAAATGCCTCTGAGGTTTTTCTTTTTTCTCTTTTTTTCTCTTTTTTTTTTTTTCTTTTTTTTCTTTTTTCTTTTTTTCTTCTACTGTATAGCCTTGGGACAAGAAGCAGAGTTACAATCAATATGGTTTTGTGGCACTGTTGGCAATATTAGTGTTTTTCATAAAGTGTAAACTACTTAGCTTTTCTTTAAATATGACTAAACTAGGCTAATGTCTGCATGGCAGGCATGCTACTGAAAGGTTTCAGCCTCTAATTTGTCCAAGGAGTTGTGTTTAAGTGTTTATTCATTTTAACTCTGCATTCGTACAGATCTTCTAGGTATTCGTGTTACTCCAGAGCTGAGTTGATGAAACTTGGTCTATTCACAAATTCTTACTCCTTCACAAAAAAATACTAGTAGCTTGGAGTCCAGCAGCAACAGAGTTAAGACAGCAGCTAATGTTGAGGGTTGTGTATCATTGTGACACTCATTCAGGTGGCTAGCTCGTGCTGCAGCCCAGGTTCTCCCATCTTCATCCAATATATGGTGGCTATAATATTTCATGACTGCTTACGGCACGTTTGTAGGGAATAGCTTTGTGTACTTTGCTGTTCTGATTTTGATTTTTCTCTTTTGATTTTTAGAATAAAACACATACTGATGTATTTTAGTCTGTTTCTTCAGTGATTGAAGACAAGTTTTATTTTGGTAGTTAAAATAATTTTATGAAACGTGCTATTGTTGAAAAGTTAAACTGCTGGAGTTGCATTTATTTTCAATGGCTGAACTGGTCTATTTTGGGTATATTGACATTTTATGTGTTTTCTTCTGTTTTTCTGTAGTGGTAGAAGAAGGACTGTGGGAGAATGGACTTTCCTATGAGTGCAGGACCCTGCTCTTTAAGGCAATTCATAATCTTCTGGAAAGGTAAGAGATACAGAACTCTGTTCTTCACTTATTTAGCTATATCCAAATTACAGTGACTGGATTTCTACACAGTTTTCAGGGTGAAGTTTAGAAGTTCCAGTGTCTCTGGCCCCATGCGTCCTACTGTTGCCTTCTTTCACGTTGATCATACATACAGGTTGACTCACCCTGTGCTTAGTTAACACACTGGTATCTTTAAAGGCTATCAGCTCTTAAGCTTACTGAACATTTGTTACTAATCTACCAGTGTATGACTTGGCACCTTCTTATTCTTTCTCTTTGCACTTCTCCATGCCACCACTGCCTTTTTGTGTTAGATTTCAGCTGCTCTTTCTATTTTTTTTTCCATCTCTCCTAGATTGCCTGCTGATTGGGTTTGCATTATGTTTCTGTGAGGTTTCCATGAGTGTAGCCGGCCCCTTGCTTAGCAGGTTAAGCTCCCTGCACACATACAGATACCAGCTGTTATATTTCCCTTTTTTATTTCATTTGCCCTTTTAGGGGACTTTTATCTAAGTAATAGAAAATAAAAACACAAGGCAATAAAATGGGCAATAAAAATGCAAGAATTGAATTCTCAGTCTAGAAGGTTCAGTTAGTTGTTTTGCTACTTTGCAATGCCTAAAAAACCGAAAAAGACATTTCACGTGTATTTCTTAGCAGGGCTGGCCGCATGGTCCTGGGTGTCCCAGCACTGCCCATGAGAAGCAGTAGAAATATATGTAGTGTGGAGAAAAAAGCCTGTACTCACCTTTAAAGGAGCTTAAGTTACTGTGATACCACACGTGTAAGAGGCTGTTTATTTTGTAATCCTCGGTTGGTCTTTCTGGCTGTTCAGAGGGGCCGTCTGAGGGTTGTTCCCTTGGGCACCAGTGCGCGGGGGCTGCCCCAGGGCGCTGCCACACACTGGTCCCCGCCGGTCCCGACCGGTTCCGGACAGCTTAGGAGCCGTGGGCAGCCGGGGCCTTGGAGCAGCAGCGGCGCTGGCGCCAGGAGCAGGGCCGCATGGAAGGTACCTCCGCGTTGAGACGATTTAGTTCCCTCTTTCTCTTAACACCTGAACCTGTGATCCAGAGCCTATGTTAATTGGCAGTAAATTAAATTAAGTAGAAATTTCCCGGGGTCAGGGTATGAAGAAACTATTTAGAAGGTGTTAAAGGTTCTGAGGACATAATAGTGAAAATATCACTGTACTCTTTCATAATCATTAGTATGTCCTTATTGAGTCGCATTTTTTTCTTTCTCCTGTTTTTTTTTTCCTTTTTTTCCTTTTTTTTTTCCTTTTTTCTTTTTTCCTTTCTTCTTTTTTTCTTCCTTTTTTTTTTTCTTTTTCCTTTTTCTCCTTCTCTTTTTCTGTGATATTAGAAAAATAAGAGCTCAGTGAAGCTTTCAAACATCTGTATTGCCTAGGAGGAAAACAACACTCAAAGAGAAAATTGAACCAAGGACTCGCAAATTTGTCCCCATTTTATATGATTAAATAACTGCCTTTAAACGCGTGCTCATTTGGGGTTTCATGCCCAGCATTTTTAAATCAAGGTCATTGTTAGAGATTACTGTTAAATGTTCTGGTTACTCTTGAGTGAACATACAGCAAAAAAATAATGCAAACATCTGTCATGAGTTGTTCGCTCAGCTGAACCGCTGCGATCCATGCTTCCCCGATCACGTTTTACATTTCATATAGGATTACACCTTAATTAACCTGAGATTTACTTCAACATATGAGAGGGTGGTTGATTTTTAAGGCCAAGTCTACACATGAAGAAGTTCAGCTGGAAAATGAGCTAGAGGCGGTTGTTACTCTGTGCTGGTAAGAGCCTGCCGTCATGCAGATGTGATGATGTGCTGGCAAAGTGGGTTTTGCAGGTGAGGATTATTTTCTTTAGGGATCCACTGCCTTTATAAAGAGTGCTGACATTGAAGACCTTATTAGATAGCAAGTTTTTTCTAGGATTTGTTTTTCCCACCAGCCAAAATCAGTGTGTTTTGTTTGCTGTTTTGGGTTCCAAATTCAGTTTAAGATATTAGTATAAGCTTGATAGCAACCGAATGAAAACAATCAAACAAAAAAATCCGCTGTTCACATATGTTCCTACTGAGCAGGATTCTTCTTGCTTTCCGTGAGAAAGTATTTCTGGTAGAATTTTTCTCAGCCTAACTTTAACTTTGGAAAGCCCTGCCAAGTCAATACAGAAAAACTAGGAAAATATTAGTATCTACATTGTCTCATCCACTTCCTATTTATCTGGTCGCTAGGTATGCTTTTGAAGTATGGATCATACAGTTTTTCTAAGCTTTGCAGAATGTACTCTTCTAGAAGATTAATGTGTTTTTTGGCTGTTCTCTAGCAACCACTGTAGAAATAAACTGTTGGAAACCAGAAGAATGGACAAGCATAGTTCTTGCATCCAACAAATTAAATACCGAATTTGAAATGAACAAATGAACAAAACGGGGCTGCACTGGGAGTCTTATGACCTTCCATGATCTTCCTCATACCTTGAATATTGCCTGTAGTCTGCAATCATGTTGCAATAGAAATCACTAACAACAACCACCCGTTTTTTCCACATTTAGAAAAAATAGCATCTATCTTACTGAAAAGTAGGCTTTAATAATAAATTTCTGAACAATTAAATTTGGGCAGCATTGTCAACTGCATGTTTAATGTATGAAACATTTGTATTGTGTGGGTGTGATGCTAGTTTGTGTGTACAGGAGGACTTGGAAGGTTTTACACATTACTTCAACTTGTCACCCTACGTTTGATAACTGATTATGTCTCCTTGCTACTTTTTTTTTTTTTTTCAACACCTCAGAACCTATTGCTTCCCTAAAGACACTGCCTGCCTTTAATGGGGCCATAAAATATGGCTAATTTATTGCTTTAAGTTTAGTGGTGTGAGAATCTTTTAATTGAATAGAGGTTTCTGAGAGAGCCAACAGAAATTATGTAAGTTTAAACATTTGAAATCAAGCTATGAATTGTGTGAGAAGTTGTTAATTATTAATTATTAGTTAATGTAATTTCCCCTAATTCATACACCTCCATGAATACCGTATCATTGACATGCCAAGCATACAAATGCATACTGTTTACCATGAAGTCTCAGAGGAATGCTGTATAGCAAGAGATTTCTTTGTGTATACCTCAGATTATCCATTGGTACGCTATAAATCATCTCTATTCAAATGGGCGTTGAAACACAGATCATTCAGCACAAAGAATAGCTTAAAGAGGAAAAGGTTTTGTCAGAGTTGGTGGTGATGGGGAAATGTGTGTGTGAAGACGAGCATCACTGACAGCATCGTGAGTGATTTTTTTTTTTTTTTTCCTCATGATTATAGTGGGACAATAAAAAGTTACAATGATACAGAGGACTGTGAACCCAAAAGCTACAAAGTTGGTTTCCATATTGTGAAAATTTAACTATTTAATCTCTTAGATTTATTGTTTTCACAGGTGCTTTTTATAAAATCTTAAGATGTGATTGTTGCTGTAATTATTTTCTAGGTGCTTGATGGATAAAAACTTCGTAAGAATTGGGAAATGGTTCATAAGACCCTATGACAAGGATGAGAAGCCTGTTAATAAAAGGTAAGATGATCCACATTGCAAGTACTACTCTTGTCCCTGTTGAGTTATGGATGCTGATACTTTTTTTTCTGTCTTTGGTGGTAGTTTTTCTTTATCACGTAACAAGAGAAAAACAGATTTCAGATTACTGAAGTGAACAATTTGTTCACTTCAGTAATACATACTTCAGTAATACATGCAAGAAAACTTGCAGGTTTTCTTTCTGGTCATCTGAGCTAAAGGTGAGGTGGGTATTTATGCTTTAAATCCACAGATGTGCCACATGTTTGGGATTTTGAATAGCATCAACTTGTTACTCTCAGTGTACTGCAGGGCTCCACATAGTCATAATAAATCAGTTGAATTTCTGGACATTTAACACAAACATGTAATTTCAAGCAGTAAAATAAATAGTGTGTAAATGTACTTATTTAAAGATGCCAGCTTTGATATATAGTTTTCCCTAATTAAACAGGTTGACAAATAGACCTATAGGGTTGATTAGTGTGCTTCTCTGGCAGCAGCATAGACACAGAAAGAGGGTAACTGCCTCTACTTGCTCATCACTATTCTGCTAGCACTAAAGGTTGCAATGTTCTCAGATCTTCTGGTACTTGCATTTATAGTCATCCGCTAAACAAGTTCTGTCAAAAATAATCTGAGCTGAGCTTAAACACAGATTTTCTAACAGGAATCATTTTGACAGAACTGGGTTAGGAAGTGACTAAACATGTAGTTATGCCGGAAGATGTGAAGGTAATGAGCAATTGGAGATGAACTGGGATGGCAACTTCTTCGTGCAGCATAGCTGCAGTCCAGGAGCATGTCTGATGGCAGCTGTAGGTACAGGTTGAAATCATTCTGGAGAGCCTGTCTTTCCCCTTTCATCTCTTTATCTCACTGCATGGTCTTGGAACAGCAATGTATTTTGCCTCTGTTACAATGTAATGTTCAAACAGTTGGCTTGACTCGACTCTGTAGCAGGCTTCGTTTTAACAAGGTGCTTCGAGACAATAATTGTTTGTTAGATATATTGTAGTAATTAAACATGGGCATGTTTCATTTCTAAAAATGGAGAGCTTTCACTTAGCATGGAAGTTCTCTCTGTCACTAAGCAAGCTCTGTGTGAGTCTGTAACCTTTGCAGTTTCCCAGTGGCAAGAAGCCCCTGGAAGGGACGCTTTTCTGCATGTCTTTCTCTGTCCTGACTGCACATACCCACCTTCCTCCCTCCTGGGGTCCCTGCAGCTTTTCTGATCACACCAAGATCCAATTTAGTTTTCTGGAACATTAGCTCCCTAGAGCTGTACAAGAAGTAGCATGATACTAGCTGTTGGAAAAGTGAGACAGCTGCTTTCATCAGAAACTGTTTGTTTGATAAACTTGACTGCAGCCTTAGTGCGCATATGAAATGTATTTGAGTCCCTCCTGTTCATTCCTGGTGTACATCAATCTGCAGACCTATAAAGCATCAGCTTCAGTATACAGTGTCTGTGCAGAATAGCAGCAGCACTGGCATGGGGGATGTTCCTGCTTTGGAATGCAGATATTCTGGCAGATTAGTAGGTCTCATGTCTTATTTATGTGTATGTTGGAACAAATCACTGGTGGTGGGGTGGTCTGCAGGTGGAAATTGCCTTAGTTTTTAAGTGTGTATACATATTCACATATATATATCTGGTCTGGAGAATGTTACAAAAAAATAATAATAATGTCGAACTGAAACTGTGTTTGAATTATTCCAGTTTGTATATTAGTGACATTTTAATAGAGAATACTCATTAATGCTGAAGAATAGACCTTTTGAATTGCAGGGGTTAATGGTTTTTGCTGGTTTTGGATTTTCTTCTTAAAAGTAACAGTTACAACAAATACTGTAGATGTACAACTGTTTTTAAGAGCTGCTCATTAGAAATATTACTATGGGCAATTTGTGGGTTTTTTGTTTCAGGTTGTTAAATCTTCTGTTATAACTACATTGGAGCTTACTACCATCTTGCAGTAGGATTAGTTAAATCTGCAAAAATTGGCAATAGATTGTGCTTTGGACAATAGCAGCTAATAATGGTAGACTTTGGGGACTAATTTATTTTGACCGTTTTATTTAATTATTTTTTTCTTCTCTCTCTCCCATCTCCCTGCCACATCTCTGTTCAGTGCAGCACACTAAGCTATCTCTACAAAAGTTAATCGATTCCCATTACCTTCTAATATAAATTATTGGAGGAATTGTTGCTTTCAGCAGGTGGTTGCCATTGGTAAACCTGCGGCAAATCATAGGTAGTCTGTGCTGAAAATGCCCTTTTTTGTTTTTTTTTTTTTTTCCCTTGAATGGGGAATGACTGGATCTTTCCACTCTGAATGGAGAAAAACTGAATAGGAAATAAAAATGCTTCTGAAGTCTGCTTTTCCTTTTTATTATCTTCTTCCTCTTACCTCAGTATAATTGGAATCACCTCAAACATACGGAGCTGCTGAATTCATTTCAGGAATATACCGAGAAGTCTTGGGCTGATGTAAACAGGGAAGGAGCAAAACTCGCGGGACTGGCTCACAAGGAGTAAACTGATTCAGGGCCTGCGATTTCTGTGAATGGAGGAAGGCAGCAGAGCTGTGATTTTTAGAATGAAGTCAAAGATGAAGCGGAGCATGGCAGTGGTCATGACCTACTTAGTCCCGAGATGCAGAAAGGAGATCCAGGAACAATGGCTGAGCTTCTGAGGCTGGATTAGCAAAAATGATGGGCTGAGGCTTTTGAGTCTTTCCAGGAAGAGAGCTGGAACAATAGAGGGAGTTTCAGACAGGCTGGTATGCAGCTGCTTTGCTTACAGTGGGAACCAGATGCTTTTGACAGGAAACTTAGTGTAGAGCTTGTTGGGTTTTCTTTCCTGAATATCATTTCTGTTGGTAGCAAAATTTAATATTATGTGACGCTTACTAAATAATACTTCACATTTTATTATCTGTTGTACAGCAGTGTATGCTTAATATATGCCTCCATGCTGCTGCTGGAAAGTGTTAGACTTGTTTTTATTCACCTCTTTCTAAAGAAGATAGGTTTGTATGAAGCTTACAGAATTTGTCTGATAAGGAAGTATTGACAGTGAATTCCATTTTAGTGAAAATTCATCTTCTGTCTGTTCAGAATTATTTTCCAAGTTCTGTGTGAGGCTTTCTGGTTTCTGAAAGCACTGCTATAAAATGTTAAACATCTTATTGGCAAAAAGAAATTATGAGCTTCTCATCCAAGAATCTGTGCTATTTATTTTAGTGTACTTGTTTTCTACTGTGCACCAAGAAAAGAAAAAGAACTGTGTGAAAAACTTAGGTTAAGTGGTTAAGCTATTTTAAATATGCTAAATGAATAGATGAAACAAATTTGTGCCTTTTTGTGCCTTGTATATTTGATGGGTCAGCTCTTCCCCTGCCCCTACGCTCCAAGTCTATTATTTATTTATTTTTCTAAATATTTTAGGGGTGTGTGGGTGAGGGGCAATGCTCTATCAATGGGGTGTTTTGTAGTTGAGACGATGCTTCTTTGCTCATTACTAGGTGAGAGTTGAAAGATAGGAATGATGTGCAGACATCCACAGTACCCTCTGTGCGTCTGTAACAGAGAAGATGGGAGAGGGGAAATGCAGTTAGGCTGCAGTGAGACAAGTTCTTTGTCTACTTTCAAACTGGGCTTTTGTGTCCCACAAAATGTTTTATAGGTGCTCTGCTGATTACAGTTGGCAATGGGAGCCTCCTGTGATGCTTGGCAGAATATAAAATTTTTAAAATTATAATAAGCGTGTGGAATATGTTAATAAGTAGGCTGTCCTAAGCATTCATATGTCAGCTCTCCCCACTTTGTTCTAATCCAGTGAAATTTCACCAACGTAGAAGTTCACTCAGTGCACTGATATCTGATCTGGCTCAGTGGCTATGCTCATCTGCAAATATCAAGGCTTCAACCAGTGCCAGTCAAAAGCAGAAGGTGTTAGGATTGTGGGGGGGAGAGGTGGAAAAATTTGGGGCTTTCAGGCTTTAATGTTGATTTATATTATTCCTAAAGTGACTTTTTTTAGGTAATTTATAAATTAAGTAGTATACTTTATTCAAGCATCTGGTGTTTTTCATTTAATTATCGAAGTGTTTTTTAAAAGATGGTAAGAAGCTTCACAGTGCATATTGTAAAACTTACTATGAATGTTAACGGCAGTGTGCGCAGTTTGCATTATGTCGGCACAGCTCTGCATTACAGAGCTCTATCTACTGCATTTTATGAATGTCCTTCAGTGAGTGCAACAAGGCTCTAGATTGGTATATGTACAATGGCTACCACCAAGGACAGCTTTTTTCATGATATCACTGAATCTTGTCATTCCTTTTTCTTGGGGTAAGAACATTAAACAGACAGTGACAAAACAACCCCAAGCGTCAGGATTCTTGAGATTCCTTGACCTTTGCCAATCAAGATAAATTCCTGGGAACAATGGAAGGACTGCCTGCATGGGGTCATTGCGAAGATGTCAGAGGAACAATCTTTCTAGTATGCTCTATACACCCAATTCATCGAATTCAAATGGTGCTATACAATATCTTACACAGCTGTTTGCTGAAGGTGTGGAACTTGGCCAGCCACTTAAGGTAAAGCATAAGTGATGTGATAGGTATGTTGTTAGCAATTCACTTTTGAGATATTCAATGTTTTGTTGATAGACGCAAGTTTGAAATTTCATCTTTGCAAGACTTGTCTTGGTAACTAAGATTATATTATTGCAGTTGCATCTCTGTGTGGCTGCAGCATTGTCTCAAAATGGGACTGCTGTTTACTTGCAGAATTGAATTTATTGCAGCGTTTGTGCAGTGCGGTTTGGAGTGCTCTCTGTCTCTGGCAGCTACAGTGTAGGTTGTGAATCCCTGACTTCATGCAGAAATTGCAAAACGTGGGCAGAAAGGCACGAAGCAGAATGGTATGCAGCAAAATGGGCAGAAGGCTGGAGCCCTGGGTTGGCAGAATCTTAGAAAAGGACATTCATGAGCTCAAATTGTTTGGCTACTTATGAATTTCAAGCTTACCCATCTCAGAAGCATGATATGATACTGACTAATATCTACCAGTTAGCAATGAATTCTTAGTAGAATTCGTATGCACTTCTGTCTTGAGAAAAGAAAAATTCCCTTTGGCCCTACTTTCTCTAAAGACTGTCTCTTTTCCTCGTGTGCTCTGCTCCGGCCAGTTGAGATATTCGGTGTCACTGAGTATCACAGAGCTTTTGCAGTTCAATTTCTATGAGTCTGAGTTTTGGCTTTCCTTCTTCCTTCTGAAATACTCTGAATCTATTTTCAGCATAGGGTAACTACCGTTTGTGAGATTTTGAGGAAGCTACAATGTCTGGGATGTGTGTTTCTACATACAGCCTGCAGCCACAGTTCAGGTGGTTACTTAAATCATTTTTAAGGGTATGGCTGCACTCGCTTTTGTGGTTTTCTGTTTATGAGACTTATCAGTCATCTCAAGAATTTTATAGATAAGGACTCCTTATTTAAGAGAACAATTTAAAGGGTTGGAATATATAGAACAGGGGTACACAGATGGCAACTAGTTCAAGAACACTGTGGTTGTAAGTTTCTGTTTTCTTTTTAAGGGTTTACTTTTATTTTCATAGTTTAAGATTGACTTATCGTAAAATATTAGTGTCTTCGTTATGTGTCTTTTGGATATATTTGTGTGTCAGACATTGAACTTCAATAATTATATACGAAGCCTGGCTTAATCAGGACTTGGTGACCAATTAGTGAAGTCCCAGTAATGTTTAAGCTCCTTTTCTCATTATACACTCCCTATTGGCACAGTATGTAAAGGATAAACCAAGTGCCCCTGATGTGCTGTTAATTAGATTTGTCAGGACTCCCAGTTGTACTGTCTGCCAAACACAAGTGTTGTCACTTACTGTATCAGTAATGAATTGACTTAAGGGCTTTTGTAGATATTTAGAGGGCTTTAGTTTTGAAAGCTTACTCTGTTGCAACTGTAACTGTATTTATAGTTTTAACTCTGCTACACTGTATTGTAAGAACTTCCAGAAACAGCAGAAAGTGTCCGGTTTGTGCACTTCTGAAAATCAGGTTGGATTCTGTGCTTAAATAAACTGATTGTAGATACTGGCTCAGCCATACAGGCTTGTGGCATTTTTAGTTTTGGGAAAACTGTCACTGTGAGAGGATTTGTTCTGAGTTCATTTCAGAAATAAAAACTCTTCACTACTTTCACTACTCTTCCTCTTGTTCCCAGATAAAATTGTTGACTAAAACCAAAATGATCATCCATCTCTAATTAAAAAAAGGAAAAGTAAATTTCAGTTAAACATTTCAATTTAATCATTTCATTTAACATCAATAATTTCTCCATTTATTTTTCTTGCATTTTTATGCTTTAAATTTAGCTTCATAAATCTTGAAATATTCTTTTCTAAAACAAAAATATATCTGAGTTACCCTTTTGGAGAGTGTGATTTCTTTAGGTTGTTAGCCTAAAAATTATTTGCAAAGCCTTAATATCAAAAGTATAGAGTAAAACATAATTGATTTTGATGCCACCGATGTTCTTTGTTTATCGTCTCACTCATCTTGGGGGGGGCAAAATTTCTCAGTCTCCAGACTGAGCAAATTATCAGTGGTTGAGAAAATACATTGACTGTTTTTCCCCTAGCTACCAGCATGGAATCATTCCATTTCTTCTTAGTTAATCTGTCTGCTAACATACCTCCAGGCATTAATGCCATTTTTGTTATCTCGCTTGTTTTAACTGGTTGAAATCATAATTTCAAACTGTTCTCTTACCCCTTCCCAACCCCCTGCCCATTTTTTTTTCTGTCCCAGGCCTTCAATTTTCCTTGCACTCAGGTTTGCCTGCATGTGTTTTCCACCAGTTATCACTAATGTAAACTGTAGCAAATGGTAGAACAGGTATTTTAAAATATTGCAAAATAATGTTGCCTTTGTCCAGTGCTGCTCTGTCAGTGATGTGCTGTGCAATCAAGTTGCTTGTTCAGGAAATCACCAGAGGATGTGATATAAATTGTCTATTATGTGACTGACATAATATCAAAGATGCTATGGAAATGCGTATTCTTGCATGGTAATCGGATGAAACCATTTTTAAAGTGAAAGAGAGTGGTAAATTACACTGTCATTTGAATCCTTTTAGTGTTTTGGCTTATAAAATTTGCAAATTTAACATAATACGCGTTTTTAAAGTATCTTGCCTTTAGGATTAATTTACTGCTAGTTTAGAAGATAGGTGGAACATTTGCTATATCATAAATAATATAAATAAGACTATAGAAATCAATTCTTCTGTGTAGGACTAGTAGTATAAGTAAAACTGTGTTCCTTTTAATAAGGAACCAGTGGGTTGTAGTCCTTCCCATGACTAAAATGAATATTGCAAATTGCCCATCTGCTATGTACACTAATTACACCATGGATACATCTTAAAATATATCATTGTTAATGAACTCTGCTAGTTTCAATTTACTTGGCAGCTGAGTAAAGCAAAATAAGTTCTGCAGTATGGCTCCAGTCCCCTGCTGAAAGTCTGGAGATAATGCCTACTGCATTGCTTTACACTCGCCTCTTTCCTACCTCTCTGAGTCTCTCTTTGCTTTCTGAGGACTAGGTCTTTTCTCCTACATAGTTGCTATAACTTTGCTTGGTCCCATTCTGAGGTCTAGACTTCCTATTTTTAAACCTGCTTTCCAGGGAGGCACTGAGGTTTCAGCAGTCGTGTTGCAAAGCGGTTAGTCTGAGTAGATCAGTGTACTAAGAACCCCCTGGTTATTCTTCTTGGACCCTTTCTGCCAATGCTTTGTAGCAAGAAGGGAGTATTGACTGGTGTTTGGCTTTGTACTTGTAGTCTTTTAAACTCCCAGATAGAAAAAAATGTAGCTTTCTCTGCCAAAAAAGCTGGGGCAGGATGGGTGGGGGTGATGAGAGTCTGGCAATACATCATTTGCAGACATACATACCTCACACTCAGAATTCAGGGTGAAGCGTTGAGGATTTTTGCCCTGTGAGGATCCCAGCCCTTCCTTTGCCCCAGACCCTCCTGTGCAAGAGGATTGGCATTTGTACAGATCACCTTGCTCTTCAGTGTGAACCTCAAGTAAGTTGTGTATGATGTAAGCCTACGGCAAAAGCAGAGTATGTATAGAGCAGCTTGTTTCTCAGACACGGGCTTTTGAGTGCTCTGAATGACAGAGAAGTGATTTTACATATGTTGTAAGTTTATATATTTAAAAAGCTGAGAAATCCTGGACAAGTGAACAAACACTGGATAAAATCTTGAAACATAAGGTGTGATTGTGCTGATTGGGGCAGGTAGAGAAAACATGAACATTAATATTTGTGGATGAATTTGCCCGAATCATTTGCTGTGTTGATCTGAGGTAACTGGGTTTACTCTGTTGGATATACCCTGTTGTACGGCACTCCTGCTTCTGATGTACACTGTAGGTGCTCCTCCTTGTCACACTATTAAGGGCAGGTGAGAAGCTGTGTTTGTGCTAAGTTTTCTTTTCTAAAAATCAGTAAATGTAAAAATACCTGTATCAAGTCAAACCAAAGGTAGATCTGTTTGTACTGCGTAGAGTTAGGAGAACAAGGTAAACACAGAGCCGTAACTGCTCAAAATACTCTCCCAGCTGTGGTGATTTTGTGGTTCAGGGACCTCCTGACCCAGAGCTACTTTCTGCCTGAGCGCTTACATTCCTTACTAAGTTGCAGTTGGTTTAAGAGCTACAGTAAATTCAATAATAATTAGGAAAAAAAAAAAAGCTTTTAAACTGTTCACTTTTTTTTTTAATTAATCATATTAAGAAAATTTCTAGTTTTAGGTTCCTTCAGGAGAGTTTTGCTGTAATTTTTCAGTGAATTATAAAGCAGTAGTGTATGCAGTAGACATTTCAACGTTGTTTGCAGTGTTTTTGAAGAAGGTAAATATTTTAAGATGAAGCTTGAAACGATACTTTGAATTCACCGTGCAACCAGAAGCTAGGTACAGTTCATACTTACGTGCACACACATATATGCTTCTGTCTGTGTACATTTTTAATGCTTTTATTAAAGGTTTAAATCAGTGGAAAAGTTTATGATGGTGTTTTTATAAGAGCTTATCTCTGAAAATTGGCACATTAATCCTTGTTATCAATAATGTGCTTCATACTGCCATCTACTGACATCTCATTTGGTCATTGTAGCAGGGGATCAAATCATGGCCTCTTTGGTACAGCGTTACGGTCTGAACTGCGTTAGTTAGTTAGACCTCTGCAGCTTGGCCATTATCAACCTGGGCTGTGGATACTGTTCTTCAGCTTTTAAAGTGCTACTTTTGGATTAGTTTATGTCCTTCAGAAAGTGGAAAGAGGTACTCTCAATCCTGAAACTAGTTGCATAGTGTTTTTTCTAGCCAATATTTTGTTCATGGTTCATCTGTGCAGCGTGTTACAGATACTCCTTCTTTTTTTATTAGTTAGAATGTTATGATGGCCTTTTCCTTTAAATCTTCCCTCCCTCCTGAAGAGACCAGAAAAACAAATTCCATGAGACACAGCTGATCAATGGGAATCATTCAAGGACTCCCGAAATGCTCTCACATTTCACAGTCTGGTGTGGGAGAGGAAGAGAGTGACCCGACCGGCCACCTGACAGCAACGTGGTGGCACTCTTAGGAGAAGAGTTTTCGACGGACAGGATGGTAACTCGGCAGGTAGACTGAGCTCACTCTCACTGCACCCTCGCTGGGAAGAGAGCTGTGAAAACTACTTTGAGGGATCTGGTCTCTTCTTATCTCGTCATGCTACCAGCTGCTAAAGACGTGGTGAGCTGCAAGGGTATTTTGGATTATGACATCAAAAGATTTAATTGTGTAATTACAATCTGTTGACTGGAAAGAAAATCGTTAGCGAGCCTGATGGAGAAAGGCTGATACAAGACCATAAAAATGTTTTTTTCTTATTCTTCTTGAGGGATCCAACAGTAAAACTGGAAGTCTAATTTATGGAATTATTATTTTTCTAGCCAAACATAAGGCTATTTAGAATCATCTATGCATGCACACGCATGCTTAAGCTACATTTTATGATCTGATGTTTCTGAAGAATAGTTCCTTATCACAGGAAGGTGTGGTGGAATTACTTACTATCCCACTCAATGACTGGAAAAAGAAATAAAAGATTTAATTTGGGAAGTAGCAGAGATATTCTCTGAAATGTTTCAGATCCTGTCTGATGTGGACAGAGCCAGGAGATAGGCCTGACATTTAACCAAGTAAGATAAAAGATAAGGTAATATCGTAACTTTGGATGTTTCAGGAAACTCCCTGCTATTATGCATAACTATTATGATAGTAGATGTCTTTCCTCTTAGAATTGTGAGTTTTGTACTATTTTAGCATTCACAAATATTTGGTAATTAATTTGTCTATGCAATGTGTGGAAAATCTATTTTTTATTTAAAAGTTTCATTTGATGTCTTCTTTATGTATTAGACAATGTAAATGGCTGATTCCTCTTTATCTCAGTCCTCTTTAATTTTTATAGACCCCCTTCCTTTGCCCTTTTAGTTATCTCCTTCACAATGAGGTCTCTTCATGTATTTAGCTGTCCTTTGTATGGGAACCGTTTCCTACTGTTTATCTTCCTGGTTACCTCTTTGTACAGCTTCTATTCCCACTTCAAGTTCTTCAGGATGGGGAGGTGCAGAATGGCACCCTCTGTTTGATGAGCACTTCATGTTTTTATGAGCTGTTACAATGATATTTTATTTTGTTTTGTGCTCCTTTCCAAACTCTGAACATTGTTTTTCTGTTTGGGATTTTTAGTCCTTTCTAACCTGCTGCTTGTTTGTAGAAGTGTTTAGTATAGATCCAAGAACTCTCTCCTGACCAGTAGTAACTGAACTAGCAAGGCAAAAGCCTTAAAAACATAATATTCCTTTGAGCTCTTTTTATTTTTCTTACTCTGTATTGAATTTCATCCACCTTTTTTCTCATTTGATCACTGACTCCTTTGAATTTCTGCATTTTTTTTGCTGTGAACTTTGATTTTTTTTTTCATATTCTGAATACCTGAAAATAAACAGAACCTTCCTTGCTGTTCTCCCTATTTTTTTTTCTGATTCTCCTTGTTTAGGCTTAATTGTGGCATATCTCTTAAATACAAACTTTGAGTCAAGGATCATGTCTAAATAATACTGTGAGGAAACCAAAGTAAATTAAGTGATCTCAGGAGAGGTACTTCAGTAGCTATATTGTGTGTATAAATGAGGGAACTAAAAGAACTACTTCAGTAGGCTGGAGCAATGTATAAACTTCCTACCCAGACCTGTTTAATTCAAGTGTGATTCTGATCTGTGGGACCTTATAGTGGCAGTCATAAAAATCGATATAGAAATATCCAGCAGATGGATGTCATGCTAGGTGTTTATTCTCAATGAATGGACTAAAATATTATAAGACAATTGATTGAGAAACTCCAATAAGGAATTCTGTTATCCAGTAGATTTGATTATTTTTTTCCTGCAGTGCACCACATTTTATTTTGATTTATTGGAGATAACTCTTAATACTGTTAATAGGACTAAAATCTCCCTTTTTGTATTTTATTGTGTGTGTGTGTGTATATATATATATATATATATATATAGTGCTATATATACACAGATATATATATATATAGATATGTATACAGATATGTATTATTTTGGTTAATGCTGCTTTTCTTGCACAAACATGAATGTTCATGTTCATATTGCACATACATTGGTAACTTGATTTGTATTCTCTGTATCCTTCTTTGCAGCATTTATGAGCTTTGAACATGCATTTGAGATGTAAATGACTAGTTCAAGAGTATGCAAAAAAAAAAGTCTATTTCATGTTCCAAATTTGAATGTGTGTTTTCTTTGAGTGAAGAGGATATACTTTAAGTTGAAAATAAACTAGTCATTCCTTTTAAAATATGCTGTCATAACAGAGATCTTGGAATAAGAGTGTTAGGTTAGTGGGTTTTGTTTTGTTAAAAATGAAAACTGTAAATCACTGTTTCAAGACTGGACTGCCTTTATTTAATGGCTTATTTTGGGAGTTTCTTTCTTTTGAAAGTTCTCTTGTTTATGTTTGCTTTCAAGAATAGCTTCATACACTGTGGCTTCGTCACTGATGCAATATTACGGAGAAAATCCAACAAAATCCTGCAGAACAGATGGGCCAATAAACTCTTTACCAAATCTCTGTACTTATTTTAGAATCTATTTCTAGTACAGTGCGATCAAGAGCAACAAAAATTCTAAAATAGAGCTGCTCTATTTTAGGCTGTCATAATGCCTGCTACTTTTTGACAGCATGTTTTATTTTAACATGCTCATGACGTATTGGTTATTTGGAAAGGTGTTTTCTTTTTTCTTCTCCCTGCTTTGTTGTATACTGTTTTAATAAAGCTGAGCATACAGTTTCACTGATGCAAAAGCCAAGAGGTTAAGCTAAGAATACCTGTTCTTTTTTTCTTTTTTTTTCTTCTTTTTCCTCCACTTTCGATGTATCCTACAGGATATTTTAAGCAAGAATTTGTGGTTAGTTGCACACATGGATCAGTAAGAGATTTAGCCTGATTAAACAGTCAAATGACATTGCAAAATAGTAGGATATATATCTTTTTTGCCATTAGAAAATAAATCGCCTCCTGAACTGTGTAGAGTAGGATTCATCTCTGTTTCTGGAATAGTAAAAATTTTTTTTTTTTCTATTGTAGTTAAAAATCTTGAGAAACTTGTTTTTGGGGGCAGTTAGTTGTATCTACATGATTTAATATGCAGGTAGCTGCTTGTGGGATTTTCAGACATGTTTAGGCACCTACTTGTGTTTATTTCAGTTGGAGTTAGGCAATAGCTGTTTCTTTAAGATCCTCCGTGGTGTTTTTTACTTTGTTTCAGCAACTCATTTCATTTTCCGATCCATCTCCAGAAGTGGTGATACCACTCCTTTGTTCAGATGTCAATAAAGGGCATAAATCCTACTTAAGTTTTGTGAGATTTGGTATTCCAAGTGCCTCAGCATTTTTTGAAATGGAGCTTGGACTTTTATTGGAAAATCTTGTATGTCGTTCTAAATTTTGCAGCTCATTCCTTTTCCTTTTCTTTCACAGTCAGCTTCTCAAATAATTCTTTTAAATGGGGGAGGACCTTTCTGCGTGCTTTTGAGAACAGCTATACAAATACATGATAAAATATGTTAGCATTTTTAGCTATTGCCAAATATTTAACTTCACATGCACATGGTTATGCATGCGTGCATATGCACATCATAATTTTTATGCACATAGTTTCTGTCAATATGCTGTAGAGAATACAGTTCGCAAGCAGAAAAAACCCCAGTTTAAGCACTGCTCTTCTTGGCTGTCTTTGTTTTGATACAATTCTGCAGCATCTGTCATTGTTTCACACAATTTCCTGTAACGCTGCCTGTGGCAGTTGCACTCATTCTTTATTACCCAAGGGCTTTGCTAGCTATAAAATAATGTATCTGACTACCTAATAGCCTAATATGCAGCCTTCCCTGGAAAAGTGGGAGTGGAGAGCTCTCTTGACTTTCTTTCTTGCTGAACATGCAAACCTGACCCTATCTGAGAGGCTTTTATCTGTGTTGTCAATAAAGCAGAAGGGATTTCCTCTGATAATGGCTTCTCTGGCTGCTGCATGGCCTCTTCTTTGTATCCAAGAATGACACTGATCAAATTGTATTGAAGTTCTGCCTTTATACAGCTGCCTTAAGACTGATGAAACATCTGTAATTGATTCTTTTTAACAACTCAAGTTTTTTTTTTGCCTTATGCTTTAGTCTAGAGGCCTCTTATATTGTAGTAAACTTTAGGTATGATACAAAAATGCAATACCTACAGATGACTATAGCCTTTTTTGTTTATGGGACCATTATTGCACATGCAGACACATTACATTTTTGGTACAGCATGTTTTTAGGTAGAGATGTATTTCCAGTATTCTTTTGAGGTTTTTTTGTGTGTAAGGGAAATAATTTTCACATGAAAGATACAGGTAAAGCTGATTTTTTGTTTTGTAGTTGAATAAATGCACATTTTTCTGTGGAAGTATCTTCCATAAAAGCCTAGCAGCTACATTTAGTTCAAATTCTCTAAGCCAAAGAATACTGCTTAAAGATCAAAATTTGCTAAGCGCTTCGCTGCTGCGTGAGCAGGCCTGTTTTAAGGCCTACCTTTGCATTGGGCTTCCTGGTGTAAATAATGCTGTGCAAATATGCATTTGAAGAATTAAATTATGCTTGCATATATCTGTACTGAAAACCCTAACCACGGACCTAGTCTTCCAGTATGTACAATATTTTAACATCATCAAAAGAATAAAAAAAGAATTTTAAGAAGTCCTGAAATTTAAAATCATGGAGTGGAAGGAACACTTGAGCAATGCTTAGTTTTCTTCCTTTGGAATTTGATACTTACAAATAAAAAATGTCTAAGTGTAGTTGACTTGCTGTGAGAGAGACTGAACGGGTGGTGGAAAGTGAAACCAAGGATAATCCTATGTTAAGGAAAAAATAATTTTGTTAGTTCATTTCTCTCAGTCCACATAAAGTTAATACACATTTATGTCCTGTGTCAGTATGCTGCATGTAATGTATTTACCCGTATACAGTATCTGGCCTTTATCGAATTTACCAAGGAGGTGCCATGAGCCTTTCGGCTTGTTGTTTCCTCCCTTCCTCAGCCGTTACGGAGTGCCAGGAGCAGCAGCCGTTGGGATTGAAACGCGTTTGCTCTGGCTCGTGCTCCTCTTCGCTGCTCCTCACTGCGGCTTCCCTCTGTCCCGTATCTCCACCCTGCTGCTTTGCGTAAACGAGCGCTTCCTTGTACCATACTCAGGGGTGGAGGAGTAAATTTTTTTACAGGAGATACTGTGTTCAGAACAAGGATGAATAATGAGATAAGAAACTCATTTCAAGTGAATATTTCGGTTGCGTTGCAACATCATGTTGATTTTAGTAGTATTCTGACTCTCTCAGCTGAAGTTTGATTACTTGGAGTTCTTATTTAAAGAACACTCGAGGCACACATCTCGGAGTATTGCATTCCACTGAAGCCTTTGTAACCACATGATTGTTTAAAGCTATGTCCTTACTTCCTTGTCTGGCTGAATTAGGATATAATCTTCATTTGTACATTCCAAACTCATGAGCAGCTTCAAAGAGATTTTTTTTTTTTCTTTTTCCCAGCCGCGTAGCCTGCTGGTGCGATTTCAGCTTTCTGGTCTGAACGTGAAATTGAAAATTCCATTTTAAATAGAGCCTCTTTTTTGGATTATTTTCTAAAATTAGGTATTGGCTATGTTTGGATTATAAGTGTGTATGATAGACTGCAAAGGCTTAATTGGCACTGTGTTCAGATCAGCTGCCTAATTCACTTCTGGACTTTCCACTTGCAAAGCAATTCAGTAATCCTGACCATGCATTAAACCCTTTTGTATGTGCCAGAGCATTTAAAGAATTGTTTTTATGCTTTAGTATCTTATCCTGACTGCTTTTTATTCACACCACCTTGTGATGAATTTGTTAATTGTATACCAATCATGGAGCTGTAAAATCTTAAAATTTTCCCAATGTGACATTAAGTTCCGAAGTATACCGTATGTTTGGCTGTATTCATAGGATGAAGAGAGTTGCCTTCTTGTTGTTTTTTATTATTATATATATAAATATATTTTATATAATTATATAAATATGTATTGCTATATATACTATTATATATGTTCCTTTATCCTCCCAACATGTGAATAGTGTAGAATTTGTATGAATTATTTTTTTTTGAATTGATAATACAAATTTAAATGTGTGTCTGTGAATGTGTTTAAAAATTTTTTTGATCATTTCATCACAGTTATATTTCTGTTTTTTTTTCTGGAATTTTATTTAGTGGGATGGTTTTGTTGACAATACACACAATATAACTTGTATTTCAAGAAACACTTCTGAAGTGTCATATTTTTATGGGACTTTTTTTTTTTTAATTTTATGACCAGCTAGTTTTTGATTAAATTTTTCTCGTTGGCAGCTTGATCTTTCCTTGTCATCATAGCAAATACCGTCATTTTAGAGTTATTTTTTAAATGCTTTTGATAATACTAGCTTTTCAGCTGTATTGTGAAAACATTTGCTAACAGTTGAAAAATGTTAGCTGAGCTGTTCCACCCAGATAGTTTTAATATTTGGAAAGTGTTTACTGTTGAAAGTAAGCAAGGAATGCAGGTAGTCTGATCCCTGTCCAAGGAAAGAAGTTATTCTCATGCAGAGTTCATCCTATATATCTGCATCTTCAAAAGCAAGTAAAATATATTACCATTTGCCAATATTATATTGTGCAAGGCAAGTTTATTAAAACACAGAAACCATCTCCCAGTCTAAGTATAATGCGACATAGAAGGAAACATGTGAAGCGAGTCAATCAAGCAGGGAAACAGTATTGGGCTCTGTAATAATTTGCCCAAGCAGTAGCCTGATGCTTGTCAGGGTCATTTGTGTAGTAATTTTCCCATACGTTTTAACCTCACAGCGAAGACTAATACAAACAGAGGGGGGAAAAGGTGGACTTTATTCTCTGTGGTGCTTTTTATTGCATTTTCTTGTCTGAACCTCTAATAGCTCTCTGTTTGCCTTCTGAAACCCTGCACTGTGAAATGGTGCTAGTGCTGTATTCTGGCAAGATGTATTTTGTTATTAGACCTTCCTCCTCCATCGAGAAAAGGCTGTTGCATAAAACTTGCTTAAAAGAAAAATAATAATAAGAAAAGAATTTTACCACCAAGAAAAGAAACTCTCCTCTGTAGCAGGGTGACCGGCACTGCAACCCGCACAAGTGCTGAGAGTTACAAACGCCAACACTTGCAGGAGCCCCAGTACCGGTGCCATGGAATTAGGCTGAAATTTGTAACTCTTGTCAACAGTTATCAAGGAAGCCAAGCCCCAGAAACAGGCTTAATTCAACCTTTTTTGAAAATATATGTTTGTTTTATTTAGATTATTCCTTTACTTTTTTACAAAATGGGTTCAGAGTTTGGATTTATATATATATTTATATATTTATTTTTACATATGACACTAACAAAAGTATTTCTAATTCCTTAATTTTATACCACTTCTGAAAAGTTGATTAAAAAAAAAAAGAAAATAAAGACCATGTCCGGAGTTATAGGATGGGAATGCATAAAGTGTTATTCCAACTCTTTTCTGACTACTGCTGACCCTTCTGTACTATTAACCTATTAACCCAGGCTGGTAAATTCAGTGTGAGAGGTAGGGGTGGCTCTCATTCATAGATAGACCTGGAACCGTTGTCTGTAATGAAACAGGGTTTTATTTGTTTTCAAATCCTGTTAGTGTTAGTTCAAACCCTTCAACCAGGCCAATAGTAGGGCAGAGTAGAAAGAGTCTGGAATTTAAGGGCTGGAGATCTTGTGCACCCATGATGCTAAATGTCTTTTCTTTAGCTAAACAGTTTAAAAATTGTGGTCCTAGAGAGGAGGAGGTCATAGAGAAGTCTGTTTCTAGAAGTGATCAAGTGATTTAGGAGTAATCCTAAACCCAGATATGTGTTTTGTGCCTGCAATATTAATAGAGTCAGGGAATCATAACATTGAAGATTCTCATTTCTTTCATAATTACCTGTTTAACCCTGTGATTAAAGGTATCTTTTCCATCTGTTACTGATTCAGCTAAAGTAAAATAGCTTGTTTGTTTAGAAGGCACTGGCTTAAATGTGGGCAGATGATTGTGAGAACCCAGGAATAAAGTATTCAGTCAACTTGGTGGTGAATTAAGAGTTAAATGTGGCCTAGTTTAGGCCAGTAGCATGAATTCTAGGTCAGAAAACTTCAAAACTTAATTCCGATAGATGTTTTGCCGTCATTGTGTGAAAGAATTTGATAGTTACTATTTCAGCTTCCATGTTCTCAAACTCATCACCACGCTTCACACTAATGAGCAGACTGGGGAAATGAGCCAAGAAATTAATGGACCATGGAAACTAAATTACCCTTTGAACCCCGAAGAACGTCTTTCCTCAAACGCAGCTCGCGAACCTAACACAAGGGAAACGGAACCTGCTAAAGCCATTTGATGGCAGTGCCTGACCTCAGAATTAAATCCACATAGTTTTTACCAAGCCAGAGACTGTATCGTGTTTTGGAATATACAGCCTTTTAAAAAACTTTTGTATCAAGTATAGTAAAATCTGGCATTTATCTGAACCAATTTTTTTTCAGTGATTCCTCTGCTGGTCCCTTCCTACTTTATGAAGAATTTAGAAATGGAAATTCTAGGGCCAGCTTGGATCAATATGACACGACTCAACGATGAGTCTTTGTTATGTTATGGGAGAACAAATTGTGGGGAAAAGCATTGTCAACTGTAACGTTCTCGTGAGACATGTTTTGGTTAGTTAAAGAAGCTTGGCTTTGTTTGCTTAAGAAAAATAAAGCAGTATGGCATCCAGTATGTAATTTGTTTCATAAGGTTTAATTCTTTGGCAACAGTTGGAGTGTGTATACTGTAACTAACTTACGGGACTATATATTAGTTCATATGTGGACATCAGTTGTTGGCTACAGTAGTAGCTGTTGCTGCTTACAGTGAGGTAGTGTTTTTACAGTGTCATTGCCAGTTTTCCCAGTGCTAGCCATCTGTTTCAATGAATAATCCCAAATACATTTGTTTACAGCTCCTATAAGTTTGTACTGCAAAAAAAAAGTTGCCCTCTTCCCCAATGCAAAACACATGCAATATTTCATAACCAAAGTACTTTTGTGTATTTTTTAGATGACCTCATGTTTATTGTTCATATGTGCTCTGTATTATGATTATTTGTATACTTTTATGAAAAGGTTTTTAAAACATGAATATGGATGGGTTGTTCTGAGCACTCACTAATAATGTATAATTACAAGGATTGGTTTTCCGTACGTCTGCTGTAAATGTTGATTGTAGTGATTAAACAGTTAGGGCTACTCAAAAGCCTTCTATTTAGAAAGGGCTTGTTAGGAAGCCAACCAACAATGCAAACTAGTGCTTATACTTGGAAGAACTAATTTATTTAAATAGTTTAAAGCAGCTCTCATGAGAGATATTTTTTGCTTATATGCATTAATTTAGCTCGGGCTTTTGCCAGCTATTCGGGGGGCTGGGAAAGATTCTCCATCTTTATGCCAGCAAAATCTTGGCTATGTCTTAGTAGGATTTTTATTCCTAAAAATCATGTTTGTGTTCCATGCTGTTTTCAAGATTAACCCCCAGCTTAAGATAAGTTCTCGTATTAGTTTTCCTGGGGCTGGGCAGGAGGAAATCAGTGAAATGGCTCGGGAAGAATGACTAGAGTCCTTAAATGAGTAAGACAAGCTGTCTGCTTCTCTTAGCTCTTTTCAAGATGTACCTAGCAGTATTGGAAAGTATTGCATCCCTTTAAAATTGGTGGCAGACTATTTGTGTGATCAAATAAGTATCATATTTCATCACTAGATATTAAAACTTTTGTAGATAGTTATGTAAAACATGGTTAGTTGGAAGTATGTGGCCATCTTATCAATAAATCTCTTGAGTACTTCTACTGAAGTAAATTGGCAGTAGATTTATGCAGGCTTTTTCCATACTCTAATTACATGACAAAAAAGTGTTTATATTTCTGTGCTTTTTCGCAAACTCTATGTAATTTCATATTTATCATTGAATGATTTGTATAGAAATATCTCTTCCTGTAGGTAGCTACTTGCTGAAATTAATATTAATAGAAAATACAGGTCTATATAGTTTTATATTTTTTGTAAATTCATATGAATAGGGGAAAAATTCTCTTCATTCTGATATTCATTGCAAGATACTAGTAATATAAAAGCAAAAAGTTCAGAATTTTTGTCATTTACATATTGCTGTACTGTATAACAACAATCCTAAACACTGAAATTTTATACTTAATTTTTACACTTATGGAAGACCTAAGAAAAGGTGAGTCTTTGATCCTTAGAGTAGTGAATTATCAAGGAAGAATGAAATTCCAGATAAATTAGTCTCATGCATCTTTTTAATATTAGATTTTTTTTCTTTATGTCTTTTTACATCTGAGTGCTTCTTACTGAATTCTGTTGCTGCTGACTGAAACAGAATAACCTGTAATAACTAAAAGTGTTGGCGTATTGGTTTTGGTGATTTGAGCTTTAGTCAGAAGATGCAAACATGACTTGTTATCTGTTGTTCCCTCAAGAGCATAACTATTGTCCTTGAATTTGCTGTTTTTCATTTGAATTCTCAAAGGCCTTTTGAAGATAGTTAATAAACTTATCGTAATTCCGCAGATAAATTTAGATATAGTTAAGTGGTCTGTAGATCTAAGTGAAGGAATTTCCCTAAAAGCCACCGTGACGGCATGAGAATATAAATCAGAGTTCCTGTCTGCTACTGCAGTTTCAACGCTGCGTTGTCATCCGTGCCCTTCCAGGCCATCTTATTTGTGTCATCAGAACATCAGTTCTCTCTCTTCTTGTAGAAGTCCTTTGAATTCATTCATCTGTTCAGGACTTCATNCTGTCTGCTGCTGCAGTTTCAATGCTGCGTTGTCATCCGTGCCCTTCCAGAACATCAGTTCTCTCTCTTCTTGTAGAAGTCCTTTGAATTCATTCATCTGTTCAGGACTTCATTTTAAGTAGAAATTTGATTCAAATATACACCTGCACTAACTAGTGAATGTTAGAAGCCATTACATATGTGCAGTGCATGGTTCGGGTCATATTTGCAGCAAAGGACTTCACATGCAGGCAGAGAGCTAGTTTCTGTTCTTCACCAAATGGGTCTGAGCTGTCACCATGTCTGTCACTTGGGAAGTTGTATTGGGCTTGGAAGGGGATAGCTCTGTTTCCCTTTATATCAGAAAGTGATATGCTGTAAACAGGATAAAAGGGCTTTTTGAGTTAACTGGCAGTGTAGTAATAACAAATAGACTTTCGGTATTAATACATGCTAACCTTAATCACTTTTTTCATAATTTTGCAATAAATTTGAATTAGAAGTTCAGCGTGTCCTAGTACAAACACTTAGGCTGTTCTGCCATTCAGATGTTAAACCTCGACAGTGCTTGACATTTTTGTGATTTGGTTGATTTTTTTTGACGGAGGCGGATGAAGAAACCTATTTTATCTCACAGAACTTAAGTCAAAACAAAGTCCTGAGAGCACAAGCACCTGATAAGAGACATATTTGTCTTAGTTTACTCTTAGATATTGGCAGCTAATGCTGTCATAGGAATGAAGTTAAAGCGGAATCTTGCACAACGTTGGCTGTTGCCAGTGTATTCATATCTACAATGTTTGTTTTATCTTAAAGAAATCCCCACCCTGGTGTAGCTATTTTTGCCTTTGTGCAGCTAGGTGAAATAAAAGTAACAATTTTAGTAATAAATGTAAAGATATTTATGTCAAATTCATGTTTGTGCTTCTAATGTCATTTTTGTTTTAGAGAAGCATTTTTAAAGGAAAATTAAAACTGCAATGGGATTAAAATCCATAGGTCTGAAACTTCAATCTCATGGTCCATAAAAATTGCCGTTTTGTAGAATCATGTTCACAGAATACATATTTGTATGGCTAAAAAGAGCCTTTTCTTGCATCTGTAGCTTTTAAGAGTTGCATTAAAAAAGACTCTGAGAATAATGACAAACCCAGTCCTGAACTAGATTTCTATCTTTCTTTATATTGTTTATTAGAAAACATTTCTTTAGGTGGTGACTCAGTTGCTTTCCTTAAGCAGTTCAGCTTCCAGCTTCTCTTAATCTCTACAGAATTATTTGTGCCCATTCAGTGCCCAAGAAGATGGGAAGTACCAACAGCGCGAGAGACGGTTGTCTGCTCCCTGTGTAGGTACCCAAGAGAGGTGGCACGCTGGTCTAGAACATTCAGAATGCTGATAAAAATAATACCGTCTCCCCCAGCTATTCTGTCATTATTTTAAGAGCTTTTTTTTATTCTACTTCCATTTCATTTAAAGCACAAAAAGGGCTTTTCTTCAGTGACACAGTAAGTAGTACAGTGGTGCTGCTTATTTCTGCTCCTCTGTCAAAGAGGAAGGCAGTATTCCTGTGTATGTGCTTACTTCAGTCTGTTCTTATTAGAGGACTAACCAAATAACTGTGACATGCAGTGTATGGATGCTGTGTCTAACAAGCTGAGTTCTCAGCAGGAATTCAGCGAAATCTTTTATAGATTCTGACATCTTCTCTGTTTCCTGCTCTTGGACATAAGGTGTCCATGTGATTTGCTTTTCAAATGTGTTACCCATAAAATAGAAGATTTACTTTGAATCTACATTTGTGGTTTTCATACCTAAAAATAACATCCAAAAACATTTCTACTAGCATTAGCTTGTGTAAGTAGGAAGGAAAAAAAACTAGGAAGGAAAAAAAAAAGTCTGACTGCAGAGGGCTTGGAAGCTCTTTCTACAATATGGGTACTATTTAGATACGTGATTATTCATAGTGCCTGTGCTGGGCCTGTTTAGTCTGGAGAAAAGAAGGCTGAGAGGAGGTTTGATCAACATGTTCAATTATGAGGGGTGACGGTAGGGACGATGGGGCCAGGCTGTTCTCTATGGTGGTTGGTGACAGGATGAGGGGTGACGGGTGCAAGTTGACAACCAGGCAGTTCCCTCTCCATGTGAGGAAGAACTTCTTCACTTTGAGGGTGCCCGAGCCCTGGCACAGGCTGCCCAGAGAGGCTGTGGAGGCTCCTTCTCTGGAGATCTTCCAAACCCACCTGGATGCCACCCTGTGCTCCCGCTTGGGTGTCCCTGCTGGAGCAGGGGTTGGACTAGATGATCTCCAGAGGTCCCTGCCAGCCTCAATCATTCTGTGATTCTATGAGTTTGCAGCTCTCTATCAGATTGTGCATATTTTATGTAGCCACTCCAAAGACACGGCTGTGCGAGTTGTGTCCCTTGCCATGTCAGACATCTGCTGTTTTGCATCCCTTGCTGTCACACGTGTTCGTGGCGCTGCCCTGCTGCACCAAACGGAAGGTGCCAGTGGGTTTCACCTGCACCAGGATGTGGTTTCACCCTGCAAACAGACACTTCTCCCAGCTCTGTGATGCTAAGTGGCTGGGGAAGGGAGAGGGAGCTTAGAGAATTTGATCCGTTTTCCTGAAAGAGGGAGAGAAGGTCCAGTGTTCCCAACAGCACTCCTAGAGAGTCTTCCCCTTCTAATTATTTTTATTATTAGTTTTTTTTAAGAGCAGTGCTGACAAATTAAAACTTAAGTACAATTCTTTTTGGTATTCAGAGTGATATGAAAATCACTTTAAAGCCTTTGGTTGGATTTGGGTCATTTTGAGCTTCGTTGCCGTTCTGTGAAATCTGCTTTATGAAATCTGCTTTATTCCAGGTAGTACTAATTTATTGGCAAAACTTAAAAAAAAGACTATTTGAAGGAGTCTGTCTGTTGTGCCAGAAAAAAAAATCCAGTAGCCTGATTCTCCAAAGCATCAAAGCATGAATATTGCTGAAAATCGCAACCTCAGTAAACTGCCCAGTGTTCTACTAGAAACAGATGATAAATCTGGAAGTAAATCCTTGAATCTGACTCAGGATTGCTCTTAGAAGATGACATTCTCTAATGAATTTTTTTTTCCTTAGGTCATCCCTAACACATTTCCTTCATGTGTAAGTTATTAAAAGGCCTGCTTTAAAATTAAAGCACATGCACAGATTTTTTTTTTTTAACTGAATCATTTCATGAGTAAAATAAGATTGTAGTGGGCTAGAATTTCCTGAATATTTGCCACTCACTGGTCATACGTCCATGGACTAAATGTTGCTATGAATTGTGTACCTATGTATTCTGGTGGTGTTTTCATTTGTCCTGGGGGAAGAGAAGAAGAAGGGGGAAAAAAAAGGCAAAAAAAAAAAGCCCTATATTAAGAAATTTTAAGTCAGTCTTTTGGCACATCTAAAGAAAAGTGGATCTCCCCACAGCTGCATTGTGGTCTCTTATCAGTAATAATGATTTCCAGCCTTTGCATTTTCTCAGAGAAACAGTAGACATTCTGCCTAAAAATAAAAGCTTCATCCATCAGGACTGGTTTTGCACTTCGCATTGAACGGAGTGTGATTGCAGATACGAGCGCATTTGGTAAAATCCGTGTATGATTACTGGGAGGAATGGCTAAGTCCATGGTAACAAAAGCACGAGGAGGGATTTAAGGGACGTTTGTTTTAACCCTCATGAAATAAGGCTCTTTATCACTCCTTCCCTCAAGTACATAATTGTTCAGATTGTGATACCCTTCGCTTGGAGTTTGCAATTACCTGTAGAGTGACACGGAGACCTTAGCGGTTGCTATGGTAACGGTGTGTCAGTAGCAGGATGCAGGTGTGATGTCACTAGGGCAGTATGGTCTCTCTTCCACAAAAATTGAGAATGAAGGGTATTTACAGAGATTTTAAAGTAATAGTTCAGAACTACCTCCTCCTGGACCATTTTTGTTAGTTCTCTTCAGTCTGTTTTTGCTTTTTAAGTGAACAATTTAAACTTTTATTTTTTTTTTTTAATTTATGTGTGATATATTAGATATATTCTGATCAATGAGAAATGATTTGAAGTTTTGTTCATTTTGGACGTTACATTAAAACATTGTTCTTCAGTTCTAATTAAAGACTCTGTAGAATTGTTTGTAGAGCGTGTGGACTTCCAGTAACTGTGAGCAGAACTTGCAGGATTTCCTTAATTTCCCAAGTTTCAGGGAAAACAATTACTTTTCTATGCCAGATTTTATGGGTATAAAATTTCAGTGTGTCTTGCCTTACTACAGGTAAGGATTTTTCTACAAAAGAGTTTTGATTCCTGTGACATTAAAGTCAGAATAAAGGACATTATTGTCCCCTTTTGTGGGATTTATCTCTTGTTATCTTTAAATAGGGATGTTTTTTATTCTCAGAATCTGCTGAAAACAGCCTCATTTTACAATGAGATTTTTGAGAAGTTCACTAAAATTAGCAAAGCTGTCAATTTACCATTAAGGGGAAACTGAAACAGCTTTGCATGTTCTCTGCTCATTTCGTTCTTACAAAGTTTGTTTTCACACAAAACACCTCACATTGTACCCTATACTCTGACTTTATTTTTGCTCTCCCGTACATGCATTTTTTACCTGTCCTTCTTTTTTCCAAAATAGTTCAATGTGTATCACACAGCAGTTGATTGTAGTAAGAAAAAAGGAGCTTGGTAAGGATGTGTACGGACAGGTATTTAGGTGCATGATGGAAGCCTGACACATTTGTGGGAACGCGGGTAAGGTTAGGCAAGCTATTGTGCTCACGTCTTCAAAAGCCTCTTGTGGGCCTGTGTTTACCTGATAGAAATCAGAACAACCCCACCGTTTAGCTGAACCTTCAGAAGGATGCGGGTCTCTCCTTTATGCTGCATGTAAACAGCCGGATTGTGACAACTGTGCCTGTCTTTGGAGGCCATAGGCAAGAAAATAGAGTTTAACTACGTTAACGAGAAAGGTCTGTTTTCCGCTGTTAGCTACCTTTCAGCTGGAAGACAGGGATGCCGAGACAGAAATTCACCTTAACTGCTGGGATGTGGCAGATCCAAACAGCTCAGGGCTGATGTTTAATAGGTCTAGAGAGCAGGCTGAGTACTTAGGCTACAGCTTGCATGCAAAAATTGTCCACACCATAAGAGAACTGAGGCCAAAGTTTGCAGGGGCAACACCGACTGTTGCTGATGCTGGGGCAGAATTTCCTGCTGGGGATGTTCCTCACCCATTCCTTTGGGTTATGTCCAGTAGGCTGCTCTTTGTAGTAACACTACATTTCCGTAATGCGGTCCCTCTCCATAGTAAAGGTGCTGGGATTGTTCTCAGGAGTTATTTTCTTTTAACTTCAGGAGTGTAGTGCTTTCTAACAGCCTTACTTCTCCCTTCACAAACAGACACTGTTGCAATAGCTAGAATCGCAGCACTGGCCTAGAGTAGAAGCTTTTCATTTCAACTATTCATTTCTTTATGTGGGTGAGAAATGAGTACAAAATTAATGGTTGCAGCACATTCCTTCCTAAGGAATTGTTTGAACTGGCAGAGATCCTGAGTCAGCAGTATAGATGGCAATATAGGCCAAGACACAGGCACTGACTTTTGAAGAGACTAAGCATGCTTAGGGCTTACGGAAAGTTCTCAGGCATTTTCAGAACTGAGAATTCAGTAACTGTTTTTAGCTGGCTTACTTCGGGATTTTCACATTTTAAAACTGAAGATGAATAAATAATAACTGGTTCTTTCTCTGGGAATCATTTTATTTCATAGTGTCACAATTCAGAGCAGTGCTGGTTTAGTTCAGGAAGCCTTCTGCTTGGTTAAGCATACTTTGCAGCACTATTTGTAGTTTAGTTCTTGTAAAAGCATAGGATTGGTATGCCAGATATTTATAGAAAATATTTCTTCCACAGAATTGGTTGTGTGTGTGTGTTTCTTTTCAGCAGCCATTTGCTTGTTTTTACTACAAAGGAAAAAAAATAAGGAAATAATTACCATTATAAGTTTACTTGGTGGAAGTAAAGACAATAATTCCTGCATTTAATATGATTATAGTAGTTATTTGTCCCTGCTCATGTGACTTTTCTTGAATTGCGTTCTGGACACTTTATTTTTATAGAGAATCTGTTTTTTGTATGTCTATATATATGCTAAAGACAGAACAATTTAGACTGATGTAAAGAAAAAAAACAAATTCTTTTTATTTAAGTTGTTCTATTTGTTCATTTGAGCATCATGTAGTTTCAGATGTTTTTAATTATGCTTTATTTGAAATAATTTTACAGCTGAAATTATAACGTTGTGCTGCTGCAGTTTTCTAGGTTTGGGTGATACTGCTATCCATCGTAGGGCATCTTTGCTGGCCTGGCAGATCCATCTTTGTCTGTGACTCCACAGCACCTCATCAAGAATGAAGTCAGGGGCTTTGTTCACCGAGCGAGGCAATACAAAGTAATGCAGGATGATTAAAATCTGTTAAACGAGGTGTGTCTGTCTGCTTGGCAAGATGGAGTGAAATCCTGTTTACAGAAGGGTAATCCTAGAAAGATGGTTGTTACAGAACCTGCAATTTTGGTGCTTTGAAGTCGATAAATGAGAGGAGAAATAAGACATGTTGTCTTTCAAATTTAATTCAGGCCAGGTGAGCATTAGGTTACATGTAGAAACGATAGAAATGCAGAAGACTAGGGAGCACGGGAAACAAAGCCCACAAGGATGGTATTCAGAGAAGGAGGTAGCAACAATCCTAGAAATAGAAATGAATGAAAAGTAACATAAATATCAACGCGCAGTTGTAATTAAAAGAAAAAAAAAAATCAGAAAATGATTAGGAGCTGAAACAGTGGAAAACAGGGAGTATGGCTGACTGAATTGCCTGGCTTTATTTTTAATACTTCATATCCCTGATAGCGCACTTCTTTTTTTGTTACTAAACATGATTTTTGTAGTACCTGTTTCAACTGCATTCACTCTCCAGGTATATCAAATGAGAGACAGCATGTGGAAACCAAATCATTTGGAGAGGATTCAGTGATTTATTTAAACGTAAAGAGATTAATTGGTTTCTAAACCACTCTGAAAGTGGAAAGATCACAGATGTATGGCAGTGAATGAATTAATGCATTTTCCCCATGGTTTTAGCATTTTGTTCCTGTTGCTTTGGTATAGAATTGAATTTATAATATAGAATTTTGAAATTTGATCTTATTGGGTGCACATGAAATAATTTTCTGCAACCATCATCCTAAAGAACAGCTGGCAGCTGGCTTGTAGCACTAAATGTAACATGTATTAGTAGGTATTTACATCTCAGGCAGTCTCTTTCGCCAGAAAAACAGCAAAGGATGTCAGATTGTTGGGCGCCTCTCTGCAAAATATGACCCTTTGTCCAGTTTTGTTCCCCTTAAAGCAAAGAAATCTTGAAAGATTTAGAATTTTTTTCTGTCTTATTTTTAAGTTCTGTCAAGTTGCAATTTGTTTCTCTTAAGGGACAACAAATGTGTTCTTTTTCAGTATTGCTATCCTCCTGCCAAACTTGAAAGCTTAGCTGCAAGTCCTGGAAATATTAAAGCTGTCCATCAACTCATCCTTCTGGTTTTATAATTTAAATACAGGGTTGTTATTGTGCTTCGTAATCACGTGGAGGTATCAGAAATTTTGTTTTGCGGGACAGATGAACAGAGAAGATTAGAGTCCACCACCATCTACAAACTGCATTTTCAGATGTAGTTTTTAAATTAAGACAGTCAGAGGCGACCTGCTTACATGTTCTAAAAGCTTGGGTGCTTCTTCAGTGGAGAGTGCCCGGTTTGAAGCTTGCTTGGCAGAGGCGGATCTAAAACCTATAATTGGCTCATACTGGTAAATGGGCACGTGCCCCTGGTGTCACATAGCTGTAGATTTCTTGACCCCGTTGTCTAGTGTATACATTTCTCCTTGTTGTTTCGGGTGTGCGTTGTAAGCAGTTGTTTGAAAGCATACATCAAAGCTGCATTAATAGCTTTTTGACTCCAAGAATATCGTTCCTCCTCATTTTCCTGTGTGGAAGGAACATAAGATAATCATATTTCCCCCCTGTTGATGTACTTACTTTGTGAAATAAACAGATAAATGTAATTTCATCTTCACTGAACTTAATGACAACAAAGTAAGGGGTTGTATCCCTTCATCCCCCTCCAGTTTGACATATTTGTTCAAGAATATCCTTTGTAAATGGCCTTAATCTAATATAATGCTACTTTGGATAATAGCATTCAGCTTTCATTTGGGGGGGTTGAAAGAAAGAAGGATGCATTAACCTACATTGGCAGGCAACAAAAATAAACGGATATTGAGATGCACTACTAAAAAGAAGAGTGGCATTTGATACGCTGTGTTTTTATTTTTATAACTTGTACGTCAAAAGTATGTTATGTATTTGTTTGTGGTCTGGTGTCTCAACTGTGGTGACAGAGCCTGTGTGCATGTCTGGATAGCATCTTTGTGACTAGCTGGAAAAAAATAATTTCAATTAAGATTAAGTAAATTAATTGTGAAATATTATGGATTGATACTACTGTACTTGTGTTTCGTAAATAAATCAGTAATGAAGCAGGAGACTGCATGCTTTTTAGAAAATTAGCTTTCATTGACAAGACAGTTTGTCTTTCCTTTACAAGGCTGAGATTTCACTCTTTTTTGAGCCCTATTTTTACTGTTGATGTGCAACAATCTTACAAGCTTTTATGATTTTAGAAAAAAGTAGTATTAAAACTGCAGGGAAACCTTTCTTGTATTTGAACACATGATGCAAGGAATGCTTAAATGGTGGCATCTTTCTATCTGCTTCGCTTTCTTCCCTTGAGCTATTAGCAATCTGAGAATCATGTTGTGTTCCCATTAATTATTTCCCCTTATACTTTATGCCCTCTAGTTAGATTTATTATCAAGTGGTTGACAGCCTTTTTTTTAATTTCTTTTCCTTTTTTCTTTTCTTTTTTTTAATAATTGCTAATTTTTGAGGTCTCTGCACCCCACATTTGAACAGCACTTTGGTGATTGTTTCACTTAGTTGTTCCCACCCTGGTGAAACATTTTCTTAGTTACTAAAGAAGTTAGTTGCAGAAACTCAAAATGTCATCTGCATATAGATGGCCATATGTATTAAATAAAAATGTGGTGTTTCAGATTGTGCATACAAAATTATGTACAAGCTCCAGAACTGTAATGCTCATATACTTCATAGTTCATGTTTTCCAGATAGTGTGGGTAATCATTTTTGACAATTGCTGTGGAGATCACAGCTATTTTAAAGCAAAACAGGTTATCAAACATCCTAAATCTTTACCTTGCAGTCCTGGTTGTGACATAGCAATCAAGATAGAGCTTTAGACACCTTTTTTGGCATTTATTTAGAAAAGAAAAAGAAGTCTTAAATCATTTTTGAATCTTGTAGGAAGGAATAGAGCAAAGATATGGTGACAAATGTACTCAAGTGAGTATGTGAAGCAGGACATTACACAAAAAGGAAAAGAAAAAAAAAAAGAATTGGCTAATGTGATTTTTGAATTGCCACCTATTGCCAAAGAGCTGATAACAAGACTTTTCTCATAGAGAAGGCATAAACAAAGCTTAATATTAAGAAAATGAAGTCCCTAATGCAAATATGGTTTAATACTGCTATCTGCATGTTTGTAAAGTATTGTTCTCATTTCCAAGTCGAACACAATTAGGTAGCCAGCTTGACTTAATATGCTAACAATTAGTGCGAGTACAGTATAGTGATAAACATCTGTGCTGATACGAAAAGTCCTTCTTTTCATCACTCAGACTCTACAGACTGTTATTATTCAACACGTGCTAGTAGCTGTCATGTATCAAATGTCAAAGCTCTCAAGATTTCCTACTCCTTTGCCCCCTTTTTAATAGGAAAACTCTTGTTTGTGTGGCAGGGCTCTCCTGCGGGGTGGAGGTGGCTCGGCCGAGCGGCAGGGTGGGTGCCCGGCGCTGCACAGCATTTCAGTACCCCCAACCCTGCAGCAAGCAGCAGCTGCGGGGTCCAGAGCAGCCTGACACAAATAGGAAAGGAAAGGCTGATATTTTTACCCTCTTTGGGACTGCTGAAAAGCATCTTTATGGGGAGGAGAAGCCTCATTTTCCTCTGAGCTCCAGCTATACGTTTATGAGCCACAGATGAATCGGTGCCATTCTGCTAGTGAACGATTCCAATACAGGTCACTTTAGGAAGCAGAGTAATTGATAGCTGTGTTATCTGTGGTGAAATTATCAAAGTATCCTTAATTTAAGAAGCCTAGGTTTTAAACTTTGCAGTACTGAGCTGTTAAGAAAAGGTCAGTTTATGCCTTAGGCTAAAAAATGGAATGGTTGGTTGGCAAACCTCCATCGCTGTTAGTCAGGCGTTTCTTGACTTTTAAGCTATTAATATTCAAAAGGGGCTTTTTCAGTCCTGGCTTCTAGAGCTAAACTGTTCGTGGCAATTCTGAGGTATTTTTTAATGTAGGTACTATTTACTAAAATACTAGGATTAGCAGCAGAAAGGGGTTTTCTGAGTTACCACATGTACCTCTTAGGAAATAGTTGGCGGAAAAACAGAAGTACTTGTGTGTTTCATGAATATAGTGTGTCACTTTGAATAGATATAAATGCTCATCTGGCTGGATTCCCTTGTTAAAGAGTATTCAATCTTGTGCATTTTTCAAGGGAGTCCATTTCGAATACTGTGTCAAAAGGCAACGAGAGAGACAACAAGAAATTTCAGAAGGGTTCTAGTAGCAATAATTGCAGAAATTTTTACATACTTTTTCACCTGGTGATATTTTAGTATACTTAAGCAAGAAAGATTGCATCCATTTTGATAATTTTCTAGTTAATTGTAATCCATTTTATAGCTGTTTGCAACTGGTGCTAATGTATTAGAAGTAAGTGGTAGTATTGGTACAGATACAAACAAGCTCCTGGTTTTGTTAACAAGGTACTAATTTTTAATCTAAAAGATGTTAGAATGTGTGTTTTCAGCAGTAACTTGAATGTAGTTTTAATAACCATTATGTGTTTTTTTTTCTTGAGATGGAACTTGAATTTTCCTGTAAAGAATATAGCCTATGTTACAATAGGAATATGGTCATAACAACTTCTGAGTTCCCTAACAACACAGGGTCTTTTGTCTTTACACAATGAATTTCTGCTCATAATGAATGTGATAAACTTGCAGGATCATTCTTTTGGCATTGCAGCTTTAAATAATTCTTAATAGCTGTAGTTCTAAATCAGCACTGTTCTGAAGTGTAACACAAATAAAAAGAAAACCCATTCAATAATCACTAGTGCCTCGAGCTATACATTGTGATACTTTGGAGAGTTTAAGAACATAATGCTGACTAAATCATTTACCTACTGCTGAGGGAAGAATGTTGGTTGCGATTTCTCATTGCAGAAATTTTACGGCACAGCCTGCATGGAACCTCTTTTGTTTTGTGAATTTGATCTGGTATTGATTAGATATAATAAAAACTAGATTTATTTTTATAAAAGCACCATTTAGGTCATCTAAATTTTTGTTGAAGTATACTAAATCTTTCTTAGAGTGAAACTATTTCTCTGTTCATCTAGCCTCTGCGGAAAGAATATTTTTGGGACCTGAAGTGCCTTTATAGTACATACGTTTTAAGTATTAGTGGGAAGACGTACATCATCTTAGCGTATGTAGCAGTACTGGTTGGTTTCCTGTAGTTTGATCTGCAGGTGGCATCCTGTTACAGAGATGAATCATGTCCCATATGCTAGAGGGCCTCACACAAGCTTGTTTTGAAAGGGCTGCTCCTCTAGCCATGAGGTATTAACTGTAAAACTGTATTGCTGCACTCTGATTATTAACCAGTTAATCTTTATATTAACAGATTTATTGACCAGGTTTTTCTCACCGTCTGTCATTTCTTGCATGTTTCTGCATATGTGATATAAGAATAAATCTTGTCCTTGATCCAGGACCATTCATCCTGCCTTGTTATTCCAGGTTGCCTGTGGCATTTTTGATCTTTGAAGAGCAGGAATCATCCCTGAAAGGAAATGCGTAACAGTGAATATGGGGGACACTGCCTAGTTTATCCAGTGTTAACACAGTGTTGTGTTAATTTGGAAGACTTCTTCAGTAACTGTCACCAAGGCAGTCTAGCATTTATTAGATCAGTTCGTTAAAAAAATTAAATTTAAAGTACAAACAGTACATTTTGACAAGTCGCATGATACACCTATGTGAAGTTAGTAACAAATAGTGAATTTCCTTGTTAAACACACAGAATGCCTTTATTATGAAAAAAACAGGTTTTTATTGTGAATATGTGAAAAAAATCCATTTTTTGGTTCAAAGATTCAAAGAATCGAATGGAATGATAGTGCTACCTCAGTTGCACATGAGAGAAAATGCCAATAAGCTGGGAGAGCTATCCATATGAGTTAAATAATCCATTAATAAAAAAAAAAAAAGGAAACAAGCTATATACTGAGCACAGTGCCTTGTAAAACACCTTGTAAAAAATACCTGATTTTATGAAGGTAAAGGTTTAAGAAACAAAAATGTTACATCTGTTACTGTAGAAGTGTTGTACCCTACAGAAGTCATGAGGCAAAAGCTTGGTGACCTTCTGTCCACGACCAGAGGACAAAACTTCTCATAAACTTAGGTAGAATCACATTATAGTATCTATTCTGATAATTCTATTGCCTGTATATAGTTAAATTCATCTTTATTAAGGTCATAAAAACAAACAAAACAAAACAGTCTTATCCTAAGACTTCATAAACACCCAGGGCAGAGAACACAGAGCGGTTTGTAATTGCTCATATTAAAGGTTACATACATCGCATGTGACCTTCCCCTAACAGAGCCTGGACATGGACCCTGTACAAAGAGACTGCAATGTAATTAATACTCAAAATATTAGCTTATGTGGCGTGCAGCACCTCCCCTTGACTCTTGGAGTGTTCACGGCAGTGGCTTAGCCCTGTCATCCCGCAAAGTGGTGGATCCATTTGGTGTATAAAAGCCAGGATCCTCGTGGGCTAGCAGGTCATCCCAGGCGTGTGTTCTGTGCAGCGAACAGGAAGGTTGTTAGAGATGTTAGACATCTAGATGTTAGAATCTTGAGAGTGAAGCATATTAGCCTTGGCAAGGGGTTTGGATGGTGACAACTTAAAATGTGTTGAGATAATAAATTCGTGACACAGAAAGTGTTTAGATGATGTTATCTAAATGCGTTTTGCATTGTGAAAATGTTTTCTCAGGGCTTTTCTCTATCAGTGAGAAAACAGAAAGGTAATTAATATTTATACTGAATTTCTCTGTGTGTATCTCATCTTTGAAACCTGGTTTCAAAAAAAAAAAAATCAGTAGGCAATGTATTGATGTGTTATGTAATCATTAAAAGGTTTGGGCAATTCTGGGTACTGAAGTTCTCGGTCAGTTAATTGGAAAAAAAAGAAAAGGAGGGGAGAGAAGGAGCCAAGGCTGTATGGTTGATAATATCCATACCCAGGAAAGGTTTTGGAGATAGCACAAGCCAAGGACTGTTTCCAGAAAAGCAGAGGGGAATAATGGCTCCCTTTTAGGGAAGGATGAAGAAGATTCAGCCATATGCACGCAAACTATTCCATGCTATTTTCCCTAAAACCCAAAAAGCGTGTCTTTACTTTGAGGCTCTTGATGAAATCTCAGATCCAGGTCCTTTCCTGCACACTCAGTGTAGGTGAGGAAGCTTTCTCTGTTAGCACAGTTACCAAATAAGTCCCTGTAATACTGATTCCTGAACTGGACCGTATATGTCCCAGAAAAATGTGTGGGAGATCTGGGCAATTACAGAGTGCTCTGATTTTAAGGGTAGTCCATGTGTTGGAATGGAAACAGTGCCTGCCCGTAATAGGCGAAGTAACTTGCTCTATAAGCAAAACCGAAGGTGTTTGTGCTTCCTATTCCCTTACATTTTTGTTAATATTCATGGTGTTGTGGGAGCTCATTCAAATTCAGCTACAAACCTCACCAGACTATCTTAAGAGGTAATTTTAGCGCTCCTCTCTGGGCTATTAAATCCTTCACACCTGTTCATGAACGTTTGTGACTTTAGATGTGTCCAGGTGCTGCCATCTCCTGTCCAGACCCTCCCTGGGAGCTGCTAGTAACCACCCGGGTGCCTTAGAGAAACCTGGAGGGGAGATGATTTCATTACGGTCTCACAGAGTGAGTGCCGTGTTCCACATCCGTACAGAGCCTTGGCATGCTCTGGTTTTTTATAGTCTGTATCAAACAGGAGATTTATGTGTGTGTGTGTTTTACTAAGGTACGCAATCTATTGCTGCTGCTGCTTTTTCAAGATCAGAACTGCTAGTAAAGTCATATTATGGTAATGTGGATTTGGAAATTTCAGAACTCAAATGTATTTTTGAGGGGAACTACAGTAGCAGTGCAATTTATACTTTGTAAAATATAGTTCATTATCCACATGGCTTTTTACACAGTTGCTTAAAAAACACAAGAGAGAAAAGGATGATGTTCAAGAGACACAAATCTGAGGTTACACTTGTATTAGTGTATACCAATAATCTCAACTCCTGTATGGTTTTTGAGAGGTTTTGGTATATATCATGTACGCAGTCATAATTTAGAGCAAGAAATAGATTTTTTTTCAAAATGCTGCGTTTGTTCCTCACGTGCGCTAGTTCCTTCTTCCCTCACCTTTTGGAGAACTTTGCTACCACGTTCAGAAAAAACAGAGGTCAGGGTTGCTTGTCCCTGAATAATTTAAACTTGAAATTGTTCTAACAGGGTGAATGTTTACAAAGATAAAATTGTAGCTTTCAAAATGCATTCCTCTAAATAACCTTGAGTGTTAGCATCTTCATTCTGCTCCCCTTCTGCTTTCCTGGCCCTCAGGTCAGTTACAGTGTGCAGAAGGAAGCCTGCCCTGATGCTGCATGTTGTGCTGCTGCAGGTGCTTTTCAAAGCCTAAAGCAGGTGCTTTTCAAAGCGTAAACACAGTAAATGTTTTCAAATAAGTAAAATAATAAATTATACATGGTAAATCCATCGGATATTCTTCCCGATCTATGTAGCATAGCTTAAACTGAAGCCCAAAAAGATTATGAGAGGTCCACAATATTGTACTAATGAGCCACTAAGCTGCAGGTTTTTAGGCAGCTCAAATTGTGTTTGAAGTAATCCCTGTGGAAGCATCTGACAGACGTGTTATTGGTTGCACACCATTAGGTGCCACTTTGAAAATTTGAATAATGTAAATACTATTTATTGGAATATTTTTGTGTATTTTGAATCTTGTTTTCTTTCCATAGCAAATACAAAAAAAAGGAATTACAAAGGACTTTTTTGACATTTTTAAGACTTTATATTATTATTTCTTTTTAAAGAGGGATCTAAATCTATTTTGAAGAACAGGTCCAAAATTAAGTGAAATGGTTAATAAGGGAGACAGTAGTAGAAGGAAGAAAATATTTATTACTGTAATTGCAGAGTGATCAATTTTTTTTCTATTTCCATTAATAGCAGTCTTTCATTTAAGCAATGATTGTAATTTTAGTAAGTCTGTCATTGCATATAGTGGAAATATTCCAAAGAATATATGCGCAAGTATTTTGCTGGCTCAAGATCACAGTGCCCAACATTTTTCAGAGCTCAGCCTCAATGTAGCTATAGTTGGAAATAATTTATAGAATATTCCACCCAGCCCATGTCTGGGAAGATGACATTGTAACTGAGAGAAGCATCTCTTGCATGCAGAGAAAAGGAAGGATTCTAAAAAGATAATTGTGAGAAGGAGACAAGGATTCCTGCCTAGTGTAGCTGGAGTTCAAATGCAGACACACATTCTGTTCTTATTTTTTTATAACATTTTAATGTAATAACATCATAAAGTAGCATCAAGAGAATAGGTCTTACTAAATCTTTATTGAAATTTCCTGGTGGAAAACTGCTGAAGTTACCACCGACTTTAGTGGTACTGCTTGTGTGACTGAAAATAAAACAAGAGGAGGAAGAACCTGTCCCAAACACTGAATGGTAGATAGTGGAATGAAGCCATCTAAAGAATATCTCATACCAAGATCATGGTATTCCATATAAATGTAGCTGTTACTTTCATAACATACAGAATTCTGATTGCCTCCAAAATGGTTTTTTATTAATGCATCAGATGCTTCAGACTGATTCAGGTTTCTGATTTGGAACTTGTAGGGAAGTCCAATGAAAAAATCCCGAATGTCTGCTGATCTGCTCCGGACGGTCACCTTGTGCTCACGCATTTGCTTCAAGAGGCTTTTCTAGCCCCGTAACATTTCCTCTGGCAGTGAAAGCCCAAAAGCTTGATTTTTAAAGTGGTTTTGTATTTTAAAGTGGTTTTGCATTAATTCATACAAAGCGAGTGTATAATGCAGATATTGAAGCTTGGTAGTATTTTTATTATCGTATTTGTTCTGAACAGGTAAGTCAACAACTCAAGGCAGTCCCACAGAGGGTGTAGAATGGGTGGAAATAGCCTGGAAGCTGTTCCTTGTGCCTGTGCTGTGAATGTCAGGGAGGTGGGAAGCAGTGCAGAAATGATTAACTTCAAAAATCCGTTGTCTGTTTTATGAACATGGAAGGATAGACCTGAATGGTTATAAAAAGTAAAGTCCCACTGCTCAGGGAACTTCTGAAGTGGACTTTTTAAAGTTCTCTCTCGCGTGTGTTTTACTCAGAGATCTGTCTTGTATTTGCAGCGGGAGTGATTTCTGCAGCTTGGTATTTAAGGAATTGTGTGAAATGTCCTAAAGACAAGAATGTCAGTAAGCTGCGCTGTGCATGCCTGAGTGGGGTACATCACAGTGCGCCACTGCTGTGCTCTGGAAATAAAATTCTTATTTGTTACTAAAGTAAATATTTTACTCATGATCTGCCAGAAGCTTATTAGGAGTATAGGAAGTCCCCAAGCCTTGATCTTTATTATTTTTGGGCTTGAAAGCTGAGCTTATAGCAGCAAGTCTGGCACCAGAGGGAGCATAAATTTTATGTAACTGCTGGTTGTGTTGCAAACGCTGCACGGCCGCCCCCAGGAGGACGGAGCAGCCGGGTGCTGCCGCCGCTCTCCGGGCTGAGCAGCGGGTCCCTCCACGTCCCAACTGGGCGGCTGTGGTCAGACTGGACAGAGGGAAAATACTTCCATGAAGGAGGTTGGTTCTCCTGTTGCAACTGAGCATATGATATGCTTATGATTCCAGCCTTTCTTGATGGTAATCAATAGGAATATTCATTGCAATTTTTTTAATTATTTTTATTCTTTTATAATCTGTCATATTTGCATGAATGTAAAGCAGACTTCAGACTATATTTTCATTTTTCCGGTAATCGACTACTTAATTTTTTTATCTAAAGCTACTTAATTTCATTTTCTGACCTTAATGATTAATGCACTGTGATGTTGGCCAGTATTCTTTTCCTTGCAAAAACAAATGAATCATTGTCTTCTAAAGTCAAATTTTGCCTTTTTCTTATTCTGACAGTGTTTATGGATGGCTGCGAGTGTTGCGTAAGATTGCACACGGTTTGTTCATGCCAGAGCAGTTTGCAGGAGACTTGAGAGAGTCACTGTGTGGTCCCAGAAGGCACTTTCGCTCTCAGTTCAATAGCAGACAAGCAGTCTACACCGCAGGAAACGTACAGATTCGGGAGATTTCTGTGTAATATCCTAAAGACAGGAGCGAGGAACAACTACTTTACAAAGAGCTTTGCTCTCTCCTTTGGAAAGGCTGACCCGCTGCACACTCACCTATTTTCAGAGATTATACCTACTTGATCTTGGACCCGATTTCTCATTACTTTTTTATTAAGAGCTTCTTTATAATAAGGATTATCATCCCAGGAATCTAATGGATTTTGATTATATAGTTGAAGGTTTTTTTTATTCTTCCTATAGTCACAGAAATCCTTTCTTTATATGTTTAGCTTGTTTATTTTTCCTATTGGCACAGGATAACCAGATATAAATAGCCAGCATCTGTGAGTCATTTTGTTCTCTCCACCTTGCTTGCCATATAAATGAATGATTAATTTAAGACTACAGCACTGATGATTGAGCATTATAACTCGAGCTTTCTTTCTCTTGTGAAAATCTAATAAAAAAATTTATTTTGTAGTTTTAAGTGATTGCTGCAAAGTATTTCTTAGTCCAGGGTGATAGCAGCAAGGAAGTCTTAGTTTTTATCGTAAATGAAAGATAAGTAACCTTTTCTCTCCAAATTTTCTCAGCTGACTCTTTGCGTTTTTATTGCTCTTGTATCTGAGGCTAACAGAAGGGTAGCCTGTGTTACAGGGTGAAAGCTTGTTCTACACAACGTATAGAATCGCTCAGAGATTTAGCGAGATTAAAACAGCTACATAATCTAGACCATCAGGGTCTCGGTTTAAAAATAATCGACACTAGTAGAGCGATTGGTTGACTTAAATAGTAAAATGAAATCGTTGCAGTTGCATGTGTTATTTGGGAAAGGTTGTTAAGAGCCATCTTAAAAAACACTCATTATGTTATGGCTGGCCCAGTGCCAAATCCAGCAACTACAGAAGTATGTGCAGATATTGTAGTGGGCAGAGAAATAACTGCATAATTGCTACGTCAGCTCTCTAAGCTTTCGGTTGATTAAGATCATTAAAAAAAAAAAAAGGAAATGTTTTATTCTATTTTTCTTGTGGCTTTTTGACAAGGAAAACATAAGGAAGTAGGGTAAAATAAAGCAGGAATATTTTAAATACTGTCTGCTTTAAGCTATGTTTAATGAGCAGTGGCAAATCCCTGGTTTGCCCTATACCATTGTTGGTTTCCTCTGATACTCATGTCCTTTTATTTCCTGTAATAGCAGTGTAAGGTAAATGTCTTTCCTATTCCACTGCTCAGCTAGAATCCATTGCAAAATTAGTGCTGAAGAATTTCCTTTTTATTCTGAACCTTTGTTTTTACTTCTTGAATCCTGCTTTAAAATCCCATTTGTAATGGTTTCCCTTTAGCAAGTAGGAAAACAAATCTTGGAAATGCATGTCAACACCATTAGACCATTTCTAGGGACAGTCATTTATCAATCATTCTGTGAATCTGTACTCCATGGGCACAAGTGAAGAACAGAAAGGTGTATTTTAATCCAATTTGGCCTTTAAGGCAGTGAAATCTCTACCTTCTACGAGTTCATTAACATGTCAATAAATCTGTTCCATCTCTGTCCCTGCAGTGAGCATTTGTCGTGCGCCTTCACGTTCTTTCTTCATGGGGAAAGCAATGTGTGCACCAGTGTGGAAATTGCTCAACACCAGCCAATCTACCTGATAAACGAAGAGCATATCCACATGGCACAGTCCTCCCCTTCGCCATTCCAAGGTAAGCCTGTATTTTGAGGTCGCTTTGAACAGTCTAGGTCATTGGGTCTGATCTGTAACTTCAACGTCACATGGGTACAGATAGCTAGATTCTGCAATTGTGGAGTATTGTTCTTGTGTAGCTTGCCAACTTGTGTAAAATTGGGGAAAACACAGTAGAGAGATTCAAAGAGCCATGACTGCAAATTTGCCAATGTAATACCTTATTTTTTTTACCGTTTTGTTTTAAGGAGGTAAGTTGCAAGTTATTCTATTAATGGTGCAGCTGGTATATCGTTGAAGTACTGTAGGGAGTGTTGTTTCTTTATTTTGCAGTTTTGGTGAGTCCTTATGGTTTAAATGGTACGCTGACGGGCCAGTCATATAAGATGTCAGACCCAGCAACCCGGAAACTAATGGAGGAATGGCAGTATTTTTACCCTATGGTGCTGAAGAAAAAGGAAGGGATGAAAGAGGAAGAAGAGTTGGGATATGACAACGATTTCCCTGTGGCAGTCGAAGTCATTGTTGGTAAGTTTCAGTATTCTGCCTGAAGGGTTATTTTTCTCCATACGATTAAGAAAAAAGAAAAAGAAAAAAAAATCTAATTAATCAGAAACAGCCATTATAATTTTCCTATCTTCTCTTGTAAATCTCTTGACACTGGAACATCTGACTAGTTATCTTGCCTTAAGCTTCTGTAGTCCCTGTATCCCACATGCTATTATTCACACTGTCAGGCTACTTTTTTCAGCTCTGTTGTGGCTATAGAGGGTTAGAAGACTTTTTATGAGTCTGTGAAATTCCTTAGGTCTTTGACTAATTGAAAACAAGCTGAAGGGGCTGGGACTGCTAAATATTATATTGTAAATTTAAAGCTTATGTTGTTCCATTTCTTTGCAGGTGGTGTGCGGATGGTGTATCCTTCAGCCTTTGTGCTCATCTCCCAGAGTGACATCCCTGTGTCACAGAGTGCTGCCAATACTGGAGGCCATATAAATGTGGGACAGCAGGGGCTTGGAAGTGTGAAAGATCCTGCTAGTACCTGTGGGATGCCACTCACTCCACCCACTTCTCCAGAGCAAGCCATTATAGGTATGCAGTAAGCTCAGGAGGCTTGAGGTTTTACAGTTTTTTTCATTAGTTTTTATATGATTTACAATTCATGATTAATGAGGATAAATATGGGAACAGTAGTAAAGACTGAAAGTTTAGACTTTTTCTGTAGAAAGATCTGTGGAAAGTAAAGGCCGAGGCTTTATACAACCGCAGAAGGTGGCTCATCTTTAAATAAAAAATGGTAAATTCATTTCAGTTCTGTTTTCTGGAACTGCAACGTCTTGGTAGTACATATACCTGAAAACTAAAATAGATTTTCTCCCTACTCCTGAAGTGTTTCATTGCTGCACAAGACTGTACTGAATGTACGGGCATAATTAGCTGCTCCTGTAAAGATTAACGACAACAGCTCACTAAGCATTCATGTTTATATAATAAAACTCTGTAAGTGCTAACTACTCTTTTTACCTAACACATATGAGTCTTAATTGGGACAGTTTAGGAGAAATGCACTAGTCTCTGATGATAAAAAGCCGAACTTCTCAAATGGTTTGACACAGGCTTTAGCATTGGTTTGATGCAGGCTTCTGCATCGTCTGAGGAAGGCACAGGGAGTGCGGTATAATATTTGCTGGTTAGTTGTGTATTTTATCTGTATAGAATATGCCTATTTCAAGCATTTGAATTCATATTAGTTCTAATCTCAGACATTCTCTACATACCAACCATTTTATTTGGCAGACCTGAAGAATGGCTCAATACCATACTCCTCAGGGGCTGCTAAAAGCAGGTTGCCTAGGCTAGTATTCAGTTGGGTTTTGAGTGTCTCCAGGGATGAAGACCCCATATCGCTGGGCAATGTCTGACCACTTGAGCAGGGAAAAAGTTTTTTCTTATGATTAAGTGGAACTTCCTATGTTTCAATTTGTGGCCATTGCCTCTTGTCACTTGATGCCCCTGAGTCTGGCTCTATCTCTACTCTGTCCCTCAGGTGTTTATACAAATTGATAAGATCGCCCCTTAGGCTTCCCTTTTCAAACATAAACAATCCCAGCTTTCTCTGCTTCTCCTTGTGACCTTTATTAGTAACACTTTAACAGGCAGTGGCATGTCTTAGCATTTGCAATTACCTCTTATTTGAAATGAAGTTCTCAGTTCATGTAAGATAGTCTCTATCTTGAGTCATTAACAAAATATTTGGAGTGCACTCACCGCTGGACAGCCTTCATCTGCCAGAAGCGTCCACGAAACGGTGAAGTCTCGTAGCATTTCCAGTACACGTTTGTCACAGAGCATCTGTTAGGATCTCCCATTCGACGTACATCAAAGGAGTAATAAATTTAAACATCGTTTGTGAAAGTATTCAAAGCAGTTGCAAACTAAACACAAGGGTACTATTTTGAACTTGTTGATTTGTGTCTGCCAAATTTTGCAGAGCAGAAATCTCAAAGACATGAAATTGCTCCCACTTTCTGTGAGAGTAAGAAATCCGGATAGGGGATAAGGAATGCTCTTAGTGCCCTCACTGAGGTATGAGGAAGCTGCAAAGCCTGCTTATCTTTTATTAGAAGCTTCTGTCAGATTCAGGGGCTCAGTCCTGAGGCAAAGAAAGAAAACAAGACACCACTGCTTGTCCACTAATAGTTTCAAATATATAGGCACCTTAATGCTGTATATGACGACAATCAGAAATATTCATATTGCAAAAAAGACAATAAAATATGGAATTTCTATCTGTTTTTAATATATAATATGCCATTAACGATGTGGAATATGAGATATAAATTTGCTTTGCATAATGTTTTCTGAGGCAAATGACAGTTAAAATAAGCAAGACCGTCGACTTCTAGGTAATCTTGCATTGCAATGTCTTTGTGTATTTTCATATGAGAAGCTGCTATTATTTTTAAATGTTTCAGATTCCTGTTAAACTAGTGTACTCTCACAAGGGGATTCTGTTTTAGAATGTCTTTAAGCTATTAGAATCTTTTAAAATATTCATATTGCTCAATCTGTCAGCCACATTTCCTGCTTGAAAAGCAGGATGGATTTGCTAATTCTGAAGCTTTGTTCCAGTTGAACTTGATCAAAATGCATTTTATTGCAAATTATCAAGTTCAAAAACAGTGGTATTTTTGAATCGTGGCATTTGAAAGCCAATGAAATATGATTTGAGACTCACAGGCTTCAGTAGAGGTAAAAGCCTCTGGCTCTATTTTTTGGCCTATATTTTTGGCTGTCACTTTGCTAATAAGACTCAAATAAAAAGAGAAGCCCTAACCAGAAGGAACTTGCAAGTGAAGGCAAAAAGCAGCTACAGGGTCAGGCCTGTCTACAACATTACAAGTTGCGTTTTGAAAGTCACCTGACGGAAACCAGGAGAGTTATTATGTTAGAAGCAGTGGCACAGGGCAGTTAATCCTCTCAATGCTTCATCCTTATGGCTTATTAAATAGTGTCAAGCAGGAGGACAAAGTGTTCTGTACACTAACTTGACATTGCTAAAATGTGGCATATGCTCCCTTACTTTTCCAAGCAGTGCGTTGAGTATACAGATACTCAATCACGAGGCCAAATGAACCGTAGGCTCCCTCTACTGTTCTAGCTCATGTTTTTAAAGATGCCTGTGCTCCAATTCAGTTATCTAACCAAAAGCACGCTTCACAGCAGAAAAAGAAACATCTGCTTATACAATAGCTAGTCAGGTTGCTGCATCACAAGCAGAAAGAAATGAAGTGCAGAATGCAAATCATAATTTTAAGACTATTAACATGTTGGAATAATATCTTCATTTGTTATCTCTTTGATAAACGTGCAGTGTTACTGAGAGAATTTCACATACTATGTTAATAGTGTGTGTATTAGCAATTAACTATTTAACAACATCTATAATAGTATACATTTAAACTCTAAAGGTCTACCAATGAAATTTTGATTCTGATACTTCAGTTCAAGCATAGGAACCAAGAATTGAAAATGATGTTTTAAATATAAAGTGTTGTACTCTTCCACTTGTTTTTTTTAGTGAAGTTTTACCTTCCAGTATAAAGAACTACTTTGCTCTTTGAAATATATGTAAATTATCTCATATTAATACACTTGCTTACTTTTAGAAGTATATAATATATATAACGATATTGGTCTTTAAGCAACCAAACACTCTGTAACTTCAATATCCAAAAAAAGATGTAAAAACAAACACAAATTCCATGCACAAAATATTTCTCAGTGGTGCAATTCAAGGCTGTAGACGACTTTCGAAACTACCTCCAGTTAAGAGGCAGAGAATATTATCTCACAGGAGGTGCATTGCTTCTACAACTGTATTCCAAATTTATGATTTTCAACTTCCTAGTCCCATCTTTGTTACTCCTAAGGCAAATCTTCCTTTTAAATGCTTTTAAATATAGTTTCCTTCTCTTATATGATGCATTAAGGATTTTTGTGTGAAAATTAACAACTTTGAAGTCAAGTGGATGAGCTATTAAATGTAAATATTAACACCAGTGATAACATTTAATTTATATTGCAGGAGAAAGTGGAGGCTCTCAAAGTACTATCAGCCATTCAGCTGTACAGGAGGGCACAGTCAGTGTGCACAGTCCAAAGAAATCAGGCAAGATTCCTCCAAAATTTCACAGTCATATGGTCCACCGTGTCTGGAAGGAGTGCATTCTCAACAGGTCACAGTCCAAGTAAGAGAGCAGTTCTGATGGCTTTGCTTATTCATAATAGAAACAGATAACCAGAATTTTGTTACTTTAGATAATATCCTTCTTGATGGAAATCTTTTGCCAGTGATCAAAGTTAATGATGAAGAACAGCAGTATCAAATAAAATTTGTTACTGTGCTCAGTATTACCGTTGTATTTGCATCTGTGTGTCTTAATTGTGACTGTTTTTGAAGTTACATATTTTTAATTTGTGTCTTCAGCTAGGTGCTTTCTGATTTATCAATTGCAGAGTTTTTAGATCCAGTTGTAATTAGTACACTGCATGGTGGATGGCTGAAGAACAAGTAGTATGTATTTGATATCTAGAACGCCAAGTGTAGTGTTGGGACAAGTCTACCAAGGATATGATGAAGCTGTTAGTATCATATTCTTGGAGATTTAAAATATATTCATAACATGAGCTGCACATGTGGCCTAAAGTCTTTATTTTTCTATTGTTTTCACGCAGTTTCCTCATTAGACATGTCAAAAACATCTCCAGATCCAGTTTAAATTGTTTGCCCCTTGCTTTTTATGCTCAGACTCCTGAAAAAGATAACTAATGTATAGCTAATACCTTACATATAAATCGAAGTATAACTTTTAAGATTGAGTAGAGAGAACTACTAAATAGAGATATTCAGGAGTGAAGTAGGTGGAAGTATCTGGGGGTTTTTTGAGTCTAACATGTATTTATGCATATGTATTTGTAAAATTTTATTTTATAAATGTGATAACTAATAAAATAATTTTTTCCTCAGGAGGAGTCAAGTTACAACTGCAAATCTGGAGGAGGAAGTTCCTAACAATACTGTTTCTTGGGATTTTGTAGATCCAGTCCAAAGAGTCAGTTGTTCTTGTTCCAGGTGAGCTTTGAAGAGAGTAAACATTTGTGGATTGTTTTGAGAGTGTTCTTTTTAATTCGAGCAATATGAAATATGCTTTTAAAAGTGAGGTATGTTTTAGCTGAGAGAAGAGTAAACTGATATCAGAGTTAAAATTGTGGTCGTCAGTCGTATTTAGGTGATCAATATGAATCTCCTCTTGTCTGCTTGCAGCAGTCAACTTGAGTGGAAGAATGGTTACAGAATATAGAATGATAGAATGGGAACTAGGATGACAGAAACATTTCTCATTGTATTCAACTCATCCTTCAGGTTTTTCAGAGGTGTGAGCTTTGTCACCTTTATGTTTGCCTATTCCAAATCCTGGAGAAATGATCCTCATGATGAAGGTGGGCAGAAGCTCACACCACAAGTTGTGTTTAGCTGTCTCAGAGTTACTGGTAGTCTGTCATGTTTCAGAGCTCCTTATCTAGAGACAGTGCTGGTCTCCCCTTTTGGAGAACAACAACTCTGGAAAAACACCGTAAGAGTCATTTACTCCATGTACCACTGGTCAGTTTGCCATGCTTCATCAGACCCTCCAAAACACCCAGGATACCAGAATTTGCAGCATGGTCTACTGCTGTCAAAAAACTCGCAGCTCGCATGCACAGACATTTTAAGAGTTTATTAAATCATCTGTCATCTTGATAAATACTTAAATAAAATTACAGTACTACTCATGCAGGAACAGCAAGAATCACAGTCAACACAATGGTCAGTGACGCGGCAGAACTGATTCTCTGCTTTTGGGTTGGTTGAGGCATGTCTGTGGGCTTTTTGTTTTAGCAATTATACAGATTCCAGAATAATGATGTTAGTAATAAAACAAATGCATTGTCTAGCCAGATCTTTAAGTGTGCTGTCTGCCAGCATGGTCCCTGTGGAGCTTTCTGCATTTGGAATAAATTTGGCTGTACAGAGAAATTCATGAATACAGTAGACTTGTGATAGCTCAAAGGTTGTTGATTAGAAATTCCCATTGTCCAGAATGGAATGAAGCAAGGTTGTACCCTTGTACCTTTTGTGTTCAACTTCCTTTATAAAATAGATTGTTCTCTATGCATTTAGAAGAAGAGAGAAATGAATGTGTGTCATACAGAGGGCAGAATGCTCGACCTGGACAAACCCTGTGCTGTGTCAGAAGCAGGAGGGTCTTGCAGCCTGCTCTTTGCCCTGATTGCTTGTTGCTTGTGTGTACAGTCAAAATGAGAAACAGATAAATGTTTTGTCACGATGCAATGCATTTTCTGTAGAGAACTGGAGTCCAGTCTCCCCTGGAAAGCATGGCAAGACAGTAGTGGAGAATGGAAGCCTCTATCTATAAATGGGTTCGGTTGCATTTGTAGTTTGCAGCATCTCTCAGCACCTCTACTGGTAACTTAATCATCCCGGAGTTGGTAAAATCCAGCACAGCAACAAGGAAACAAAAGAATTTTGTTTAAAATGAGAGAGGTGCCTAACTTCAGAGCAATACGTGTGTGCCATGCAGCTTTCTGTATAGCTGCAAAGGCTGGACAGCTGACAAAAAGCCAACTAATTGTTTAGTCACACCATGCCCATTGTATGTACTGTATGAATGTCGAGATATGATCATAATGTGGATTCCTAAAGAATTGTGCTCTGCATCAAATTGAATCTTATATAGACCCAACTTTGTATGTTGAACAACAGACTGTCTAAATTAATTTTCTAGAATCCATTAGAATAAAGTGAATGATGGAGAATTAAATCAATGAAATGTTTAAGAACATGCTTAAGGCAAATCTTCAGTTATTAGGGCATCAGCTGGGCATTATGTGTGATTGCAGCTAAAGACCATCTGCTGTGGCAGAGAAATTGCAGCATGTCCTGGTAACAGCAAAATCTGCAAATCAAACCAAGAAAATACTACACATGGTGAAAGGAAAAAGATGTAGTAATAAACACATTAAGTTGTATATGCTACGTTTGGCAGCCACTGGGTACTACAAAACTTGTGGTTTTTTTCCCATAACCGAGTTATAAAAGCAGAGTTGGTTTTCTACAGTCACATGAACTTGAGATGTCATTCGTCTTGTGTTTGTGATAAGCATAATAACAAACGTTTTGTTCTGTTCTAGTTATTTTGATTTATAAAAAGAAATCAGATGGAGTGATTTATATTTCATTTTGATAGTGATGTGCTATTTATTTTTAAATGCTATTTAAAATGCTATTTGTATTATGTATATACTTTAAACGGTTATAAATGTTATAGACAATACATCTTTCAACTTATTTTATACTTTTCTTCCACAAAAAAGGCAACTAAAAATTCAAACTGGAGCCACATGTAACATGGTCAAATAACCAATGAAAAAGGTCTAGAGAAAGACACTGAGTTAAACATCTTTACTGTAACATCCTCAGGGGACCATCTGCTATACAATAAAATTGCTGTTTGGCACCACCTGAAATACTGAAATTCCGCCCCGTGCTTCCCATTTTAAAAGAAACTGGGTATAAACTGAAAAAAAAAAGACATCTTAAAATCTGAAGCTTATAAATATAGTGTTTTGCTGCCTTTGGGGTTTTGAGGTATTTTAAAATATTTCTTCCTGCTGTATTCACCAGTTCATAGCTACTTTTTTTTTTTTTGACTACATTTATCCTTATTTTTCCTTACTTAGTCTGGAGGAAACTACCGTGGAAGCAGCCTGCTATGTATCACATATGTGAACATAACTAATTTCCGATCCCTATCTTCTGTAACAGATGTTCCAAACTGTACAAAAGTAGTAGTGTAATTCCACGGTCGTTGGTCTATTTGAAAGACTGTCTTTCTTTAGGATGATGAAAACAACAGTACCCTGATATATTTTCTTTATATTATCTTCCGTCTGAGCATTTCTACGCTCTTTGTAAATGTTAAATCTTTCTTCCATAGATTTCTATTATCTGGGGTCTGTCATCCTCCATTTTATAAGCTGGAGAAACTGCAGCCAAACTGGGTTGAATGGCCTTGTCCCAGTCGTGTGACCACTGGAAGCAGTGGAAGCATCAAGAATAGATACAAGATTTCCTGATGCTCCTCTTTGTTTTTGTTGTTGTTGTTTTGTTTTTATTAGACCAGACAGCCTTATAAAATTACTTTTTTTCTGTTCCCACTTTCAGGCATAAGGTTTTCAAACAGCGTTGTGCTCCTGGCTCCAGCCGTCCCCCAACGATAACCCAGCCAGGATTTAATGTGGGAACATCGTCGTCTTCATCATTGCCACCTCCTGCCTCTTCAAAGCACAAAACAACAGAAAGACAGGAAAAAGGAGATAAACTGCAAAAAAGGCCTTTGATGCCGTTTCACCACCGGCCCTCTGTGACTGAAGAGCTATGCATGGAGCAAGACACATCAGGACAGAAACTGGGATTAGCAGGAATGGAACCCTCTTTGGAAGTCCCTAGCTCCAGAAAATACGAGAAGCCGCTATCCATACCTGCTAGAAATCCGAGCAAGCAAATTAACATGAATCCTATGGATTCACCCCGTTCCCCTACGTCCCCTCTGCCTCCCACACTGAGCCCCCAGCCCAGAGGTCAGGAAGCAGAGAACCTGGACCCACCATCAGTCCCTGTGAACCCAGCACTCTACAGCAGCGGGCTGGAGCTGCAGCCCTTGCCCAGCTTAGATGACAGGACGATGCTTGTTGGACAGAGGCTACCTCTGATGGCCGAGGTCAGCGAGACAGCATTATACTGCGGGATAATTCACAACAGCGACTCCTTAGACATGTGGAGGACCTATAGTGTCCCACCAAGTGACGATCCAGAGTTCAGGCCGCCAGATCTTCCTTGTGAGAGATACGATGCCAAGATGGAAGTAAACTTGGACAGCACAGCACTGAAAAGGTAGGAAATAACATTGTTCTGAGCCATGGTTTTATGAAATTCCAGTCGTGACCACACTGTGTTCTGTTATAACCATGTGGCTCCCTGTAGCCTCAAAACCTTAAGGATGATGTGAGTGTAGAGGGCAGATTTCAGCTGTGACAAGTTTGTGTAAGAGTGATAATTGGTAGGAAAATAATTAATGGAAAGGTAATTTTAATAGTTGTTTCTGAGCATATTTTTATACTCCCGAATAAAAATTCTGCAATAAGTAAAAGGCTTTGTTTTAGCATTAAGGATACTCTATAATGCTGTTAATGTTAAATACTTCAAAAGAAATTTAAAATTTTAGTATTCTTCATCTTTTTAATATTCGGCTTTTTGTGGGACATTATCAGAGATGATAAATCCACTTTTGTAATCTCTGTGAAAATAATTCAAGCAAGTGTAATGCTTTTATTAAGCTTACCTCAGAGTATTGTAAAAAATGAGATCTGTGTTCGGTTTTGCAACCCTGCAGTTGCATCAGTGTTTGGTTTTAACAAGACAGAGGACAGACAAAGCTGGGTTTGGCTCTGTGCAGGCACTTCAGTACCGTTTATCCCATTGCGTAGCTTGGAAGTTGCACCTTGCCACACTTTTCGTAAGTTATAACCGATACAATGTTATGAAATACCACTTTTTTGTAATGGTGTCAGTATTGTGAGCTCAGTATATAATTATTTTATAGTTTGATAGGTTGAAAAGGTTATTTGCACTTCACAATATTGTGATTTATATTATGTGAGAAGAATTGTGTGGTAAGAATGTGATAATTTTTTTTTGTCCCATATTAGAAGTTCTCAACATAGTGAGAAGTGAAGGGAAATGTATGTATCATTTCTGTTATATGAAGCAGGATGGAGTGGAATATGGGCTGTGTGTGTAACGACTACAGATCTGCAGAGTTTTTTTGTTATTTGCTGCAAAAGGCATGTCTGTTTTGCTTCAGCATGACGTCTGTTTATTTTTTTACTTTCAGGCTTTTAGCACAACCTAATAAACGATTTAAAATTTTGGAAGACAACAAACCAGTGCACATGCTGAACTATCTTGACCCCTTGCCTCTAACACATCAGCCTGGAGAAGGCTTGGGAGATGCTAGTGACCCGTACACTTTCGAAGATGGTGACATAAAGTACAGCTTCACTGGCAATAAAAAATGCAAACTTGGGGCTGAGAAAGATCTTTTGAAAAAGAACAAGGTAACCTGTAATCTGAGGTCTTTAACATTCTGATTAGGTTTATTTTACTTCAGCAGAGTACAGCTCTTGGGAATGCACAAATCTTTATTGCACAGGAAAAATACTTGCTCCAGTTTGGCAGTACCGTGTCTTTGAATCAGTAGTTGCTGCTTCATATATCTTCCTTCTGACCAGCAGCAGATTCCAGACATAAGCTAAGAAATAAAATATTTCAAGCCTTATGTTCACTTGTAGAGATGTAGAGAGGAAAGAACCTTCCTTCCTTGGGCAAAACCTCTTTAGCCTTCTACTGAGTGGATTTGTGACAGGGACACAATATTAATTTGAAAATTTCCTTAGAGCTCTTCTTCCTCCTCGAGGTGGAGAATGATTTGATCCTCATTCCTGGGCTCTTGGCTGCCGCAGCTGTATCATGTTTGCCCCTCTCTGTTTATTTTTATTGTAATGCTACTTATTATATATAGACAATATATATTGTCTATATTATCTGGCTTTTCTTCCTCGTTTGTTTCTATGGATAGCTGCCACACTTAAAATTCTAGGAGGTGTGTTTTTAGAGAAAATGAGCATGTTAATTATCTCTACTGGTTATCTAATTTAATTCATGTATATAGAATCCTCTGTAATTGATATGCAGTATTACTTCATATTTTTCCTGGCATGTAGATAAATTGAAAATAACTGTCTTTCTTTGTACTTTAAATGTTCTGGGCTTCTCGAAAGTTGAATCAAGAGCCCTGCATATGACTTGGTGTAGGAAAGCTATTAATATGACAGGTTATTCTTACATAGCTTAAATTAACATTATGAAATAATCTTGCATTCTGTGTATAGTCAGAAGATGGAATTGGTACCAAGGACATGCCCACAGCAGGTCATTCTGCGCCAGTGCCTGATGGGAAGGATGCCATGTCTATTTTCAGTTCTGCTCCTAAGACAGGTGAGTAAAAGTTTATTATTCACTCTGCAAAATCAAAATACTCAAAGAAAAGTCTCACACTAAATATTTTACCATGCCATGGGATATACAGACAGCTGTCTGAGCTGGATAAAAATATTAAAAAGAAAAATATTTTTGTTATTCCAGAAAGGGCAAGCAGGAAAAAAAGTTGAGCAGTAGCTGAGTTTATTCTTTCCTGGTTGTCTTTTGGTGTTTGACTAAAACTTCAGCGCGAGTTTCCACTACAGCAAGGATATTTCCAAAATACATCTTAGAGAAGGGCCCTCACTGATTCCTGCTTCTTCCCTGTTTAGAGTGATGAGTATAAGTAAAGACACAATTTCGTTTGCTATGTTTGCTCCTGCTTCTGATCAGTTTTTTCCTTTTCTTTTTTCTTTGTTTTGGTAGATACCCGGCAAGACAATGCTGCAGGTCGAGTAGGCTCTGGTAGCCTCACACAGGTGACAGATCTGGCTCCATCACTTCATGATTTAGATAATATCTTTGATAATTCAGATGAAGATGAGCTTGGTGTAAGTCTTTGTGGGACTGAATGTTCTGTAGATTTAAACCCTGGCGAAGAAGAAGAAAGATGTTGGAATCCTAGTGGTGGGCAGTCTTCCCTAATAGATAGAAGAGAGCTCTGCCAGGTAGGCAGGCTTGCACGTGTACCTAGCATGAAGTGAGTGCAGGATATCCTTAAGACTCTTCAAGGAGAAACTATCTGTATAAAACCCGGGAAGATTAGGCGATACCCTAGATAACAGCAAAGCTGGTGTTGTCTGACAGAGTTTTTTTTTTTTTCATTTACGAGAGGAACCGATATACTCTAAGGAAACTGCCACTAATTTTCTCTCATAGTCATTGCAAAGCCTGGCTGTAAGAATGTTTCCTTAGGAAAAGCAATGCAAGTTGCATTAAATCTACTTTGTAATCTTCAGCTTTTGTCAGGGTTTTGTGTTTGTTTCTGTGAGCTATGGAAAAAGATGTTACTTTGATTAATTGAGGATATGTACTTCTGCATTGTCTGAGAAGCTGCCCAAAGAAAAATACATTTAACTTACAGTATTTCATTCGTTCCATGAAGTAACACTCTGAAGGACTTCTCTGTTTCTTTCTGTTCCCATAACTACTTTATTTCTCTACAAAGAGAAGTAGCTCGTGGAATACTTAAAATACAGTAGGAAAAAACAACTTACATCAAGTAACTTCTGCTGCTTTGATTTACATCAAAGCTACTGGACAGCCAAAGATGAGAGTAATTACCGTGTGTAAACTTAATCTAATCTAGCCATAATGATACAGAAGCTGATCCTAAACTGACTGATGAAGACAATATGGTTTGAAGGTCTAATGTCTGCTTCTTGGCTGAACTTTATTTTACTAGCTGTCATCCACAGCTTGTTAAGTATGTTTAATGAATCCCTAGGTCTCTTTATTTGTGCTGTGGTTTTACACACACACCTAAGGTATTGCATCTAATAAGCAAGTCCACTAGAGGACCATTCTGACAAAAAAAACCACATTTACCTTTTTGTGCGCAGTCGCTGCTGGCTTGCATAAACCTCACGTTCCTCCTGTCTTAAAACATGCAGCGTGTTCAGCTGTACCCTGTAGTAGTCTGTGTGTGGTGTCCCATGCACTACACACAATATTACCCTTGATGCTGTGTTCTCAGTATCACTTTGTAGTGCCCCAACCTGGAAGCAGGTGGTGTAATCATGTTAATTTTGACATTTTCAATATGATTCATGTAAATATATATATACATATATATTTATGCGCACATGTTTTCACCTGTATGAATGTGCAAATATCTCCGAGATGTTTATTTTTGATTTTAATGTTGAAAAAGATAAAAGAAAATCCAAACTCTTGGTTGTGAGAGGGGAAGAATGTGTTAATCTAATGGAAAAGTACAATTTTTGCTTTTTTTTGGTGAAATCTCTTTCAGAGAGCTTTCAAAAATTTTAATAGCTTTAGAATTCTCTTTTTTTTTAACATACTACATGATTATTCTTTTAGGCTGTATCACCAGCTCTTCGGTCATCAAAAACACCTGCAGTGGGGTCTGACGAACGCCCTGTAGGGAAGGATGGTAGAACAGCTGTACCTTATCCACCAAGTAAGTAGCAGCAACTGCTCCCCACTTTGGTCGCAGTTAAAATTACCTCCTAGCTGCTGTACTAACTGTTTTGCAAGAAATTTGCAATGTCCCGTTTCAGGATTAAGAGCTAGCGTGCTTATTTTCTTCTGTAATTCCTAGATGTCAATATTAAACAAGGATAAGCTGGCTTTAATTGAAACAGTGGATGGTAATATAGACATATTTTTAATGTGCCTTCTGGGATTTGTGATGTTAGTCTTCTCGCATTATTGCCTCTGATTAGAAGTATGGAAGGGAGTTGTTACAGTTCTTTTTGAAGCTATCCCTGTAATCTCAGTTCAGTATTTAATCTCAGACACTCACTTATACCATTACTGTATCCATTTAAGTATGAATATATCCATTCATTGTACAGCTATTCAGATTTTAAAGCTGTGATTTACCACTTGGCCTTTATGGTGCAACCTATCTTAGAAAGAAGCTGCTTTTAACATAAACCACAACATAAAACCACGTTCAGGCTTTAATCTAGATATGGAAGTATATGAGGAGAATAGAAGTATTAACTTCTCATTGAAGACAGATTTTAACCCCTTGTAGAGGGGATGTTTATGGTAGAAGTAATGCTGGTGCAGGCCATTACATAGGTAGTACCTGAAAGATACTGAGTAATACCTTTTGGAGGGCTGTGCCAACAACTTTTTGGAATTGTAACTTTTAAGGTCTTAAAGACATAATTTTTCTAGGTTTATTTACCTAAATCACATTTCTTTGAGCATATATGTGTGTGTTTGCATGTGTGTGAGGAGGGAAGTGAGATTTTTTTCATATGATACTATCCAACCAAATTATGAATTACAGATTATGTGATGAGAAAGATATTTGATCCTGTGACTACTATAAACAGAAATCAAATTTCTCTGCAAATCATTCTTTAATGCCTTCTCATTAACTTCAGCTGGTAATGAGAACAAATTGAGGGGAAAAAGCATGGTGTCAAGGAGATGAATCAGTTTTATGAACCCATAAAGGTTGTGCTGATTTATTCAAGTGTGCAAGTCTGAAGTATATTGAGATTGGATTTTGACAGGTTTAACTGCTCCATTTCTAAAATATACAAGCCTTTTTCAGACATGACACGTGCAAGTGAATAATGCTGGTTGGTCAGTTGCTTGAGGGTTGAGTGTTTGGAGTAATTAAACCTTTCTTCTTTTCTTTTTTTTTAATGAACCTGCACTGCAGAACTTTGCTAACTGGAGGTTAGCAAATATGAGAAAACCATGTACTACTGAACTGTATGAAATAAGTTAAATGAGAGACCTTCCTTTTTTGTTGTTGTTTTGTAGTTGTCTTCCTTCGACACCGTCTTTGAGGCATAACGGTATCTGCAGGGAACTGAAATGCCTCGTACATCATAGCAAAGTTCTACTGACTACACTTCATTTGAACTCTCTTTCCTTTTCCAAAGGCAGGACTGATCCAGATGGCAATCAAGAGTAGATTGTACTTCATTTTAGCATCTGATAGAAAATAGTTTTTTGTCTATTTTTCATTCTCTGGATCCTGAGTTTTCAACAGTTGCTCGTCCTGTATCAGGACAGTATTAAATTTTTCACCCGGCTTCAGGAGGATCTCTCCTATTTGAGTTGTTCCACTCCATATAAAGAACTAAATAGGAAACCAGCTGTCTCATCTCTGTGGATGAGAGAATCAATTTCAGATTATTGCACAGTTAAGGCAGAGCAGGGAAAGAAATCAAAGCTGCAGCGTCCTACAAAAATGTACTTTAAACTACAATGTATATGAATACATTCACTACTATATGAATGTGCTCAAATACTGTATGTAATTTTAATTCTATCACTTATTTCTGTCCTTCACAAGGAGTTATAGGAAGCAGCAACATTTTTCAACAATGAGTTTTGATTCCTACAACTCAGTGTTTTCCTGCCAGATATTCTTCTCTATTCATTATGCATTATTCATAATCTTTAGTCTGCAAGAGTTACTGCATAACGGTATGTCTTTGTGCCTTACCAGCTAGGGCTGGGGGTGTGTAAAGGAATGGGAGTGAGCGTTTAGTCTGTCAGAATCACTCCTTCAGAAGAGACACCTAGGGGAGTTCACCGCTCTCTAATTTGAGTATTTTAACAATGAATTCTCCAGAGTGATCATTAAGTCAGGATGATATCTGTTCTAATTCAAGTAAAGAACAGATAATATACATTCTGAATTTTAAGCAAAATAAAGAGAGAAAATATAACTGGGAAGAAAATGCAAGATTTTATTCTAACTTCCATTTGCTTGCGTATGCTACATAGTACGTGGTTAAACTTTCCTGTTTTTTTTCTTAAAAAAAAAAAAAAAGACATCATGAATGATTACATTATATTAATTTTACTGAGAGGTAATTTAGGGATTTTCCTGGCTTAGTGTCTAGTAGTGCAAAATTCTTATTTTGAAGCTTCCTTTGAGGCTTATATGTGATTTGCTAATGCCTGGCATTCTAATATCCAACTGAAAGTGCCTATGTTTGTTGTTGTTAGTAACAGTGGTCCTTTTCAGAGTTTTTGTCACTATGGAGCAAATACTGCACGGCAGTGACTGTAGGTCAGTGAAAAAACACAGCTAATTGCACAAAAAATCAGAAAGCCTCCATTTTGGGATTCAGTGGCATTCCAGAAAAGGAGAGTAACTGTTTTGAATCTCCTTAGTAACAGTTGCTGGGGTGAACTTTATTAATGTCAATTATTCTTTTTTATTATGAAAACATTGGTTAAAATTGTTATGTTTACATCTATGTGTATTGCAGTTCATTGTTGCTACTGAACAATGAGTTTGCAAAGCATCCTTAGGAATTGCTGGAATTTATCCTTGACTCTTAGTTTAAGTCTGTACTAGTGTCAGAGCCATAGCAAATCTGTAGAAATGTTTTCTAGATGCAAATGATTGAAATAAGGGCCAGTGCCAAGCTGATCTCCCCTGTTTTATTGGTTTTACTTGAGATTTTATATTTTAATTACTAACAGTGTCTTATTCCATTGTATTTAGCTGTGGCAGATCTCCAAAGGATGTTCCCAACACCACCATCTTTAGAACAACATCCTGCCTTCTCCCCTGTAATGAATTACAAAGATGCAATAAGCTCAGAGACTGTGACCGCCCTGGGAATGATGGAAAGTCCTATGGTCAACATGGTTCCAACGCAGCTTGCTGAGTTTAAAATGGAGGTGGAAGATGGATTAGGTAGCCCTAAACCTGAAGAAATTAAGGTAACAGGCCAAAGATGGCACTGTCTTGTAGCCTTATCTCTGTATGCTTTGTATGCTTTTTTTATAAACATGTAACTTGTAGGATGCCTAGCAGATTACTTTTACAAATATGAATTGGATCCCTATAAAGTATGTATCAATCTTTAGCTGGAAAAACAAAATCCATCTTTATAAAACAGTTTTTTAATGTTTCCCTAGTTTTAACTACAGTTATTTGTGTTCTCTCACGATAGGTATAGCTCTGTAATGTTTCTGGGTTTCTCAGGAACCAAACAATATTGTACATGAAGTGAGTCTATTGCTTGGCAGAAATAATGTATGTATATGAAAAGCATCATGCTTGTGACTATGTAGTACTTAAATGCTTTCTTCAGATAATTTTTCTGTAGCACATTTTACTTATAGCCACTCCTTGTTGCCAGTTTCTGGGACAGAACTAGGATAAAATCATGCATGTAGAAAGGCTGCCTTTTTCTCTCTGAAATGTTGCCTTTTTTGGTTAGGGTTGAAAATCACTGAGAAAGCCCAGGGGTTGAAAACTTGCTCTGTTTCTTCTTCAGCTGATGTTACTTCACAAGTTGTAAGGCCAGATGGGACCATTCTTATCTGACTTTCTGTATAACACAGGTCAGGTAATGTCACATAGTTACTCCTATATTGAGCCCTATAGTGTTTCTGAATGAAGAAATATTTTAAAATGGGGTCTCTGCTATGGGGTACTAGTACTCACCTCCCCTGCTTACATATCAAGATGTATCCATTTTTTCATAGCATCACATAAAAGGACTTAACATAAGCACCTAGTCTGCATTGATATGTATTTCATTGTTCCATCGTTAGCACACGTTAACAGGTAGGTTAAATCATTCTGCCTGACTGTGTGTATTCTGCATTACTTACTTTTTGGCCAGTTTCTGTCACTTTTGTCAGACGTTATCTTTATCATATTTCCATGAGTATAACTGGAGGATTATTTATTTAAAAATGAACGTGTCCTTGTGGTTCAGCAGTGCAAGCTGGGTGTATGCAGGTAATTAAAAGGGAGATCTACATGAGAGCTCAGTCTTCGTGGTAGGTCCCCAACACCACATTTTACAGTCTAGTTCTTCTCCTTCAAGCCCACTTAGTCCCAAATCCCCCCCAGCCTCTTTCTATATTTCTAGCCATTTATTTTCCCAAGACCCTTACACTCCTGTTCACATTGTTCTTTTGTAAAGGCTGGAATTAGCCAAGGGCTGATTTCTAAGCATCTGTACAGCCGAGTGAGCCATATATACAAAGATACAGTATTTACAATACAGCACCTGCAGCTGCATGGACAAGAAGTGGCTATATATCGATCTGGGAATACTGATACGAAATCTAATCTGGGTATAAAATACTTAGTTTTGAATTAGTAAATTTTCCTGTATGGCAGCAATGGTATAACTTAGGCAGACAGAAGGTCAAGCCCAGGCAAACAACACAGTGGTGTTCCCCTTAATAACATTCAAATATAGCCCAGGGAAAAAATAGGACAGACTGTTGCATTCAAGCGTTTTGTGTTCGGGTAATGAGAAAGTGTGAACCAGGAGTTAGCAGCTCGCAAGGCTGCCAAGTGCTGCGCGGCCCGTGGAGGAGCTGAGTTGCTAGTGAGCTCTTGCAAGGAATTCCGCTGAGGAAGGGAGAGGCTCTTTTGCCGAAGGCAGTCAGAGTTCCCAGAGCAGCCCTCCTGAAGACAGTTAAGCACCTGGTAAGCTAGACATGTATAAAGCCTGCTCTGTTGTCGCAAGATCGCTTCTTTATTTTAACATGATAAATTGAAGGCACAATAAGAAAAAGCATCTTAGAAGCTTTGCTGGTGTACAGTTATCCACTCTCTTTGTATACTTTGTATATTCTCATAATTTTGCTGCCATTACAGAAGATTGAAATGTTTTTGATGAGGTATGTTGTATGTAAATATGGAACAACACTTCTTCCCCTTGTCACAGACCTTACTTGTTTTTTCCTTCCATTTGACTAGCAATATCCTAATAAATAGGATAATTTGAGGACTGGAAAGAAAGTATGCACTGGGACTTGAGCTTGAGAGTTTTTGAGGGGGACAGGTTTTAGTGCATCGTTAGTGCAGTGAAAATATTTTAATCTCCCTAACACCCATCTTTACAAGTATTAAAATATATTTTGAATTGCTCCTGATAACATTTCCAACAGCACAGTTTACTCTGCTTTTAAGTGTGTTGCACCTGCTCATATGCACTGATGGGAAACAAGCGCCTAAACCCATTGCTAATCATTTTGAGAACATGCGAGTACATTTCTTGGGCTTGAGTATTCAGCAGCTGAGGTAGTGATCCACACATCCCTCATCTCAATGCTTTAACAAGGTACAATGGGAAACATGGCAAGGTCTAGCAAGATACTAAATACTGCAATTTGAGCCTGCTGTTACTGTTTTAATAAATACTGTTGCTTTGTAGTAGTGTTTCAAAAGCATTAGCTCTTTTCTAATGAAAGAAGCTTTGACTAGTTTTAGAAATAGAAGTTTCTGTCCTGGTTCTCTGCAAATAAACATAGGACAGTCGCTTGAAGTCCAGTCTGGGTAGCTTTTAATGTGGTTTTGGAAACGGTGCTAGTGATAAGGATCCACTTTTACTAATGGGATTATATTAATTCCCAAAGGGAAAGGTTATTCAGAGAGGCTGACTTAAGGCACCTGAAGTTTTTTTGGAGAGTGATTCAGCCTTTCTGTGATCAGTATAGAAGTCTTTCAAAGATCAGCTTTTAAGTGCCTAAATTAGGTGCTTAAAGTTACATAATCTGAATATTTCATAGTGTGCCATTTAATTTTCAAACATTTCATATCTTAAATGAATCTTAAATGAATAATATAATTGTGAAATGTTCTCATATTAGTGAAAGTCGTATAGTACCTCAGTATGATAAGAAGCGCCAGCTGCATTCTGTGAAGAAGCTGGTTCTCAATGTTTTGTGGGATGAATAGACATAATTATGAAAAAAATGCAGTTATGTATGGTTCAAAAGCGTGAAGTAATTTTTAATTAAAAATAATTGTTTAAATATAAAGCTCAACCTTACCATGTTGTTGTAAACGATATCACTTGGATGTTACAGGATTTTTCGTATGTGCACAAAGTTCCATCATTTCAACCTTTCGTGGGCTCCTCCATATTTGCCCCCCTGAAGATACTGCCAAGCCAGTGCCTCCTACCTCTGAAGATACCAGACGCCTGCATTTTCAGGCCTTCTTGGGCAGTTCCTCCTAAAATTGAACAACTTCCTTTGCCACCTGCAGCCACTTTCATCAGAGATGGCTACAAGTAAGTACGGTGATGCAGATGCCTATACTAAAGTGATGGTTGATCAAAATATTTTGTGCATATGTTAAAAACATTTAACTAAACCTTAACGCCATCAAATAACCTGCACATGTATTTTAAAGCTTTTAAATGTGTTGTTACCTCAAATAAAGAAGTTTCTGATGGTAGGGACATTCAATTTTTTCGAAATTGCTATTATCACAATATAGTTTCACAGCACTCTTGGTACTTCTCGGAGATCAGAGTAAAAACAGAGCTTGAATTAATTGCAATTTCTGATACAGGAAAATACTGCAATTCAGCATTAAATATATGCTGATGAAATGTATGCTATCTTCCTCTTTCCAGATAATAAAAAAACATAGATACTAGGGCTTTTCAGTTTGTAGCAAGAGTGACCTATATGCAGATGTTCCTATTAAACTTAACCTGTATTTCTCATTCATTTTCAGAAATTAGCAGTGGTTATGGGAAAAACAAAGAAATAAAAAACACTGCTGGAGATCCTGATACCTTTCGATACCTATATTGATAGCCATAATTTGTACCATTAAATTTATAAAACCTCTTAAAAGGCATAGGCAGTATAAATGTCTGCTGGTGCCCTGCAGTCTCTCCTGGAGGAAGAAGTCTGTATTTTTAAATCAATCTTTAAATCTTTTAAATCTGTCTCTTTCCAGATCCAAAGGGTAATTCAGTGCTCTCTCAAAAGAATTGCAAAAAACAAATTGTAAACCCTTGATAGTGGCAAGGGAACAATTTTTTTTTTCTTCTTTTTTTTTTTTTAATAATACTAACTGATTCACCAGACCCGAGCTTGTTATTCATTTCAGGTATTTGTTGGAAAAAAAAAATCTTTTATTCTCAATATAATCCAATTAGAGTGAAGATTATTACTGCAGGCTTCTGACAGAGTGGCTGCCAATCAAGGTTTCTAGGTCACCTTTTCTATTAGTCTGAGGTGCTCAGTATGCTTCAGACTCAGAAATCCTTCAGACCTCTGCTCATTTTTTCCCTCTTACCTGCAGTGGAACATACATCGATTCAAGATAACTGATTCTAAGGAATAAGCTCTCTTTTCGCAATCCTAACGATATTTGTGCCTTAAAATAATATTCCTTTAAATAACACACAAAATAGAGAGTAAGGGTAGACAGACATGCAAAATTCTTTCTTTTCCACTCCTTATTGAGGAGACTGATTATGTTTTTACATGTTAGCACCAGGAAATAAAATATGTGAAATACTTAACAAACACATTTCAAGAGAGGTGTTTTACTAGCAGCTTGGAAAGAGGAAAGTTAAATAAAAATTCTTTTGAATAAGCCTCTACTATCTCTTTCTTGGTGTAATGAGTCCTTCCAGAGACAATATAGATCTCATGGGAAAGTACAAACATATTCTGGTCACTTAAATTTGGCAGAAAATGACAAAGGTTTAAGTATTAAAAAATGGTGGCGACGAGGAGATCTAAAGACATCATTCTCAGCTTTTTACCGGATTAAGAGTTTTGGATTCAACCTATGATTTTTTTTTGTCCCGTGGACTGCATAGTGCTAAATGAGTATTTGTTTTTGAGTATCTGAAATACTACTGGCAGTTGCATGCTACCATAAAGCAATCCTGTGTATAACAAATGCCAGGTGCGTAGTTTTCATCAGATATGTAAACTGATTATTTCTAAAATGAGGTAGCATTTCTGTGCCCCTATGAAATATTTTCTTAATTTATTTCCACTATTTTGCTCTTGAGATTATGGAAACTGCTTTTTTTTTTTTTTTTTTTTTTTAGCCCAAACCTTTTTTATAAATTTCCTTTAGGAAAAAAAAAAAAGCTATCTTGAGTATCTTGATAAGATTATGTTCTCATGCTTCTAGTGGGCATTTGAATAATCTGGTCATGAGAATAATTTTTGAAAAGAGTTAAGTGCTTGATTTTTTTTATTATTGAGCTGATAAGAAACAGCTGTGCTCACTATGAGAATTGAATTTTTAGGTGAAAGATATATATGTAAAAGCCCGAGAGCAAAATACCTGCAGACATTTCTTCTTTACTATAGTTTGTAATGAACCCTAGCATTTTTCACTATCTCCCTGTTGTGTTAAAATCCATCTTTCAGGAAGCAAACGCAGAGAGTTTCCTTGGTACCATTTGATTCCTTTTGGTGTGTTCCTTGCAGCAACGTGCCTAGCGTTGGGAGCTTGGCTGACCAGGACTACCTGCAGATGAGCACTCCGCAGATGAGCACCCCCGTGACGCTGAACAGCGCCGCCCCGGCCAGCAACAGCGGGGCTGGAGTTCTGCCGTCGCCAGCAACTCCCCGCTTCTCTGTGCCCACCCCCCGCACTCCCAGGACCCCAAGGACTCCTAGAGGTGGGGGTACCGCAAGTGGCCAAGGATCTGTCAAATATGACAGCACAGATCAAGGCTCACCTGCGTCTACCCCTTCTACGACACGACCGCTTAATTCTGTGGAGCCAGCCACTGTTCAGCCCATCCCGGAGGCTCACAGCCTCTACGTCACCTTGATTCTCTCAGACTCCGTGTTGAACATCTTCAAGGATCGTAACTTTGACAGCTGTTGCATATGCGCCTGTAATATGAATATTAAAGGTGCAGATGTCGGATTATACATCCCAGATTCATCTAATGAGGATCAGTACCGTTGCACCTGTGGATTTAGTGCGATTATGAACCGCAAATTAGGTTACAACTCTGGGCTCTTCATTGAGGATGAGTTGGATATTTTTGGCAAGACCTCAGATATTGGCCAAGCTGCAGAAAGACGACTGATGATGTGTCAAAGCAACCTGCTTTCTCAGATGGGAGAGGGAGCTAGAAGGACCCAGGAACCTCCAATGAACCTCCTCTTGCTCCTCCAGAATCAGCACACACAGCCTTTCACTTCTCTGAGCTGCTTGGATTACATGTCCTCCAACAACCGTCAGCCGCTGCCCTGTATGAACTGGAGCTACGACAGGCTGCAGGCAGACAGTAACGACTCCTGGGTTGAGTGCTTCAATGCCCTGGAGCAGGGCAGGCAGTATGTGGATAACCCCACGGGTGGAAAAGTGGATGAAGCCCTAGTCAGAAGTGCCACTGTGCATTCCTGGCCTCACAGCAATGGTACGGGTCGCAGCAGACTTTTTTAGAAATCTGTTTGAAACTTGCAACTACAAGTTTCTTAATCTTTGTGTGGGAAATGAAGCACATAAAATATTCTAGGAATAAAGTAGATTTTTGAGAGCTTTAGAAATTACAGGTAACAGAATAATAATCAGGTTGTCCTTAGTATTTAGACTTTGTAGTGTAACTTGTGGCAGAATTTGTGGTAATTCAGAAACCCAAAGCAAATATACAAAATAACTTCAAGTATTTGCAGGGAGGAGAGAAGGGGCTATGACCCCTCTTTTGTTGGAGAAGGATGTGAAGACTCATTTGAAAAGCAGCAGCCTGTGTGAGTGCTGAGGGTGCTCGTGCTTAAGAACTGAGTTGGACAATGGTTTCAATAAAAGGTGTGCGGAAGGGACTGTAATAGCCTTAGTTCAGTGATGTTTTCATGGAGTTAGGATGCTAAATATCATTAGGCAGTTTAGAGCTGTACAGATTTTATGAGCATTGTGAAGAGCTGTATGACGAAACAGCAAACCAAACAATGTTGCCATCTTGAAATAATTCCTCCTTTTGCTCAGTGGAAGTGATTGACGCTCCGTTGTCGTTGCAGTGCTGGACATCAGCATGCTCTCGTCCCAGGACGTGGTGCGCATGCTGCTCTCGCTCCAGCCCTTTCTCCAGGACGCCATCCAGAAGAAACGAACAGGAAGGACCTGGGAGAACATCCAGCACGTGCAGGGACCACTCACCTGGCAGCAGTTCCATAAGATGGCGGGACGGGGCACCTATGGTACATACTGAGTTATAATGCACCAGCAGTTAAAATGAGTCATGGTTTTCTGGAACCATGAAAATGGAAATATGCACTTTCTTGTGGAAAATACATTATAGCAAATGGGCTCTTCCGATTACTTTTCGTGATCTTTAAAGGCATTTAAAGCATATGCTTGGATATTATAGTAAATGTTTTACCCTTCTAGATGATACATATTTACATAGCGCCTAAGTATTGTGTGAGAATCAAATCCCCATCTGAATCCGTATTTTGGCTTGTACTGTGGTGAGCTGGAACATAAATAGTGTGAAGGGAGGAAGCTGTTAAAATTGCACTAAATTGTAAACAGAGAAGAGAGACTTTCTAGGCCGGGGCTCAAATCCTGTAAATAAAAGTGGGTTTATTTGAACCACAAAGAGATTCACTTCTTCTAATATTTTCCGTAGCCTTAAGAAGTTTGTGATAGGCTCAGTTTAAATATTTATTGATTTTTAAGTCATGCTTCTGGAAAATAGATATTTAAAAACAGACTATATGTGCACCTTTGCAAAATAATGATTGAGCTCTAAATATCATTTGGCCCTTTTCTTTTTCCTCCCAGCAATTTATTTCAGTCTCAGCTGCTCTGGTCTTGCTTAGTTTTATTCTTAGGTTCCAAGAAACTTCACTTTGTTATTTTCTCTGCACTGGTATTTGATATCCTCTGCTTTCCTTTGGGTCTAGGAAAAGTCATGGTAACTACAGTTCCAGTCTAAAGCTGTTCTGCTCCATGAGAAATACCTCTAATATATTTTTCCAGCATTTGTAAATTTAATGTAAAAATTTAGGATTTGCCAGTTGTTACAGGCAAATGCAGCTGAAATTGCCAGATACTAAGTAGAGACCTGAGATGTAGGTCCAGTAATGTTATTGAATAGTGACTTTTTAATGAAGTTGGAATATATTCTGCAGAAACTCTTAGAGTATCGACTGATTTGTATTTTTCAACCATATTTCTTTCAATGAGCACCGTGTCTGGGATGTGCCATGTTAAACTGAATGGGAATCCTGTCAGCTGTGACAGCAAGTCCTTTTGTGATGAAAAGGAGCAAAGACCAGTTTTTAGAATTACATAATGATAACTTGGCTTAGCGTTACAAACCATGGAACAAGTTTGCCTAACCATTTTACTTGGTAATTTTACACAGTCAGGTGGAGGTAGATGAAAAAACATAAAAACAGTTTTCTAGAATACGTTACTGCTTTGGGTAGAATTAGACACTTGTGGCCTATGTTTCTAATATGATTGTGTAATCATTCAGACAAAGTTTAACCTCTTAATTGAAGGTCTAAAGATGAAGCCTCAGGAGGGGCATGCACCTACAATACACTGAAAAAATGTTTTACTGCAGCTTTCTAGGAAAGTGTAAGTGGTGCTTTCCTTGGCTTCCTGCTATACTTTGGCTGACTGAACCTTTTTGAGACATTTCCTAAGTACAATATAGATGTTTCTTGTTCTTAATTAAAGACTATTTTTTTCAAGCAGAAACACTGTGGAAGGACCTTGTTTATGAGGTGCGATACAACCACAGTCTGCACTTCGTAGCATGGTCAGTCTTCCATGAGATGAGCATGGCAAGGGATTAGTGATTTTGCAATATTCCTCTAGGAGAATCCGATTCCTGGTATATCAGAGAGCCCGTTAAGTTAAGACAGTTATTTTAACATGATCTTTCTTTATTTTTTCTCCTTCCCTTACAAGCTCTGAGGAATCTCCTGAGCCTCTTCCAATCCCAACTTTACTAGTGGGCTATGACAAGGACTTCCTGACAATCTCTCCATTCTCTTTGCCATTCTGGGAAAGGCTATTGCTTGACCCATACGGGGGCCATCGGGATGTCGCCTATATTGTGGTGTGTCCAGAAAATGAGGCCTTGCTCGACGGAGCCAAAACTTTCTTCAGGGACTTGAGTGCTGTATACGAGGTTGGATAGATGAACCGCTCTGAATTATTTCTTCTTAAGTGTCATTTCTGATTTGTTACTTGTTTAATAGGTTTTAATAGGTTTAATCTGTTTCTGTTTTATAGATATTTTTTCTCTTTTATATATATGTTTGTATGTGTGTGTGTATATTTACAGCAATGATTTAATTGAAGATTTCTTTCATTTTGTGGACTTCTTCCATTTTCAGAGTGCAAAATTAGCATCTAATTTTATTACACTTACAATACTGATTCCTGTGAATCACAACATTTAACACTGAAGTATAATCGTATGCAATGCCTGTTTATGCTCAAAAAATAGTAAAAGTCACACTTCTTTTCCTTAGTTTATCTGAGTAAAGTCATATGTGACTGAAGTCATATATATATGCCTTTGATAATGGATATGATTATATATACACATACAGTAGTCACTAACTGCACAACATGCTCCTCAAAATCCAACAGCTGAGTGAGCTATAACCAACTCACTGTTTTTCAGCAGGATCCTGGAATAGCCATTCAGAGTGATAAAAATCTGATACCCCAGTATTATTAACAAAAATACTTTCTGTCTAATACAGAAGGTGGCATTGAGTTAGTATCTTGTGCTTTAATAGGCCTTAATATCCAGTCAGTGATACAGCCTTGGAACATACCAGTCTGCTTTGTGCAGAAATGAAGCTGGTCCTGCTTACATAAATGTGCTGCTCTGTTGGCATCTGCTCTTTTCCAGTATATCTGCTTTCATTTTACAGAGGATACAATACTAGCCTTAACACTACATTACAAGGACAGCCTAACACTTTATAGCCCAACCAGACCTGCAGTGCAAGGCCTTGGTTAAAGAACCTGTTGCCTTCATGTAATTGCTGGGCTGCAGACAAAGACTTCTTTTTCTTTCTGCATGTCCTGTACTTTGTAATGTTGTAGACTCCCTTGTAACCTTACATTGACTTGACCTTACGTGTAACTCAAGTTAGCACATATATGTGTTTTTTCTATATTTATTAAGAAGCCAGATTTGTGTTAGCATAGGCTGAATGTAGGGAGCCTCATGTCACAAATCATTAAGACTTCAGGCTACAAACCGCTCTGCATAACTTATTCAGGGAGCTTGGCATTTGATTAAAAGTACTTTTTCTTTCCTCACCAGATGTGTAGACTTGGCCAGCACAAACCAATCTGCAAAGTGTTACGTGACGGGATTATGCGGGTGGGAAAGACCGTGGCCCAAAAGCTGACGGATGAGCTCGTGAGCGAATGGTTTAACCAGCCTTGGGGTACTGAGGAGTGTGACAATCATTCCAGACTCAAACTTTATGCGCAAGTTTGTCGGCATCACCTAGGTGAGTCTACTAAGGAGCCTGCAAGGTTGGGGTGTTTTCGGTAGGTGCTTTAGAGGTTCTTTGCAGCAGGTGCAATCATGTACTTGAGATGTGGGTATGATCTGTTTATTCATTTATTTTTAAGTATTTTGAGGCTGCTTTACAACTTCTGACTGATTTTTGTGTTAAATTCATATATTTCAAAAGATTCTGTTGTTGGTCAGACACTTGTTCATATGTTTCAAAGATGTTCTGAACAAGATTGAATGTGTAAGTGATTTTGGTATATATGCTACTAATTAAAAAAAATCATGTCCCTGTGATAGAAAAATTTGCAGCGTGCCTTAGAGCATGACATTTATTTAAAAGACTAGCTGACTAAAATTCTGAAAAGGAAGAGTGAGGTAATAGAGCGAAAACCAAAGCAAAACAAAAAATAGTAGCCTTGATAAGAAGGGCTGCAGCCTTCTGGATCTCAGATACTTAGAACCACGTTGCCCTCAAAACCTGGTCTCTTTATAGCCTCATGTACCCTTATTTCCATCCTGAAACATAGCAACAGATTTTTTATTTTATTTTATATTATTTATAAATTTATTATAATATAGATTTATATTTATATAATTTATATTTATATATTTATAAATTTATAATTTATTATAAAGCATATTTATTTTATTTTATATTTATTTTATATTTTTAAAGTAACATGCTGCCTGGCTGCAGGCTGCCTGGCAACCTGCCATATTTGTGTTTTTATAACGTAATATCAAGAGTGTTTGCTGCATGGAGACATGTGAAGGAATTAATATGGAAAGTCTGCTGAGATCATGTGAGCAGGCTGGGGCAGTCCCTGAGCTGCTCTGGCCACCACATGGCTCCCGGATTTGGGGAGAGACACGGGACAAACTTGTTTTTTCGTTTGTTCCTTTAAAAATAGCTATGAATTTCAAACCTATCCCTGCAATGTGCTTACTGTCTTTGCTCTGAAAAGGGGCTGACAATTCTTAAGCCTGGCTATCTTGAGTACTGATGTCTGGTTTTGGAAGATAGAAGTTTTGAGAAGGCAGATGGAGGTCAGAAGTAGCTGGGCAGCTCTACAGCCTTCTAAGTGCTTGTCCTGTCTTTAAGGAAAATTTGGAAGAACTGGATGGGACTTTGTCTATCTCAAATAATCCTGCTGCCACATTCAGCTTGCTTTTAATATTCATTTATCACATAAATGAATATGGAAGAACTTACTCCAGTACTACTTAGTGGAAATGTGTAGCATGTGCCCAGCCCATGCAGGAATTGGCTGGGGCTGATGCCTGGGGACAGTACTAGCAACTCCTTGCTGCTGTGCCTGTTCTGACAGTAAATAAATAATGAATGCATATGTATCTATACATTGATTTTTATTCATTTATTATTTTTTTAAAAAGTCATTGTGATTTCTCTCTTTCTGATACAAAGAAATAACTAATAATAATGGTTTTGAGTTTGCTATTATTTTAAATAATAGCAAAATAAAAAGGACTTTTAGATTTTCCATCTGACAGAGATTATCTGAAAAATGTCTGGAACAGACTGTGAAAAAATATTATGTAATAATTTGCAAAGCTGAACACTAACTGTATCCAGCTCCCGTCCCAGCAAAGTGTAGCTAAAGGTAAATGACACTTCAGTACCAACTTTGATTCATGTCCAGTCCTCTTCCTACTACAAGAGTTCTTCAAAGGCAGCCCTGTTTTCAAAGATGTTTGAGTCACATCAGTTCAAAATGAAACCATAAAGAAATGATTCCAAAGTAGATACTTATAATGGAGATTATGTTCACTTAATACTTGTATACTCTTATAATAGCCCAAGAACAGAAAATGCTGTATGGCTTCAGTCTGATAAACTGTCATTCCCTTGTTCTTATGCTCTTTTCAGCACCTTACTTAGCCACTCTGCAGCTTGACAGCAGCCTGTTGCTACCACCTAAATATCCAACGCCAGCGCCAGCAAGCCAGGCCCAAACGATGCCCGGGAACAGTGGATCTGTGTCCTCAAACTCGGCGTGTCTGGCGGCTCCGGGGGCCCCGCCAGCCGGCAGTTCTTTTAACTCCACACCCAACGGTGGGACCACCAGCCTCCCAGCAGCAGCGGCTTCGGCCTCGGGATCCTCCTTGCCGCAGCTGTCAACATCTTCTGCCGCCCCTGGCATTGGCCAGATGACCACTACCTCCACTCCAGGGTTTAGTGGGAACATGTGCCCAGGGCAGAGCACCAGCACTGCGGGGAACACAGCAGACCGCTCGCAAGGAGGCACAGGTTCTGGAGACATAGATTCAGGGCAAAACTTACCACAACAGCAACAAGAAGGACAAGAAGGGTAAGTTACTTAAGTGATGCAAAGTACTTCTACTAAATCCTACATTTTCCTGCTGTCATACAACTCATATTATATAAGCTTTACATAAATCTTTTAAATGAAAGGACACTGACATGTTGTGGTTCTCTTATCTGGTTGCAAGCAGAACAGGGCTCTCTTTTTTTTTTTTTTTTTTTAATTCAGTAATTGCTGATAAAGGGAATTGGAAAAACAAACTTCCCCTTGTGGATAAATGCTTTCAGCTACACAGACATAGGTGTTGTAGAGCCACTTGAGATGCCCTAACATACTCCTCCTGGCCTGAAGATACTGTACAAGAAGAGCATGGTACCTCATAGGTTCTGTGCTGTAATCGCTAGCCCAGTCTCGCATGTGTCAGATACTGCAGGATATCTCATGTGGCACTGGGTGCCTCTTAATGACAATTCCATCATTCGTTTAATGTTAAGAGACACTACAAAATAAATGTGGTCCCTGCTTTCTTCCACACCTCACCAACTTGCTTGTATTGCAATGATTTTTTTTAGCAGATGTACTGTGAAATCAGAACACAGGAATATACTTTTTTTTTTTAACAAATTTGAGCAGCACATCATGTTTAAGGCCTTCATTTTAAATAGCCTCCACCAACCAGAAAAAGTAGAAAAATAATTTTCAACATCATCTATGACTAATTTGCTGAGTGAGCATGTTTTTCATTACTCTTACAGTACTACATATTACTAATAATTACGGTGCAGGCTAGGGAGTTCCTGCATCTTAAATGAAAAGCCCACATCCTGTCCTAGCTCAGGTCATTCTCCAAACATGTACTGACTAACCTATGTGAAGTGCTGTTTTATCAAATGCAGTGTGGTCGCTCCCAAAGTGAATCTGAGCTGCTCTTTATCACTTACAGATGCTGAGTCTCTCATTCATGATTGAGGTGGTTTGCTGGAGGAGTAAGTAACTTGCAGCTTAGTTGCCATTACCAAGGCAAAAATGCTCAGTTGCTCCTTCCATTACCAGTGCCACCTTTTATGTATATGTGAATAGAGGACTTCAGGCTCCATAAATACCACTGTGGCACTTCTCCTTAGCACTCACTTGTTTCCCTCCTACATCCCTTTCCCCGGCCCAAAATAAAAGCCCAAACAGTGCTAGAAATGAGGCATGCACAAACACAAGAAGAAAGCTTGCAGCGCTAATATTGGTCATTTTTCCATATTCTTTAGTCCTACAGTATTCAGATTGAACTAAATAAGGTTTATAGATTATAGGTTAGATTTCATGGTAAGTATCTCTGATGCATGACTCCTAACAGGTATTTTGTATTACCTAATGCTGGGAGTAAAAGCAGTCTCTCATCAAGCACTGCTGCCATGCTTATTACTTTTGCTTCTCAATGTAATGATACTTGGTACTCCTCTTTTGCTCCTTTCCCACTTCACTCTCCCACACCTTTAGAGCAAAAGAAAAATTAGTAAGTTGTTACTTTCCTTTGAACTTAACAAAACATGTATGTCTGTAGTGTTACAGAGAGGGAGAGAATAGGGGTTCCCACGGAGCCGGAGTCTGCAGACAGCAATGCCTACCCTCCAGCTGTCGTCATCTACATGGTGGATCCTTTTACCTACACTGCAGATGAAGAATCTGCCTCAGCCAATTTCTGGCTTTTAAGTTTGATGAGATGCTACACAGAAATGTTGGAGAACTTGCCTGAGAATATGAGGAATTCTTTCATTCTCCAGGTAACTATCTCATTCCATACTTCCACCTTGGACAGTCATTCTATCACAGCACACTTCTGATATGGGCAGTAATATTTAAAAACATCACATTTAGATAAAGCTTACAAATTATTTTGTTGAAAGTACAAGGCTGTAAGTTGAAAAAGATTTCCTTTGGCTTTGATGGAGCTGTTAATTTAAGGCAGTGGTAGTATCCTTTTGCGTAGTTCCAGCACTCAGGTATGATGGATGCTTCCTGAAGAGGTATTTCAACTTTTCTTACAACTTTTCATTGCCAGGGGAAAAATATTCAGTCACTCTTTTGATTATTTTGTGCGTGGAGTTGTTTGCTTATTATATTCTTTCTGAATTATACTGTTTAATGCAAAAGCAGTATGTAAAACCAGATATTTAATGCATAATTTAACGATTGTGTTATTATCTGCTGCTTAAAAATAATTTACCACGTAACTTAGTATATAATAATAGTTACTTAATATGGAATTACTTGAGAATTGAATTTGTATAGTCAGAAACAGAGCCTGGAGTATTGCCGAGGCTGCCTGCGTTTGGCCAGTGCCACCTCTCCCACTGGCTCCCTCTACATGGGGCGGAACAGCTGCGTGCACCTGGGTAGTGGGACACGCAGGATTTAGCCAGGATACTCAGAAGCAGTGACTGGTTTCTATATCCTGCAGTTGTGAATGTTCAGCTGGCTTTAAAAAGTGTTTTATTTGGTTTGGATTAAAAAAAAAAAAAAAAGATAGGCTGAAGTCAGACCCTAAGACATTCTTTTGTCTTTCATAACCCTGACATTTTCCTTCAAGGTCACATTATCATTTTGCAAGATAAAGGGGGATTTGTCACCAAAATATTTTAGGTTTGAGGACACATAAAAATTTAGCTTCACAACTGCGTGTTTTGGTACACTCCAGGCAAACTGGAACCTGAAGATACTAACAATCAAATAGCAATTGACATTGCAATGTCTGAAGTACAAGATAACTTAAATTGTGTATTGATACTGTATCTTACTTGCATAAAAGAACTAATGGGCTTATCAGCTTTTTATAAATCCTGTTTATTTTCTGCACACTTGCAATTTGCCTCTCAATATATGGCATTTTGCCTATATAAGTCAAAATAGTAGACTGGTTTCTCTGAAGTGTAACAGGATGTAGTTACTAGTGCAGTATTCTCACAGCTTTTCTAGAGTGCGTAGAAATAAAGACATTTAAAAATAAATAAAATAAAAATATGTTTACAGATTTATCATAATTCATATGTAGACTGGAAGAGCTACTGAGATAGTAGCATCCAGTACTGAATATTGGATAAAGGAGTTGCCTTTTAAAAATATTCACTGACATTTAATAGATAGAATATGCTACCAAATTCTAATGATTCAAATAAGAAACAGTGCCAGAAGTTGTATTTGTGTATGTTGAATTTTATTATGAATGAAAATATTTGTTAAAACAATTTGCTTGGGCCTCATTGCACTATATACAACATAATATATTTGGAAAGACAGTTACTGTTGCAAAAATGTCACTATTCAACAGAAACGCAAGTTTCTACAGTCGTGTAGGACAGTATTTCTCAACAGTGTGTAAAGAATGAGTTTACACGCATCTAATTCCAATTTAAAAAATGATTTGACTGAAAAGCTTGTTTTTATTGTTTTACTTCTGGAAAAAGTGGGCCATTCTTCCTCCGTGTTCCTTTTGTGCAGATTTACAGAGTAATCTGCTTGTTGCTGGTGGAACGTGCAAATTGAAGTATTTTTGCTTGATGTTGCTTTATGAAACAAACACCACAGTGTCAGTGTAAAAGTTGCTGAGATTCCACTGTTTTGCTGCATTAAAAAGGAGGAAAAAAGGCTTCAAACCACATAAATCATTATAATATAATCTTAATTCAGCTCTACAATTAAACTAAATGTTGTCTTTAAGAATGATAATGTAGTGCTGATTGCTGCGTGAACAGCAAATTTTGATTCTGACTAGCTTGACTTAGGTCAACTAACTTGACCTATTCTTGGAGATCCTGCTTTTCATTCTCTAATAGCACTTTAAAATGTAAAGTTAAATCTGGCCAATGTAGACTATTACTTTTAAATGCCACTAGTAATTACATCTTGTGGTAAACTCCCGATACAGAGGCATGATAGCTGGAAATTTTAAGTACTCCTCAGTTACTCTTGCCCTACGAGAAGACTCTTCCATTTATACTAGACAGTTGGGCTTTCCCAGGAATTGAGGAACCTTACATAGATCACAGTAGTGGCAGCGCTGCCGAGAAAGCACGGATTCCGTAACACATGTAGTTGAGCACAACGTAGGAAGTGTCATGGGTATTAAATGACTAACGAATTGGTGAATTCAGTTTGGTATTAATGAACCAATAACATTTTATTCTTGTTGTGAATTATACAGATTGTGCCTTGCCAGTACATGCTGCAGACAATGAAGGATGAACAGGTTTTCTACATTCAGCACTTGAAGTCTTTGGCATTTTCAGTGTATTGCCAATGCAGGAGGCCACTGCCCATGCAGATTCACATCAAGTCTCTCACAGGCTTTGGGCCAGCTGCCAGCATCGAGATGACCCTCAAGAATCCTGAGGTTAGTACTGCTGTCAGGAAAGCAGTAACATGACAATAAATTGTAGCCGCATTTCTGAAATAAGAAAAGAGAATAGGGAAAATACTTCTTGAAGAGCATAGTCATGACAACATAGTATAAAAATGCCAGGCTGTCTGCTTCCAGAACATTTTGAACTTATAGTTTGGAATCAAAAATCAAAAGGTTGACTTTAAATTCGTTGTTAAAGAGGAGAAAAAATATGCTGTTATTTGATATTCTGAGGCATGTTGTAGCTTTTGTTTATTGCATTCCTACACGAAAGTGTTTACATCCAGCTTTTATTGTATATGCAATATTTATATGTGTATTAATATAAATAATCCGCATGCATATATATATATGTGAAACATGTTACGGTTCCTAATTATGTACCTTATTTGATTCCCTGAGGTAATGGTGAAATCCCCCTACTTCAGTGGGCTTATCTTTCATCTGTCTTTTAAACTGTAAATATTAAAGCGCTGTGTCTGGTATTTCAGGAGTTTCAAAAGAAGAATAATCCATCTTATTTTCCATGAATATTTCTCATGCTTTAGAAAATAACAACTGTTTTATTTAGCTTTAATGACTGTAAACATTTGCCTTGAAATCAAGATATGCTTGTTAGGGTTTTAAAACTTAATTTGAAGATCATTATAAAAACAAACTATCAGCACATTTCATTACTCAAATAAAGCCATAAAATAAAAATATGTATTAGTCAGAAAGCTCTTGCTCAAAACATCTATAGCAGTTCTTCAGCAGTCCACTGCCAAGCACTTCGTCACACTCTTTTCTCATGCTACTTGTGAGAGCATTCATTCAGCAGGAGACATCATGCACCACACTATGAAGAACAGAGTTTGGGCCAGGTAGGAGTAAGGGAAAGAACAGCAAACTCAACCCCTGCAATCATCTTCCTGCCTCTTAATGTTCCTGCACCAAGGAAGTGTGCTTTCAGAAAGAGACATACACAGAACTATGGTACTCCCATAATATAATGTCTCTAATAAAACCCCATCACTTAATTTTTTTTCTTTTGCTGATTAACTGGCACTTTTGATGTCATATTTCTTTTTCTGAAAAGCCAGGAGACACAAAATTATGCAGTAAACAAAGTTTTCATGAGTACCTGCTTGCATTTAGTGCACCAGGCTGTCTGCTTTCTCCATCCAATGTGTGTTTCTCATCAGTCTGCACTGCAGACTTCCAAACTTTGTCTGCCAAGTTGACCAATGTCCTGATCATTTCTAATTTATTGAGTATATCTGATCAGGTCCATAAAGTCTTATTTCTTCAGAGAGGAGTTATGAAGCAAAGCCAGGCTGGGAAGCAGAAATAGACCAGGAGATATAGGATGAATGTGAACCAGCACTGCACCCTTGTGGCAAAGGAGGCCAGCAGTGACCCGAGCTGCATTAGGGCAAGTGGTGCCAGTTCCCTCTCCTCGGCACTGGGGAGGGCACATCTGAGTGCTGGGTCAGTGCCAGGCTCCCCAGCACAAGAGAATCGCGGATACCGCTACTGCCTGGACAGAAAACTCTGCATGAAGAGGGCTAAGCTGTGGCTGTGTCATTTCTGAATTAACATCTCTGATGCCCCCCATGAGATGCTGATGTCCATTGTAGCATAGATAGGGTAGGAACAGACAGAGGAGAGCAGGTTCTAGCAATTTGCACAGCAGGATATGCAATCGGAATGGCTTTAAACTTCTGCTCATTTCAGAGATTTACACACCATGAGCAAAGACCATTTTGCCCCTTAGTTTTGCCATGTGTAAAAGAAAAGAAAAAAAAATTGGAGAACTTTGTAGTTAATTAATTTTAATTAGTAAAAATTAATTGCCTGTGTCTACCCTTTTTCCAATACCTAATTTGATTATAAATGTGTCTCATGTATTGTTTCAAACTCATTTTCTGTATTCACCAGTAGTTTATGTTCCTGGATTTCTTATATGAAACATTTTTTGATCTGTCTGATGATGATGATGATGATGATGTTGACTTTATTGCAGAGGCCCTGCCCAATCCAGCTCTACTCACCTCCTTTCATATTGGCACCTATCAAAGACAAACAGACGGAGCTGGGAGAAACATTTGGAGAGGCCAGTCAGAAATACAATGTGCTTTTTGTTGGATATTGTTTGTCTCATGACCAGCGTTGGCTTCTGGCATCCTGCACTGATCTACATGGCGAACTGTTGGAAACCTGCATAGTTAACATTGATTTACCAAACAGGTAGGTACCTTCATGATTTTCTTTTTTTTTTTTAAACATTAATCTAGCTGTCATTCCTCACTGCATTAGTTGTAACGCTCATTGCTCATTAGATTGCTCATTGTAATCATGTTTCCTGCCCATGTGATCATGGTACCATTCTTGTGATAATATTTGTGATCTGCAGAGGAAAATAGTTGTTACATTCATCTTACTAGTGTTATCTGAGAGCACCTCAAAGAACAACTGCTATGTTTTTCTCAGCACGTGGACACCTTCCACATACCTTTACTGTAATGCCACTACTGGAAGCACACAAAACCTTCTAGTTCTTGTTGATAAAAGACAAGTTGGCACCATTAGAGCACTGTAAAAACTGTCACATGTGGTAAGCAGTGAAATAACTATACAGAAGTCTGAGTATTCTCCTTCATTCTCTTTGTTTTGTTTTTTTTCCTGCCTTAATCTCCAGGTCAAGGAGGGGCAAATTATCTGCACGTAAAATTGGTCTGCAGAAGCTCTGGGAATGGTGCATCGGGATTGTCCAGATGACATCTCTGCCTTGGAGAGTTGTCATCGGGCGACTTGGTCGTCTGGGCCATGGGGAGTTAAAAGGTAGGAAATTTCAGTGCTGTCACAAATAGTGGTTTTGGAATGAAGAAGTGGCCTCAGTGAGCAAGGAAGAATGATCAAAAGGATTGCTTATGAACCTTTAACATCCTACCTGGCAATTTCTTTTTTTCTTTTGTCTTGAATAAATCATCTGCTTTAGTGTTGGACCATGTTTATACACTGGACTTGACATCATTCGCACACCTCTTGTAGCCATTGTGTAGATTAACCAGTACTACCACGGTGTATGTCCAAACAGAAGCCCTGTGTTTGATCACATACTGGACAAAGATCTTGGGCAAGAGCTGCCCTGTCAGAAACAGGATGCAATTCTGATCCTGAAACTTCAAAATAAAAATTCTTATGAATGCAGTTACTGAACAAAAGAAAGTCCTTCGTATATCTGTGATATACAAAGTTAAATGACAATCAGTGCTGACCAGGAATAGGGTACTCTGTGAGGCCTAGAAAGAATTCCCCAAATCTAGCATTCCCAGCAGCTGTAGGAAATGAAAAGGAGCACTGGTGTATTGCAGGATTAGTTGCCTTAATCCAGGTGTAGGCACTTTCTTCCTTTATATTAGCAGTTACTCCTCTTCCTGATCTAAATATGAGCGTTCAGCATCTTCTGTCCTTAAAGGCTGTAGCCACTGCTCATGTTTTGTTGGTAACTGATTAAGAGCAGAGTTCTGAGAAGCTTCTCTAAGTTCTCTCTCATCTCCTGAATTGGAACATGAAGAATGAATTAGAGTGGAGGATAAAGATATCTAGTTAGTGTATGTTCTCTTACACTGATAACTGAAGATGCAAATATCTTATTGTAAGACATCCTGTATTTCTTGAGACTGGAAAGAATTGAAAAGTGGTGTACAAGAAATAAAAATTTAGTCTGAAAGCTCAAGGAAATATTTGAGACAGGGAGCTATAATTAAATACCTTCCCCTGTATAATACATGCAGGGAAGAAGAGAAGTTGCCTGCTCTGGTAGGTGAATTTGGTATCCATCACATGCAAAAGAGTTAAGTGGAGTGAAAGCAGGACAGAATTTAATCAGTAGCTTCCTCCCCCTCATTTTAATCTGTCAGTTAAATGATTAGCTGCGGTTTTCTGAAGTTATATCTGTCCATCCACTGACAACTTCCTGCAGAAACATTCACTGTATTTGCTTTGTTTTGTGTATTTTATTTTATTTAACATAGTTTACTTAGAAGAAAACAAAACTTGTGTTGTGTGTGAATTCACATGTTTGCTTATTTCAAATTTCCAATTATGCAGAATGTTAGATGAAAACAGATGTCCTTTTTCAAAAACAAAAAAAAAATCAGAAACAGAAATGGGTATAAATAAGAAAGCATAAAATAAATCCTTTTATGTTGCCCTGTTTCTCAGTAGAGAAATTCTCTTTGTACATCCCAGGTAGAATCACAGAGTTGTTCTTACAGAAACACGTGCTCTTGCGTGATTCGCCAGAGTAATGCAGTTAGATCACTGGGAAATCAACTGCTTATTACAGAAGAAACTATTCTGCAACTTGAAGCGACTTGGGCAAACTCCCTGTTTTTCCTTAATTTTTAAGCTTCATAGAAGTATGTGGATGTTCAGTCCATTTTTGTTTAAATGCTACCCCTCCCAGTGGAGAATGTTAAGGAAATGCTAAGTGTTATTAGTATTTTGCTGGATTTTTCAGAATTCCATTATGTTCTATCAAAAGTTCCTTCTTTGCAGACTGGAGTATCCTCCTTGGGGAATGTTCCCTGCAGACAATCAGCAAACAGCTAAAGGAGGTGTGCCGCATGTGTGGCATCTCCTCAGCGGACTCTCCTTCTATCCTCAGTGCCTGCTTAGTTGCCATGGAACCACAAGGCTCCTTTGTCGTGATGCCAGGTAAATGTTTATCCACCTATTTCAGTGCTGCTTGGACTTCTCTCCTTTGTAAGAGAATGTAAGAAATGTAAGAAATACATCAGTCTTAAAAGACTTGTGGGCCTAACAGTAAAACCTTGACTAGTATGGTTAAATATGGGAGAAAAGAGGTTGAGTCAGCAGGATTCCCCAAAATACCGTGAAGGAATATTATGTTGGGAGCACTGCCTCCCAGGAGGAAGGGTTACCTCATGTCACTGCCAAACTGAGGACCTTTTCTGTGGGGAGGACATTGGTTTGAGATAGACCAGTTTGCATCAGCTGAAATGAAGTGGTGTTGTCCTTATGCAAGGAAGACTGCAAACATTTTAGTAGTCTGTAATGTAAAAGAATAAGAGACTAGGTAAGAGAAGGTAAGAATAAACCTGCTTCCCTTTCCCTTTTCATATGCTTCAGTTTTTTTAGAGTTTAGTTGTGAGCTACAGCTCACAGGACTAAGTCAAAGCAAAATTCATTTTCTGGAGCTATTCTCTATTGGGTTGTTTACCTTTCCTTACTTGTTGTACTTTCAAGTATGTGCAGTTATCTACAGATGAGATAGCAAACTGCTCCGGTTATTAGTTTGGAGGGGAACAATGCTATTTGTCATAGAATTAAACCCACCTGAAAATTACTTAACGAGCTGAATAATTTTCAAAGCAGAGTTAAACAGCATGAGAAAATGTCTTTTAATGCCATCCAAAGTGGGGTATATTACATCATTTGGATTTATATAGATGTGAGTGTCCCAAATAAATTTGACTTGCACATCTAACAAGCAAATTTTTGATTAAGGAACAGAAGAATGAAGGGTAAGCTGGGGAATAGTATGGGAATTCACATAGCTAAAGTTTATCTATACAACGTGTGATCTTAATTTCAGGCTCTTGTAAATTATTCTTTTTAAGATAAGAAACTTTAAATGTTTGTGTTAGCTTGCAAACCCCGATTAGATGCATTGAAATTTAATTGGAACAGAGCATATCTTTTGAAGGTGATGCAAATAAGTTTTCCTGCCATTCCCTATTCTCTGGCAGATGCTGTCACTATGGGATCAGTGTTTGGCCGGAGTACTGCGCTGAACCTGCAGTCATCTCAGCTGAACACCCCTCAGGATGCCTCCTGTACACACATCCTGGTTTTCCCAACCTCTGCTACCATCCAGGTAGCACCAGCAAATTATCCTAATGAGGATGGGTTCAGCCCTACTAATGGTAAGTTCCCATTGGTACCTAGTGTAGGAGGTGAAATATTTGTGTTTGCTCAGGGCCTCCTCCAGAGTTACAAGCAAAGCTGTCCCCGCCATCAGTAAAGACGTAATGAGTGTCAGCAGAGACTAGTGTTCTCCCACAGGCCACGTACCTCCTTAATTTAATCTAAGGACAACGATCCCGAGTTTATAGTTAGAAAATAATACACTGTGGTTTTTTTCTGAACATTGTTTTCAAGTAATCATCCTACTTTATTCCAAAAATTTATTCTCTACTGACCAATCAGCTTGCCCCAAAAAGTTTTAAAAAGGGCACAGACAACAAAACATTTTTTCTTGTTGATGTGAATTGACTTGTGAATTGATCAAACCAAATTGTTTTTTATGCTAGATATTCACTTGATAGTCTGTTCTGTACAAAACTTGTCAGGAAAGAGGCACTTGTTTAAAATTTTAACTTTTTGTAAAGTAGGCAAAATGGAAGTCCCAAGGGTTCTTAATATAATGGTCCTGTTTTTAAGCATATTCGGTCCTATAAATTTTAAAAGCAAAACTCTGATTAATACTTTCTGTCAAATCAGTATTTTACTGTTTGACCATAAATCTCTTTAAATGATTATAAAGCAATTTAAACCAAGAGAAACTACAATCCCTTGCCATAAAAGTACTCTAATAGGAGGGCAGGTAGAGTACAGGGGGGAAAAGAGAGGTCTGATATCTTTAATGAAAGAGCTAAGAGCTGGCTTTGATCTTAGTCCTCCTGGAATTGCAGTTGGCCTCACAAAAGGCCCAGAGTTACCCTTGCTCTCGAGGCAGCTGTCCTTTTGGCACCCCAGAATCCTGGCTGGATCCTGACAAATATTTAACCTGCATTAACCTGCCCTTTAGTGCTTGAGATGCTAATTAGAACCAGGTACAGTAGCTGGCGTTTTCCAAAATGGTGTTAAATTTAATTTTCTTAATTCTGTTCTATTTAATGATGAAACTGCTTCCTATGCTATTAGCCATCTCATTTATGGTTTGGAGGCTTAGCAGAGCATAACATTAATTCTGTTCTGTTTATTGGGGTTGTAGGACAGAAGTTAATAAACTAAGTTAATTCATTGCCTTTGCAATCCAGTGCTTTTCCTCAGAAGATGAAAAAAACCCAACCGCCTGCCTCTAAGCACTAGGACTTCAGCTTGAAATTAGTGCAAGAGAAATTTTTGTGTAATGTTAGTTGAAGCACATTTTTCAATATAAATGTTTTATTGTAAATACACATTTAAAACTATATAGAAATGCTTGACTATTATTTAAGGTCTATTTAATGTATTTTAATATAAATCTGGCCATGATTCTCCTAAATCAAAACACCTCCCTCTGTCTCTCTGTGTCTCCTAAAATGTACCTTAAATATCATTATACTTTTTAAAATGTCTTTGCCTGACAAAAACTCTGGTTGAGGAAAAAAACTTACACACTATGTTGAGATGTTTGTAATTTTTTGATCTGTGTTTATAATTTCAGTTTTCCATCACATAAATTACCCAGGGCCTTGTAGCTTGTGTTCCAGATGACTGACCAAAGGAATGTGCTTTTCCTAGAATGCAAATGCATTTTCAGCACACTCTTCCTCTCATCCCACATGTTAATATAAACTAAATTAAAACATGGTTGCCAGTTAGGATAATCTGAGATGAAATCAAACTATTAAAAGTAGAGCCATAGGAAGTCCTGTTGCAGTATTTAAAATACATACAAGTGCATGTGAGTGTGGATCTTGTCCTGCTGCCCTTGTGCTAAACAGAACTTGGCTCTGTGCAATTTCTTGGAAGCTGCAAGGACTCTTCCCAGAACGCCTGGAGCAGATGTGCCCCAAGGGAGCCTGCGAGCAGGGCACCTGCTAGAGCACCATACGTAGTCTTGTTTAATGCTTTTCAAGTATTTTGTCAATGGATTTCTGTGACCAACTGCAGAGAGATGCAAGTCTTTCTGTTATGAAGTTCAGTTTGGATTTGTTACAGAGCTAGTACAACCGGATTTTGGTGCAGTGAATAACTGGTAAAAAGACTCACGATTTTAGTAGATGTTTGCCAGTCTTTCCTTTCAAATCTGTATGGCTGAAGTCAAAGGTACCAAGAAGGATGAAACAGCAAAAATGTGTATGTTGCTTTCACCTGTCTCAAGTGTGTAAAAGGCAATGGTAATATATTAGAATTTTTAACAAAATGATTACAGGACCTGAGAGTTTTTTCTCCTCTTTTCTCTTTCAGATGACATGTTTGACCTCCCATTCCCAGATGACATAGAGAATGACTTCGGAATTTTAATAACAGGGAATCTTCACTCTCCACCGAATTCCTCCCCAGTTCCTTCCCCTGGTTCCCCATCTGGTATTGGAGTGGGATCTCACTACCAGCACAGTAGGGTAAGGTTCTTCAGGGGGCTTCAGGGCACATGCTACTTGAAAGCAAGACAAAGTTAAAACAACAAAACAACAACCAAATGGGGAAAATAATAATAAAAAACCCTAATCCTCCAACAGATTTTTTTTTGATTCTCAAGTGTAATTAAGACACAAGCAAGGTCCTGACTAAATACCAGTGTAAAAGATGCTTGTGCCATGACTGTTTTTCCAAGTTAGGTGTTAGTGTCGAAGAGTGGAGGAGATGAAGGCTTTTATTTCTTGTGGCAGAGCCATTTTTCAATGACTCTGTATAAACTTAATCTGCATTTATGGATTTTTCTCTGAAAAATCATAGAGACTGCCCCTGGCACAAAGTAACAAGAATTTGAGAGAAAAGAAGACACGGAGAGCTCTGATCACATCAATTTTCGGGGGAGGCAAGAAGTGAGATAGTTTTCCTAATAATAAAACCCTATCAATGTAAACTCTGCAGGTGTTAGATGTTTATGCAAATGCTGTTTTCTTAGTAAAAAGTAGCCCAGAGCACATAGTGTTATAAAGTTATTTGAAGTGGCTTTTGTAAAGCTGGTTCCAGCACCAGTGGTTATTTAAAATGCAAACTGTTTTTGATAAGTCAAGAAACATTTTCCTGAATCTGCTTTTGTATAATTTGGATCATGTTTGATGGAACTCTTATGCATACATTTAGTTGTGTAAGAGGATTAGTTGTATATGTTTTCTATTGCAAGTATTCAGAGGTCTAAGAAGTTTCATAATTTGGCAGTAGAGAAGTTGTACTCTGGAAATAGTACTCTTAAAGCAATAGCATATTGTTTTATTAAATAGTAGTCTTTTAGGTAAGAAATAGACATTAAAAATAAAATCCATATATTTAACATGGATTATTCTGTATCTTTAAAAAAATAACTGGCTCAGTACCTGCAGCTATCCCTGGTGGTTTCAAACCCTCTTGACTAGTGACATTAACTACTAAACGCCTACGTAAGGAGCTGTCCACCTACAATGTTCAACTGTGAATGATGCCACTGGTTCAGCCACTCTAACAAAGCAGCACATTTTTCATAAATAAATATATTTTAAGGAGGAAAATCTTACTCCTTCAAAAAGACTAATCTTTAGGATTATGAGATACACCAGTTTCACTTGTAAGGAAACACTGCCCTGAGTATTTCCTTGTTAATTCTGCTAAAATGCTTTGATGGTCACTTTAGTAAAGTGTCCATAAGGGGAAAAGTTTATTTTACACCAGCTACAAGAATGCTGAAGTTGCATTTTGTGGTCTCAATACAGTATCACCTTACACTGATACTTCTGCTCACTTTTCAAAGCCTAAATAATTACATATTTCTGTCACTTGGTTATTTCAAACTGCTACATGGGCAAATTAAAAATTTTAAATTTTGTTCCCAAACCCTCTAGACATAAATTAAAACAAAGCACTCAAGACAATTTCCCTCTCATATTTAGTTGATTAAACAATCTCTTTTCTGAACCACTTTTAGAAAAATGTGTTATACAACTTACTCTCAGTGGAACTCTATCCAGATGCCTTAAGAACAGTACTGAGAGGTTAATGACCAAAGAGTTTAGAGACCTGGACAAGCTATTTCTAGATGAACCCGTCATAGTAATTCAGTTTAACCATTAACAAGGACCTAGTAATTGCTGTGTAATTTTCGGTTTTAAAAAAGCAGCAGCGTGTGATCATTACCTGGAGGGCTGGGAGAGTCAGGCTGTATGGACTGTTTGACTTGCTTTGATTCCTGGTCAGGATACTACTGGTGGAGACAGGCCTGCCAAGGGCTAGCACTGAGGGTTCTGTAATTAAGTTTATTTCCAAAAAAAACTTTTTTTTCCTGATGGCTTAAAAGATGTATGTGGATTAAATGGACAGCCTTCCCCAAGTCTTCCTGGTTAGGTTTCAGTGTAGACTTCTTTGCAAGTATTTTTTTTCTCTAAGAAATAAAATGTAAAAGCAAAAACATGAAGAGTGTTTACAAAAAAAACAATCCATGCAATATAAAATCGTACTTCCAAAGGGAATAGCAGTCAGTCTTTCTGGTACCCAAGGCAGTCCTGCTGGGTTTGTCAGTGTGCTCCTTGGCATGTAAGGCATTTTTATAAACATTGGGAAATAAACTGTGATGAAACATTCCTGTACAACAGCTTGGTGTGCAGGACATTCATCTAGCTTGCTTTTAGTCTACAAATTAAAAACACGTATATGCCAAACAGGCAGCAACCTGATGTCTGATAAAACTAATTCTGAAGACTTTTTCTTGTTTTTCCACTGTCTCCCTTCCATATAATTTTGTCCTAAATATGAGAATATGAATAAGTAATTCTACAAGAACTTGTATTTAATTTAATAACTTATATAACTAGAAAAGCAGAAATGACTGCTGCTTTTTCCCCCACACTGGGTGTCTGCATGTATAAAACAGTATCTTCTGTCCAAGTCATTGTCAGAGTAAGGAATATAAATCACAATTTTTTCTTATTTAAGTATAAAAGTGGATAATACTATGACAATGCAGGTATTGTTCTTTCACATGTTCTTTCATTAGCTGAAGTCAGGAACATCTGCAGTGCAACTTGGTGATTTTTCTCAGTATGGGGAAAGCCGGTAGGGCCATAAACTCACTGAGGCAATAAAAGCTTAAAATCATCACTACCCTATTCTCCTCGCACACATTAAGCTATTCAGGTTCATAGTTAGAGCCTAGTACCTTTAAGTTGCTCTTAAGTTGCTCTGTAGCGTCAAAATTTCTATAAACTCACTTCAATTTAAGAGTTTAACACTGTTGCTAAGGAACTCTCAGTGATTTTGGAACATACATCTGAGAAACCCAGCTGCAAGGGATAAAGGAGAGATTTAGACAACTTTGACAAAGATTTCAGGATAAAGGGAAAGTATTGCACAGCCTGAGATTGAAGTATAGTTCATTAATAACGACACAAAACTGCATTCAAACCTGAGTGATTAGTAAAGAAAATGAATGTTATTGGAGGGGGAATGTGATGGCATAAAACAACAAATGACTTTTTAACTCTTTCTTCAGAGCCAAGGGGAACGTCTTCTCTCCAGAGAAGCCCCTGAAGAACTGAAGCAGCAGCCCCTTGCTCTTGGGTACTTCGTGTCAACTGCCAAAGCTGAGAATCTTCCACAGTGGTTCTGGTCATCTTGTCCTCAGGCACAAAACCAGTGTCCCCTCTTCTTGAAGGTGTGTGCTAGTATTCTGTCACAGGGGAAAGGGAGGAGGAATTTTACTCATCTTCTGTGAATTTTCCGTGAAGATTTTAACTTTGCAAGTTATCTCAATTGACAGTACTGGGAATGGAAATACAATTCTAACTTTGAAGTTAGATAGCTGGCTATCAATATTTACTCTCTGTTCCTAAGTTCTGAAACAGAACAGAATTTGGCAGCTTCTAGGTATGCCATTGTCCAAGTATGCAGAATGGCCAGCATCGAGGAAAAGTCCCCTTTGCTTTCTAAGGCTAGAGGGACATAGCTCCTCTTTTGCCATAGTCCAGTGGATGGACACATGCATTTAAAATTACAAAAATTGCACCTCCAGATAAAGCATTTACTCTCCATTCCTATATCCCTAGAAGTCAAAGTGGCAAAGTACAGGCTGCAACAGCAGAGCAGATGCAATACCTTCCATTCTGGGAGCTTCCTAGCACTTGGAAAAGGTGCACAGCAGAACTGGTTCAGCTACTAGCAATTCACTGCCCCCTATAGAGACATGTAGCTCCTGATTTGCATTAATAAAAGGATGTGAACTAATGAGTAAGGAAAGAAGGTGAAAAATATGCCCTGAAGGGCCCCACGTAAATAGCTGAACAAGCAACATATCAAACAGCTAAGACATTGCCACTTTCTTTATCCATTTCCAGTTTAATTAGCAAATGTTAAACACTTTTTAAAAGTATCATGTAGTCTTCTAGCTTCTACCAGGCTATTATCAAAGTAGAAGTCTTCAGTATTTCTCAAGCCTTGCCGTATACAAGAAAAGGCATTTTACAGTTGATCATTTAAGAATGACACCTGCAGTCAGCAAGTGGGGCTTTATATTCATTATTCCACCTCCACCAGCTCAGTACTGAAGTACCAGTTACACGAGGTCACCTTACTTATTCCTTATGCCCTCCACTTTTTCATGAATACATTTCCTGAAGCTTTACCCTAAAACTGCTAAATGTGGATCTTAAAAATCACGTGAAATGCAGGTAACCCTGTTTATAGAGCTAGAGATGAAGCATTATCCTAAACTTAAACTACATTTTTGTGAAGGGGTAATACAAAAAGTATAGTTCATTTCCAGAGGTAAAAGCATAGTCAGCAGAGCTCCAGGCAACTCTGAAATCCTTCCATAAACTTATACTAGATTTGCACTGAAGAGGAGCCACCACTCTCCCCCTGCCCCAACAAAATTACTGTCAGATCTAGGCTGATTAATCTGATTTGAAATATTCTGTTTTGATTGGGCCATTTTTAATAAAAGCAAAGGTCTGATTTCATGCAGTGCCTTGTACAGTGTACAGAGAGCAGTGGTGCTGTCTGCCTGTGCTGCACAGCACAAAATTAGAAAGCTTGCAATGCCTGTGAGATGCATAGGTTAAAACATGGCATGGATTGCTGCTTTTTGAGCCATTGCACCCCTGATGTGCAGGCCGTGGCTGGGGAGTTAACTCAGAGGTGTTGCCTGGGCAGGCTCTGTGCTCTCTGGGGCTGCCCACCTGAAAGGGTTGCGTGGTTGGCTCTGACCCTGCGCAGGAGCAACGTGAAATCCCCTTCCTCCCCCTGCGTAAGCTAATGCATAGGCCTTGCTGCAGAAGAGAGACGAGATGTTCAGAAAGAGCACCAAGGACTGCAGTAAGTCTGACTGGCCCTCCTGCACCTCTATGGTTCGCTGTGATGGGTCAACTGCAGAGCCTGAAGAATCAGAATGTTTCATTACTGAAATACCATGAGAACCACTGCCACAGTCCTAAAAGTGTTCCCCCTCATCATTTCTTCCCTTAGTAAATATAATAAATTTCAGAACTTCAGAACAGACTTGGCCATGGTAGGCTGAACAGAGAATTGTCAGTTCAGCTTGCCAGCTTTTCAGACGCTCCTGTACTTGTTCACTGTGGATCTTCAGATACAGTTATCCTGCCAAGAGTTAACTTGGGTTGTTATTCTCTCCTTTCAAAGGCCTCACTGCATCACCATATCTCTGTAGCGCAGACAGATGAACTTTTACCTGCCAGAAATTCTCAGCGTGTTCCTCACCCCCTGGACTCTAAAACCACATCAGATGTCTTGAGGTAGGAACACCTTTCAGATTCTGCTTTTTCTCTGACAGGTTATGGGAATACAGCACTTCACACTTCTACTATGTCTTGCCTGTGTGGTTTAAAAAAAAAAAAAAAAGTAGGGGGAAGGGGTAAGTGGGAACTGGGGGAAGTAAGTGCTCACCAAAGCAAAAGGGATTCTAGAAGGAAACAGAGGCATTCTCCTCATAGCCACTCTTGCAGGAATTAGGAAAGTTACCTAGGATATAAAGGAGATTCTTCCTGAAGTAATACAGCGTTGTGATACAGGGATTTCACATTCTCCCTGCTGTAGGAGATTGCTAGAAGAATGTTTGCCTTCATCCCATCTATTGGGGCTGTTCTACACTAGAAAAAGAAATTATTTTTGAGACAGCGTAGATGATGGGACATGAGACTGCAATGGGTAGAGAGAGTATCAATAGGAACCATCAAGAATAATCTCATCCAACTCAAATTGATGGTAGATGTAAGACCACCAGAGGGTGACAGAGCCCTGGGACAGGCTGCCCATAGAGGCTGTGGAGGCTCCTTCTCTGGAGATCTTCCAAACCCACCTGGATGCCACCCTGTGCCACGAGCTCTGGGTGTCCCTGCTAGGGCAGGGGGTGATCTCTAGAGGTCCCTTCCAACCTCAACCATTCTGGGATTCTGTAAATATCCTGTTGGTCACCCTGGGCAGAGGCCTGAGCTATTTCATTTGTTCTGCGGTAGTACTGTATCCCCCGCCTCCGTTTTGAGTAAAAGGATGATGCTCTGAGATGCACAACAATTGGACAAGAGGCAAAGGACACGGCTAAAACTTGGGAAATTCTAATTAGACATGAAGAAAAATTAGTTTACAGTAAGACTGATAGAAATACTGGAGCAGATTGGCCAGAAAGGTTGTGGAATCCCCTTCCATATAGGTGCTAAAACTCTGCTGGGCAAGTGCCTGGGCAACGTGATCTCATTAGACTTCCTTTGAATGTAGGATCGGACTAAACGACCCTCGGAGGTCCCTTCCAACCTGAGCTACTCTATTGCATAATCTCTACTATGTGTGAATTCAAACAGTTTGGGTCAAATTCAACTATTTTGATGACAAAACTCAC